>CM074970.1:5560239-5571518 GCA_037577455.1 Pangasius macronema
ACTTTCATCCTATGATAAAGATCCACTTGTATTACAAGGTATTATAAGATATCAAAACAGAAGGCTGAGGTCTCGAACTGGAGATTTGCAAAGGATGGCATTATTTTGGGCTCTCTAAGACTCCAAGTCTGGTTTAACAGAAAACAACCTACTCTACACAATGTTTGTGGAGCTGATTTTCCTCCAAAAGCCCTGAGAACCTTGTTAGGCTACATGGCATCCATGGACTCCATGTAGTAACAGGTTTTGAATGAAATCAAATCATATAAATGAAAACCTGGCTGCCTCAACCAAGAAGCTACAACTGGTTCATGGTTTGGAACGTCCATCAGGACTATGATCCAAAGCATGCATCCTAATCCACACAGAACGGTTCAACCAAGAAAGAACCAAATCTTTTTCTTGGCCATTCCAGTCTACCTACATACATACCTTCCTACATACATACCTTCCTACCTACATACATACTGTACCTACCTACCCACATACCTACATATATGACTAACTACCCACATACCTACCTTCCTACCTACCTACACACTCAAATATAGTATATATAAAATATAGCTAAAAGTATACGCCATCAATAAACATAACAGTGTTCCTGTATATTGGTAAAGTTCTCACCTGTCTCAACAAATCATCCACTTTAGCTGGAAGAATCTCGAGAGCCTTTAACTCCTCCATTTTGTTTTGCAGAGCTCTTTCACTCTCCTGGCTCTGCTCAAGTTCCTTCTTTAATTCAGCAACTGTTTTCTCCAACATCAGGTTATCCAGTAAATCTAAATAAGGCGTTCGAAAATAAATGTTTTATTCCATCACACAGCCAATTTTAGATCATTTTTATTTAGATGTACAGAGAAATACTAAGACACCCACTTTTAGGAACTTTTCCATCCAGAAGAACAGTGAGCTTGGTGTTCTCATCAAAAGCCCCAAGCAGCTCTTTCTGGAGGTCAGACTGCATTTTCTTGAAACGGGATTTCTCATGCTCCAGTTGGCTCTGCAGGGATTTGACCTCATTCTCCATTTGGTTGTACTGAACACTCAAAGTCGCCTAGTGTAGGAAACGTCTGTGTTAATCGTCATCACTTAAGAGAATAAAATTTTTTTTAAGGAAATGTAGTTGATACTTACATCTCGCTCTTTGAGGGAGATGTTCTCGCTACGCAGGAAAGCCCACTCCTTTTTGGTTTCCAAACTGAGCCCCTCTGCATCGTCTAACGAGCGCCGTAACCGCGTTACCTCCTGAACAAGGTCCTTACCATTCTGTATGAGGATCACCCGAAATAAATGAATAAATCATTTTTCCAACATGAGATCACTTTAGATGCATTCAACTTGAGCTCTTAACTCGAAATGTCTGACCTCCAACTAGGAAGAAAAAGAAAGGAAATGTTTTCCCATCTCAGAATTCCTACTCGGAAAGTCAGGAAGGTCTCCCCAACCCCACAGAATTAATGGCTCACAGTATTAACAGTAGATAAAGTAGAATGCGTTATACTGTACATGATCGAATTTGCTATCAAAAGATGAATGCGGAGGAGTTCATGTTCCTGCCCCTCACTTTGTAGATGAATGCACGGACGTCGAAAACGGTGTAATTTCCGAATCCTGACTTCCCTTATCCGAATTAGGTGGAATGCAGCATTAAGTCATCTTCCCATGCGGTTACTAGCGGTTAGAGCCGACTTACGAATCAGCTTTTTAACAAATCTCTCTACATACCAAACTCTGCAGGTCAGCCACCAAGGCGTTCTTCTTTTTCAGCTCCTCCGACATCACCTCCAGATCAGCCTATGAGAAGCCAATATACAGAAAGAACAGTCGTACTGCTGTACAGTGTAAAAGTATCATCTTAAACATTGACGTGTACGACTGCATATTCAGACCTTCAGCTTTTGGACCAGATCTTCTGCATCTGTCGAAGCCGTTTTCAGAGCTGAAATTTCAGCCTCCAACTCTCGCTAAAAACAAGACGTCAAGAAGGACAATCGGTTTAGCTGATTCAATAACAGCAATGTTGCAAGTATTTAAAAAACAAACAAAAACAAAAAAACTGAAGTCCTAAAGACCTCATAGTCTTTCTTGCTCTCCTCCTCCAGCTTCTCAAACTCATCAGCGTCTTTCCGTTCTTCAATGTCTCTCAGGAGAGTCTCCTTGTCTTTCATCAGCGCCTCATTGTCTTGCTTTAGTGTCTCCATGTCCTGCTTTAGGAGCTCAAGGCTTTGCTTCAGCATGTCCCGTTCTGCAGCAATTACTTCCTGTTTGATAAGAAAAAAACAAAATGTATAGAGCGTATATAATACACACAGGCATGCAACAGGAATCTCAATGACAGGAAGTCAGTTTGTTGAATGGTTGGACTCAAACGCACTAAAAGCAGCCGCAATGTAATTTTAAACATTTTTAAAAAAACGTAAAAACAACCTTTTAAAAAAAGCATGCTTTTAAAATGATCTAAACACCATTCCATATAATCAGAATGAGCAATCAATAAGGAGTTCATTTAAAATCCAGCTATTTTTTATATTTCTATTTTACATCAGAGAAGTTTAGCACACTGACCCTCTCAGAGCTCAGCGTGTGACAGAGCTGGACAGCCTCCGCAAAGTACTATCAAAGAGAGAGACACAGGAGGGAAAGAGTAAACAACAACAACAACAACAACAGAGGAAGTAACTTGTCTTCAGCAATTAAACAGGTCCTTCATATGCATAAACAATTTTGGTTTTCCACAAGCACTACTGCTGACCCAAGTATCACAGAGAGAGAAAGAAGCCAAACCAGCCGTGTAGGAGCCAGTATCGTCTTCGTACCTGCTCACAGGCTTTGTCGCCCTTCTCTGGCTCTGAAGGCTTTTCCAGCTCTGCGACTTTCAGCTCCAGCGTGGAGCACTTCTGCTCAGCTTTCTGTTTTTCCTGCACCTCTGTCTCCAGCTGTTGCTCTAAGGTCTGTAATTGTTTCTCGAGCGCGTCTGTTCTCTGTTCCAGCGTCACACACTTCTCTTCAGCCTTTTGCTTCTCCTGAGTTTCTGTCTCCAACTGACGCTCCAAACATTCGACTCTGAACACGCTGACGAGAGGGCAAATGTTAGTTCCTCCTGTAGTCATCCCTTTCCCCATGTTCACACTTGTTTGATCATATCAAGCATACACACTACTGCTAAGCCGATAATACTAATTAGGGAATCAAATCATTAGTCAAGGTTGTAGGATTTTAAAAAAATCACCTAGCACCAAGCCTCCCAATAACTGTCTCTCTACAAAATAAAGTGCCATGTACGAGTCCCTCAGTGTTGAACACAAACAATAAGTCAGTATATACGCCACTGCAAATACTTCGTTTTGTAGATATTCTTATTTCATCCAATTTATGCCCAATCAAATGCTCTCTAGAACAAATATGTCCAATCTACTGGTACACTGTCATTCAACTACTTCCTGTGTGTAAATTCCCCTCTCCAAAGTGTCCCTTGCGTGTTTAAATAATTACTGCACTTTGTATGTGCCTGCGTTATTCCTCCAAAATCTTAACCTGAGATCAAACGGTTGCAAGTTGCCCAGAAATCTCGTTTGTAATTATTGATTTATTTCAGTCCCTCATGTTAAGTGATTAAATGCCACGTATGAAGAGGCATGGTGTTTGAAAACCTCTGCTCTCGCATCACACACACACACACACACACACACACACACACACACACACACGCACACACGCACACACGCACACACGCACACACACACAAAGCTGACTTAACTCTCAGCTTTTCTGAGTCATGCCCTTTGACAGACACACAGAATCAAATCCCAGCTCTCGAGCTATAATGTCGAGAAACACAAATGTGAAAGATGCTGAAGTCATCTCACCCTTCTGCAGAGCTGCGCATTGTAACGTTACTCTGGTTCATCTCCAGGTCTAGGGAGGTGTCTTCAGCAGGGGAGTAAAAACTTGGCGCCGTGTCAAACTCCTCCATGTCTGCAGTCACACACACGTACACACACACATACACACACACATACACACACACATACACACACACACACACACCTCCATCAATTTAAACTGCAATGGTAAGAAACTGTATATAAAATTAGGAAATTTCGGGCAGAATTTCCACCTTCGCTCTCTTCAGTCACAGTAAGATCAGCTTTCCTCTTTTTGAAAAAGGGCTCAGCAAAGCTCATATCAGGAGATCCATAATCATCGGACATTAACGGAGCTGATCTGCAGAGCTTTCCACCCCAGGTCACTCTTCTCTTGGGAATCTTTGATTACACAGCAACATGTACGAGCCATAAAATTACTACTGACTTATTAACAACAAATAAAATTCTCACTCAAGAGGGATTATTTAACAAGACGTTACCTTTTGGAAAGGAACCACATTCGATGCCGTTACCAACAGCTTTGTTAGGTTCCTTATTCGATCTGCTTGGTCTCTCTGGAGTTGATCCTTCTCTTGTAGGAGCTGGAACAGTGTCTCCTTCTCAGTCACAGTTGTCTGGGTGACTGAAGAAACCTAAAAAAGGAAGGAGCAAACACATCGAAAACCACCCGCTCTTAACTTCATTCCCGTTCACCGGACACATGCCTGTGTTAGACAGAGACATGGAATATCTTTTTTTCCTGATTTACCTCTTGAAGACGTCGTTTGAGATCCACGATTTCATTGCGGTACCTTCTCAAGAGAGCGCCGTCGTCCGAGACCTCCGTGACGTGAGGATCGTTCTTCATGCACTTGGCCGCACTGGCAAACTGTTAGACGAGAGACATTTAACCAAACAAATTCCCAACAGCTGCAAGACATTCGACATGAACGGTCAGTGAGAGCGTCTCGTCTCCTCCCCACCTGTAACGTGCTCACAGTTTCATCCACAGTAGCTGGCGTGATGGTGCAGATGATGACCGTTTTGGCGTTGCCACCCAGAGAATTCTGGAGGATCCGGGTCAGTTTGCTGTCTCTGTAGTTGGTGAAACCCCTGCAAGACGACGTGAAGACACATTTGTTAGGAGTATTTACATTTAGGACGTTGTAACTTCTTCTTTACTTTCTACATGCTACATGAACAAGCATGATTGTAGCATTCTTTTCCTTCAATTCTCCCAGGAGCAGTTACTCAGTTACAGTACACAGGTGTAGAGTAAGAGTAAAGGAAAGAGAGTTGAAGGAGGATAAAAAAATAAATAAATAAAAGAGTGTTTATTGTGAAGAGGAGTCCTGGCCTGAGCACAGCACAGTCTTTATGACTGAATGTCTGATTCATCTGTAATATAATTTGCATCCAGATGGCCACCATTTATCACAGAGCGAGTTTATAGCAGGGTTTTTTTCCCCCCCTATGACTCTTGATCTTTCACAAACCACTTTAAAAAGATATATATTTTTTAAAACTAGAAGAGAATAAAAGTGAAACAATACCAGATATGTGCATCAGGGCCTCTACTGGCTGATTTGATCTTTTTTAGACCCGATCTCATCTTACTTGTGTGTGTTTATGCCGTAAACGTGAACAGAGCACACGGATTTTCTTGGAAGGTCTTGGCTAATTTACTGTGAACCGTATTCAATATCAGCAGACACCCAAAATCCTTTGATCTGAGATTATATATTATATCTCTATGATGGTTTTTCCATCTAGTTGGTTCCACGTATTAAGACAAATTGTTGCCACTCGCAGCAATTAAAAGCATCCATTTTGTGAGTTTGCCAGAAATACTTCAAATAGTATTTAAAAAAAAATTCTCTGTATTTTCACAATGCAGGAGCAAACATCTGTCTGTGATGTGCAAAGCCAGTTTGAAAATGTTGATGCTCACTGTACAATCAGGTATTTAATTAGGAATCGAGTGTTTGTGATTCATACTTCTGGCTCTCATCAGACAGTTTCTTGATGACTTGTCCCAAGGTGAAGAGACTGCGATTTATATTGCATCCCTCTTTGAACCGGGTTCCTGAATTAAAACAAGCAGCGAGGCCAGCATTTAAGTAACGATAGCAGTATACTGAATACATTAATAATTATTTACCGTACACCAACGAGAGCTCAGCTTACCCTCAGCTCCGGTCTGACTCGCTCGCTCAGCCCCGGCAAGATCCACCAAGTTCTGTTGAAGGGGAGCAAAAAAAAAAAACGAGAGTTAAAATATAGGCAAACGCTTGTTGGGTAGCATGAAGAGACAGAAATAAGTGTTTCTACGTAACGAACACCATATGAAATCTGAAAGGGGAGAAGCTTTGAAGTCAGCGCACCAAATGGGACACGATGATGGCGCCGTCTGCATTTTCACCGGACGCCGGGTCGCTTCTCTCTCTGCTCTCCAAGATCTGAAAACAAACGTTTGTGAGCTTACTCCAGGAAGCAAGACCCAAAACTGATTAGCCTTTAGCAGATCACTCACCATGCGGAAAATGGTGTGAGAGCGACTGCTCCGCTGGTTCATCTTCGTCTTCCCATAATGTCGGTTTTCTAAGAGGTTAGAAATTAATAAAATGATTGTAAGGATGGACCAGAGGAGCAACAAATTAGTCTGATGATATGATTATATCACACACACACACACACACACACACACACAGTACTGTGCAAAGGTCTTAGCCACATGCATAGAAATGCTGTAGAGCGAAGATGCCTTCAAAAATAATGGAAATAAATAAATAAATAAAAATTACTACAAAGAGCAGTAAACAGTAATAAATGAAAAGTTAATATTCATTATGTTTTTTCTGTCTGAAAAGTGTCTCTTATGTAATCTGCTGCTTTCTTTACTGACATACAAACATTTTTTCTGTAACATTTAATTTTGTGCTGAATCAATAATGTAGAAGTTTTTAAATAAAAATCCATAAAGTTTGAACTAAATAAAATAGGGTGCTTAAGACTTTTGCACAGTACTGTGTGTATAAAAATGCTTTCTATAGTAACAACATACATTATGGTGGACATTCCACATAAATATATTCCAAGCATGTTTCATAACATTAAATGTAAATCATAAGTAAAAGATCGATGGCAAATCGCTGTGGTATAAGAGGAATAAAGCACACTGGGACGTGCTGTAATCAGACATGAATCTAATTACGGTTGGTGACTGTAGCTCTGCTTCGCATCAGGCCGTGTCACACCACCCCACGGAGGATTGTTTTGCTAAAACAGCATGCCCCGTTCTGTTTTATTCCTTACTCAGGTTGAGAAAACAAATAGCCACGTTACTTTCTCCTTTCCGGATCCAGGCCAGCGCTTGTTCTGGAGACGTCACCAGCTCTTCTGTCAGATCAGCCACGTAGACGTTTTTCTGCCAGGATGATAAACATTCACTGTTAGATGCTGCACATTCAAAACGCAGGCGAATCAAAAGATAATACTTACGTAGTTGCCTTCGCGGATTTCCAGGGGTTTTCTTTTCCAGCTGTCGCACAGGAGATCTGTGACTGTTTCGTTGTAAATTTCCATGTAGCTCACACGTAGAAGAAACTCTTTCTTTGGACACTGGAAAGATTGACATGACCTGGATGTGATTCGACTGAACGCCGTTACAGATTCAGATCAGTTATTTTACTCAGATCAAACCTGCCCTGCTAGAAGATCGTACATTTTTGATCGTATGGAAAACATCTGCCATGGCAAGCGGGATCACGCCAGGGTTGTGCTCACTGCCCATCATTGTGAACGTCTTCCCTGAGGAAGTCTGTCCGTATGCAAATATCGTTCCTGAAGGGTGGAGAGAAGAACGCAGCTGTCAAACTACATGCTCAGTATACAACATCTTACATACTTCATGGCCTAAGGGTCACACTTACCATTGTATCCTTCTACAGTGGACACCACCAGGGGTTTGGCGATGTCGTTATACAGCTGATTGGTGGATTCTTCTGCACTAAAAACCCGGTCTGAAGATTGAAGTAAATAAATAACAGTTACCCAAGATATCCGCTGTAAAGTTTACGATTTCAGCCTTCGCTAGTTACTCACCAAAGCTGAAACTTTTGGTCATGTTGCCATCATCATCAATCTGATGTATAGCCTGTTTATCAGCCTTCCAGTACAACTGTACAGGCTCTGCATTATCCGCCTCCTCGCTAGGATTTAACAAAAAGCAGCACTTTATATTATGACCTGCTGTTGTAGGACAAAATGTATCTAATGTTATGAACATTACTACGGAAGTCTACAACGAGTTATTTATATTTTTCTGTGTCGTTATCCATCATGACGTATTTCTCTCTTCTTTTCGTCCATGTTCATGCACGCTTTTTTTTTTTAATTTTACTTTCACAGCACTTATCCAGAGAGACCTGCATTTATCTTCTTTATCCAGCTGAGCAGTTGAGGGTTAAGGGTAGTGGATGTGCTGGCATTTTAACTCACGACATTCCCACCATTAGTCCAGTGTCTTGACCACCGAGCTACACTACCATCACTACCTACCACTATTTAAATCAGGGCCTGACACAAGAGGAAAAAGCCGTATGTTTGTCAGTGCTACACAATTTCCAAATTATTGTCCATCACTTGTGAAGGCGAAATTTGAACCTATACCTTCATGGACAGTGGAGTAATCCTGAACGGGTGGTCAGTTACACTGCCAACCAACCCGAGGGACTGGAATCTCCAGAAAATGGACACAGCCCTGCAGAATCGCCACGACACCATTGCGTGACGGTGTGCTACTGGCCAAGGCGATGTAATGTTAGCATGCTACTGCTGTGTGAGCTCAGAAAATAACTTCAGCTATCATGAGCTCACAAGAAAAAGGTTACGACTGCAAGAAAACAACTTCTGTTAACTTGAGACCACAAGAAAAATATGTTGTGATCTTGAGATAAGAGAAATGTTTAAATAACTCATGATCTTTCTGGACTTCCATACATTACAATTTATTTCAACGTAAAAGTTTTTTCACCCTTTTAGCACCCCAAGCGGTCTCAGATCAGTGGCTCGGCATGTTTTGTGCACATGTGAACACGGCCAGTGAACTCAGACACCTCAACCTACAAGCAAAGTGTACTCAGATCACCTCCAGAGAGGGTCTCAGTACATTTAAAAAAAAAAAGTGCTTGCAAGAGTTGGTGGTCAGTCAGCGTACATCCATCTACACTCCATACCCCAAAATGACAAAGCAAAACAGATTTGTGATAACTTTACAAATGTATTAAAAAGAATTTGGGTCTGAATACTTCATATCAATATGATTTCAGTTTTTTGCTTCTTAATAAATTTGGAAAGTTATCACAGATCTGGTTTTGCTTTGTCATGGGGTATGGAGTATAGGTGTGTGTGTGTGTGTGAAGCATTTTGTGAGGAGGCTGAATGTACTGTGACTGCAGTCTTCTGTCACTTCAAGATAAAAATGGCTACCAGTGGTGTGTGTGTATGTATGTGTGTGTGTATGTGTGTGTGTGTGTGTGTGTGTGTATGTATGTGTGTGTGTGTGTGTAGTGATACAGTAAGCAGTGTTAGGTAGCAACATGACTGACATACAGGCTAATAAATACTGTGTGGCACTAGCGGATATGCTAGAGTTTATCTCTATTGAGAAGAAGAAGTAGTTCCTGTACATTATTACCGTAATATATGTAGTATACATGCAGGAGCCACAGCTGTCTGTGGCATGAAACAGTTGGTGTTCATGGTTTAGCAACACAATCCTTCTCTCGATTTCGCTTTCACTACAGAATTTTTAATTCAAAGCCAAATGACAAACATGTATAAATGAATGAATGAATGAATGAATGAATACATTTTCCAAGAGCTTATCCACAAGTCAGTGCGGTGTGAAGAAGTTCAAATCATTCGGGTCCATGTTAACAGGACTGACTGTGGCTCATTTCAAAAGCACTTTATATATGAAAAACACCACACTGGATCTATTCTACCCAACAATAACTACTGACATAACTCAGCTGTAGGAAATAATAATAATAATAATAATAATAATAATAATAATAATACTAATAATAATAATAATAGCATCTACGACTAGCGTCATAACCCCACATCAGTAAACTCAACTGTTTCTCAATGAGAACTGAATAAAAACTCAATAAAACTACTAAATATCACAAAATAAGTGCTTCTCCTACCGTTTTATAAGGGGTCGAACCCTAACACAAACTTTAACAGCAGACTCTTCAGTCATTTTTCCCTCATATCCGTCCAGCGCCTCTACAGTAATAAACTAAACTCCCCACTCAACCGACCCAACTGCCGAGCGCTGTTCTGTTTAAACCAGTCCTCAGGGAGAAATTTAAATTTTGAAACGACATTTGATTGGACGACGTCACGGGCCTCCGTCCAATCACAATGCGGCCACAACCACGTGAGCACCAAAGGCGACTAGTCTGACTGCATTGTTTCTCGGCCCCTAAAGTGTCACAATGAGATTTCTTTATTTAAAATAATAAATAATAATAATAATTTTTGGGATAATTTTTGCGTTTCTTAGAAATACTTTCGGGTTCCCCTACATTCAGTAAGTAAACCCATTGTGGTATAGAGCACAGCTGGCTGCCTACCATAACCCTGTAATGCAGCTACTGAACAGATACACTATACGGTCAAAAGTTTGTGGACACTTGACCACCACACCCATATGTCCTGGCTGAACACCACATTCCAGATTTATTCTCCCTTTGCTGTTATAATAATCTCCACTCTTCTGGGAAGGCTTTCCACTAGATTTTGGAGCGTGGCTGTGGGGATTTGTGTTCATTCAGCTACAAGAGCATTAGTGAGGTCAGGCGCTGATGTTGGTGAGGAGGTCTGGGGTGCAGTCGGTTTTCCAGTTCATCCCAAAGGTGTTCAGTTTGGTTGAGATCAGGGTTAAGTGCAGGACACCGAGTTCTTCCACTCCAACCTTCACACACCATGTCATGGTTAAAAGTAATTTAATATTATAATTGAAATTGATTGTGGCTACACACATTATATGTGTGTATTAGTGTATTATGTGTGTACTATTAGTAATAATACAGTATTATTATATTTATAGGCCTACATGTTTTTTCAGTTATTAATGTTTGAATTAAACCATTTAATTCTAGTGACCAGTCAAATAGGTTGATATGTATAAGAACCCAGTATTAAATATTAAACAACACTTTGATGATGGTAGATTTCCACCACTGTAACAAAATAAATACAGACTCCTGGGGCCCCCCAGACCTCCGATTGAGAAACACAAACTTTGTACTAAAGGTCCTTTGAATCTGCCACCAAGTGTTTTGGAGGTTATTTACAGCTTTTATTTTTCTAAATATAACCTTACATCAGCTATGT
>CM074970.1:5571618-5590560 GCA_037577455.1 Pangasius macronema
TGTACTTTATGCATGTTGTATGCACGTGTATACATTAGTTTCTAACCTCCAGTTCCTTGCACTCCTGAGCAGAATTGGTTGGGAAGCCGATCCATTTGATTTCCTTCTTGTCTTTGGAGATGATGTTCATCGCCATTAGGACATTTAGTGCATCATATACCCGCCTCCGAATGTTCTTCTGGTCATAAACATGCTATTGGTACAGGAACACATGGGAAAATCTAAGTTAGATCAACCAAGGAGAGGGAAAAAAAAAAAAAAAAGAAAAAGCCTGTGTTAATGGCGAGATCTTACGGATTCATTGGGAGAGATGTTATCTCCAGAACTCAGCTCAGTCACCAGCTCGTCGGCGACCTCGTTATAGGAGGTTACGCCTTTCTTCTGAACCTTCTCGCACACCTTCATGGAGAAATGTCTCAAGCCTTTCCCGTTCTTGTCCCCTCTTCTACTGCTGCGTCTGTAGGGGAGAAAAAACAAAAGTCATGAAGATGATTTGCTCATCTCTCATTGATTCATTCATTCTGACATTTACGCCTTGTGATGGCACCTTGAATTAGAGCCGTCGACCTGCTCTCTGCAACTCCACAGTTATTGTACGATCTCTAATCCAGTGTTCTTGACTGCAAAGTGAAAACTATGGTGGCTAGCCCCTGCTGTTACTAAATCGCTCTACACCTTTTAGAGGGAAGAGTTATCCTGCTTTTAGCACTGGCAGGAATGACGGGATTATTTTCATGGATACATANCTTGGCAGTGCTGGGGATCGAACTCATGACCTTCCGATCAGTAGCCCAACATCCTAACCACTGAGCTACCACTGACCTCCAGACAGTGACAAGTTGTAGATAGACCTCTAGACTATATCTGCTCAACTTATCATAGTTTCAATTATCTTTTAATTGCAAAATATTCATGTTGACCTACACCACAAATAACTAATGACTGGTGAATTAATAGTCTGTAATACTCTACTTCAACCTAGGGGCTGTGATGTATAACCAGAGGTTCCGTGATTTTATTATTATTTTATAATGACAGCATGGTGGTGTAAATAACTATTAACTACAATTAAATGTGTTTTATGTTTGTACATTTTTTTTTAGAGCAATTCAGTTTGTACAGTTTCAAGCCTAATAGACTGGCCACGTACACTGTGTGGGTGAAATCTAAAGCTCAGTGGCTTAAAAGTGTAAATACTTGGATTGAACAATACATTTAATGAAAGTAACTGGTTTGGGTTTTGTGCGTGAAACATTCAGGAATAAAAGCTCTAATGAATCCAATAAATATAATGATACACACAGTTTGCATAATTCTAAAGCTTGATTTGCTGGACCATATAAATAAAACAAAGCCTCGATGATTAGGAGGTCAGTCAATGTACACCCTGGCTACAAAGTGTTCAGCAATCTCTGTTCTAATAAATAGACAATAAATATTACACTGTAGGCGAATAAACAAACAAAAAGGTTGTGTTAGAGTGGTTCAAAATCCTGCCGAGGTCCAGAGAGGTGGCACAGAGTACATGTGACTTACCCACTGGACCAGGGTGAAGACTCTCGTGTTGTGTGTGTCTGTGGCGTGAGGAACTGAGCACTGGGAGTTCTGGGGCTGGTTAATAGAGCAGCACCAGCAGGAGCAGTGGGCCTCTGAGGAGTGCCGATCACCTGCAGATACAGATTACACCATTAATGCTCAAAATGTACCATTACTCAACATGCCCCTTAAACAAGTGTGAGAATAAAACTCGCCATTGATTCAACATTGTTAACTAAAAGTGGTTTATACAGTTTTAACAAGCAGTCTCCAAAGACTGGAAAACCTTACAGATCCTGTATAACAGTAGTAATAGTAAGTATAACATACATATATAAACGCCAAAAGTTTGTGGACACCTGACCATCACACCCATATGTGGACCTTCCCTAAACCTTTAACAAACTGATGGAAGTACACACTTGTGTAGGATGTCTTTGTACACTGTAGCATTAAGATTTCCCTTCACAAGAACTAAGAGGCCCAAACCTACACTTTTATATGCATCTCAACCAGAATCAGTCATTTTGTTGCATTTTAAAATCTACCAAAAGTGAAAAGGGAGAAAACTGTATTTAAAAGATTTAATTCCTGACTGCAGCACATCACCACCACAGACAAGTGAATAACCAGATATCTGATTACAAACTGAAAGGACTGAACTTGCGTCCATTTCTCTGCGACACACAGCTATCCAACAACGTGACTAAAGTGCGACATTCAGTTGAAATGATTAGACATGTTTCTGTTTCTGTGACAAAATCACACTCAGCCAGCAAAGTTTTAAACGCCTTTTTAACCACTCTGTTTGTTAAACTGGCTCCAGAACCAGATTTTTCATCGCCGTTGGCCGTTTGTGGCTTAGAATTTAGCCACATCATCTAATGAGTTTTTCCATATGAAGCTAACAGAAAGCAAACTAATCTGTGAACAGTACAACTTGTAGTTAAAATGTTTTTGAGTCTATGGAGGAAAAAGGCTCAGTGCGCAGCTCTCACCCCTTCCATTCTCTCCATTCTCTCCTTTATCCAACGTTTGTGTCAACATCAGACAGTTTGAACTCTTTGATTCATTTGAAGACGTGTGTTTGCTAAGTGCAGAACATCAAATACTGTGTACAAATCATGCTCCAGGTTCTCATTTTGGGTGGCCAACAAAAACCTTTAAGCTGCCAAAATAAAAACGCAAACTGGAACGCTGATGATGCTAGCTTCAGAAAACTTCACAAACATCTGGCCTAACATCACTGTATCATTCATATCAGTGAGACAAAGTGATAACCGACAATATCCCAGTGTCCATCTCCCGCCCAGCTCTGTCTGAGAGCTTGTGTCTGTAATTGGATGATGGCGATGATTTGCGCACTAATCCTGCTGACTCCAAACTTCTGTGATCAGCTTAGGTGGAAGTCTCACAGGTCACCTCGCTTAATGTTAATGGAGGATTTTATCGCTGTTGTTCTCCATACACATTCAAAGGAAGGATGGGGAAACCTCATTGGAGGAGAGAAGAGGTATTAGAGGGAGCCCGGGCTCTAATTCGGGAACAGGTAGAACCTGTGAGAAGGGAGGAGAGGAGCTCTGGTGCAGGAGAGATTAGCCTTATTTGGGAAGGGAAAGTCCTATCACATAGTCAGAGACACTGACAGTCAAAAACAAGAGGAGCGGTGTAGCCACGCCAGTTACCCTGGACGGTTATGCCCCTTAGATGTCTTACCACATGTGAAAGCACATTGACGCCAGGGACACTGAGTGCTTTAGGCATTATCTGCTTCACTCCGGTGACAGAAGAAGGATGGACAGTCACGAGAGACACCACAGCACCTGACAGAGAAAGAGACAGATGATAATGCGCTCAGTATTAACAAAAGGTGTGAAGGATGAACTGTGTGTCTGTACGAGTTAACAGCTGGGCGCAAGGCAATGAGATGTCAATGTTCTGTTATGTTCTTGGGTAAAACAGAGCTCTGTATTTTCAGTTCACGACATGCCCTGGACGTCTGCCCTCTGCTGGAGACAATTATACACACTGGTCTTAAATCAGCAGCATGGTGTTAGAACATTAACAAACATTATACAGAAGTTTGTGGTGTACTGTACGAAATGTTCTTTCACAAACCACTTTGTTTTTTTTTTAAACAGTGACCACCACAATGCTGGGGGTTTCGGGACGCTGCTCACCCATGAGTTTAGCTAGAGACACTCTCTTTCTACCCTGGGAGAAAAGACGTTATGTTCAGCAATGAAGAAAGTGTGCATGAAAATATTTCTAAAACAGATGAGTGGCACCTTTTTCTCTCAAGCGCCTCGCGGTTCCTGTATATACACAGTACACGGACTGCAGTTTCTCCTGCGACAGGCTGATCGCCCTGAGCAAAAGCATTTTAACCACTTTCTAATTAACCCTATTAACATATAATTACAACAATTATAAAATGTTAGAGCTGACACGTCATTATAAGACTATTTGCTCATTGGTTTTTTCTCTTTTAGCTGACAATTTTCAGCAGCATCCACGTAATAAATATAATTAACTGATGTTAAAACGTTTATAGAAGGACTTCAGAGGTACTCGTGAATAGGGCTGGGCAATACGACATGCAGATCATGACTCATGTACCACAATATACACGCAAGCTGTAGACTGAAACTGTCAGCAAAACACCGTTACAAAAAAGGAAGTGGAAAAATGTAATTAATTAGTTGAATTGTTTTATTCAATGTCTGCAAAAATAAATGATCTAACACTGAAGAGAAAGGGGAAAGACTCTTACATCTTTCTTTAAAGCTCAGCTTCATCGCAGTGAGAGTTTGCAATTGTCATTAGAAACTTTTTTTTTTTTTTTAAATAATAGCTGTGATCTCTCAGAAAACTGTAATGTGACAATATCACAATATCAATGTTATATAGTGATACTCCCCAGCCCTTTCAGAGATGAGACTAACTACAGGATTTGTAGTTATCTGTAGCCGAATATTTGTAGTAGTAGCAGCAGATGTATTTCTGAACTTATTTATGAACTGTGTATTTTAAAGGTTTGTGGTAATCACACATATGATACAGATGCAGAGGATACACATTAGACAGGAAAAAGCTGCAGCATTTTTTTTTTTTATTCCAATCAAACCTGACTGCTATCAGTGTCTGAGAGTCCAATGACAGAAATGATTAAAAGAACTCTTAAACCCAGCTTGGGCTATTCCTGAATCTAAAAGCTGTGTCTCATCACACCATCCCTTAACAATAACGTGTACAGACGCGCAAAGTAATAAATAACGACACACACTCTGTGTTCTACCTGTGCACCCGGAGTCCGAGGCGTACTCACCTGTGCCAGGACTCACGTTCTGAGTGGTAAAAAGCTTCAGCTCTCCGCTGGTTTCTTTGAGGCCAGCCTGTCGGGGGTTGGAAGAGAAAGAGGGTTAGTGGTCAGAGTCACAACTAGGCATCAGATTGAGTTAGTGGTCTTAAAAAAAGGGTCCTAATCACAGCGATCCTTTAGTCAGGGCATAAGAGAGGGTGGATAAATCGTACATTTATTGACTAACCCACTGTCCAGTCCAGAATTCTGACTGACTAGGCAAAAAAGTGGTAGCTAACTTAAGGAATGGAGAGCCATGTGTACACAGTCCCTCCATTTTCACAGGCTCAAAAGGAAAAGGATTGTCTGATAAGCAGTTTCATGGTCAGGTGTGGCCTGTTTCCTCCTTATTTTATGAAAAATTAAAGAGATAGAAGGTCTAGAGATTCCAGTGCTGAATTTGTATTTAGTAGCTGTTCATGAGAACTCAATATGTGGTCCAAAGAGGCTGAAAAAACAAAAGAGGGGAAACAGCAGAACCTTTAGTGGCCAAATCAATCATTTGGTACATTCTTAAAAAGAAGGATTGCACTGACGAGCTCAGCAACACCAGAAGGCCTGGAAGAGCACGGAAGACAACTAATGTGGATGATCGCAGAATTCTTTCCTTGGTGAAGAACAACCCCTTCACAACATCTAGCCAAGTCAAGAACACTCTGGAGGAGGTAGGAGTATCATTGTCAAAGTCTATAATCAAGAGACGCCTTCATGAATGTAAATACAGAGGGTTTACCTCAAAAATGCAAACCACTGCTAACATTCAAGAACAGAAAGGCCAGATAAGACTGTTACAAAACATCTATATATAAAAAAAAATTAAACTGCCCAGTTCTGGAAAAAATCTTTGGACAGATGAAACCAAGATTAACGTACCAGAATGATGGGAAGAGAAGAGTATGGGAAAGGAAAGAAAGGGCCATGAAAGATGGGATCAAGTCATCGGTAACACTCATGGTGTTCTGTTCTCACATACAGATACAAATACTGAGATCAATCAAGTCTGACTAACACAGAGGTGTCTAATCTTATGCACAAAGGGCCAGTGTGGGTGCAGGTTTTCATTCCAATCAAGCAGGAGCCACGCCTGATTCCACATGGTTAATCAGTTGACCTTGGCTTTCAATAGACTCAGGTGTGGCTTCTGCTTGGTTGGAATGAAAACCTGCACCATTTCTGGATAAGATTCGCCACCCCTGAGCTAGCGGCTTTATTTTGTCTCAATGTTTAATCATGAGATGACTGTTACTTCTAGTAGGAGCGTTAAAAAGCTTGCTCTTGCTCGCATTACATCTTGCTCGGTTTCCTCAGCGTTTACCACATACTTGTGTGTTCTTGATTATGAAATGATCGTCTGTTATCTGTGTACACTAATTAATCTGTGTACTAAGAATCATTATAAAAGGTTGTGCCTCAGCTGACGTGTTGAGTACAGCACCTCACCATGAAGCACCTTACGGTTAAATGATCTCAATCACAAGAAATCTAGTATGCGAAAAGAAGCCGAAGAAGGCTATCTTCATAAAAGGCGTGTTTTATCACATGCAACTTCCATACAACTAACTCGAATGATAAACAGGAAGCAGATACAACAGTGTGGATTTTACAATTTGCCAAGCAGCAGCCCAGTGGCACAAGCTACACATCCTGTAATGTTCGGCGTGGATCAGCAAATGTCAGTTTCCTCTTTTAGTCTTTTACGCTGTGTTGATGCTGACGTTGTGTTTGTCATTAACCTAACCGTCCCGTGACACTTACGACACTTACATCTCTTGCCATCATGTTTGGCTCTTGCAGAGGCTGCAAGAGCGTCTTCCCCACTGCACGTTTCAGCTTCTGCTCTGCTTTCCCTGGAGGAAGATGGACAGTTCAGATCCTCCACGTTCGCTTCATTACAGAACTGAAACTGTGCATTAGTTCCACAACAAAAGGATTTCAGCAGAGGTACACACACACACACACACACACCAATTTACATTTCCAGCAATAATGCTTTTTAGGCTACACACTTAATGAAAATAAATAACACTTTCTATATATATATCCGTGTATCATACCACATTATTTATGAAACCACCAGACGCTTAAACATGGAAGATTTAAACAGAAGTTTGCATTAAGACTGAGTTACGGCAAGACCCAACAAAAAGTTTACTCTCATGCGTGTGGGAGGAAGCGGTCAGATATGAAGCTCACGGGACAGCGAAAAGCCACTGTGATTGAAACGAGAGCATATTAAACACTGCTCACCGTGTAGCTCTGACTGTAGAACTGGTTTCGTCTAGGCTGAAACATGTCCCGACTAATGAAGTCCACTCAGTCTGCTTTCTTTACCATTTCCCGACAGATTATACCACCTTCCTGACTCGACATCTCCACAGCGGCAACTTGCAAACTGACACTATATGGCTGAAAGTAAGTGGACACCTAACCATCACACCCAGATGTGCTTTTTGAACATCTCATTCCAAACCCATGGGCATTAATATGGAGCTGGTCTCCATTTTGCTGCTATAATAAGCTCCACTCTTCTAGGAAGCTTTCCACTAGATGTTGGAGCGTGGCTATGGGGATTTGTGTTCATTCAGCTACAAGAGCATTAGTGAGGTCAGGCGCTGATGTTGGTGAGGAGGTCTGGGGTGCAGTCGGTGTTCCAGTTCATCCCAAAGGTGTTCAGTGGGGTTGAGGTCAGAGCTCTGTGCAGGACACTCGAGTTCTTCCACTCCAACCTTCACGGAGCTCGCTTTGTGCACAGTGGCATTGTCATGCTGGAACAGGTTCGGGCTGCTTAAGCTGCATTCACGCCATGTCGCAATTACTAGATTCTCACTAGTAAAAAGCAATCACGTCCTTGTAGAACTCATAACTACAACTTGTAAACTATGAAATTTCTAAGAGCTCCTACTTGGACCACCTGACCGCTGCATGTGGAAACACTCAAAATGGCGGCGGTTTCTGCAGTAAAATGTAGTTAAGTAGTTATCTCGTAAGATTTCTGTGCAATAATTCTGATGTGCTTTCTTTGTTCATCAATATTTAGTTAGCTCCAGTGAAGGGAAATTGTAAAGCTGCAGCATACAAAGACCTTCTATACAATCGTGTGCTTCCAACTTTGGGGCAACAGTTTGGGGAAGAACCACATTTGGGTGTGAGGGTCTGGTGTCCACAAACCTCTGACCGTATTAATCAGATATAAAAAGTCTACACGCCCCTGCTAAAAGAGCAGGTTTTTGTGATGTAAGAAAATGAAACCAGGGGAAATAATTTCAGGACTTTTTACACCCAATGTGAAATTACAGCAGTGAAAAACAATCAGAAACACTTTAATGAGAAACGGGAAAAATAAAGAACTTACAATAACGTGGTGGCATAAGTGTGCACACCCCTAAACTAATACACTGAGGTCTGGGTTCTGGCTAGGTCAATCTTCTCTTGGTTAAGCAATTCCTTTTGTTGAACTGGATGTTGCTTTGGGTCATTGTTGTGCTGAAAGGTGAAATTCCTTTCCATCTCCAGCTTACTAGCAGACAGCTGAAGGTTCTGCAGTTAAATCGACTGGTATTTGTAGCTATTCATGATTCTCTCCACCTTGATAAAAGCCCCAGTTCTGGCTGAAGAAAAGCAGCCCTAAAGCATGATGCTGCCACCACCATGCTTCACCACGGATATGGTGTTATTTTGGTGATGTGCTTTTTTTTGTCGTTGCACCTAACATACCATTTGGAATTAGGGAATTATCACACCTTATCAGACCACAACACATTTTGCCACATAGGTTGAGGTGATTTAGTTGAGCTTGGATGCTTTTTGAGAGAAAGGGCTTCCATCTAGCCGCCCTGCCCCATAGCCCAGACGTGTGAAGAATACGAGAGATTGTTGTCACATGCAGAGAGTGATCAGTACTCGTCAGATATTCCTGCAGCTCCTTTAATGTTGCCGTAGGTCTATTGGCAGCCTCCCTGGTAAGTTTTTGTTTTGTCATTTTTTTTCTAAATTCTGGAGGGACGTCCTGTTCTTGGTGATGTTGCTGTGGTGCTTCATTTTCTCTATTTGTTTGTCTTTATAGTGTTCCACGGTACATCTAATGTTTTGGAAATTCTTTTATACCCCTCTCCTGATCGAGACCTTTCAACAAGCGAGATATCACTTTGTTTATGCTCTGTAAGCTTTTTCCTGGACCATGGCTTCAGCAGTTGGATGAAACCAAGAAAATGTGAAGAAGATCCTACAGAAGCTGCTGGCCTTTATTTGGGGGTTAATCAGAATAATTCCATTGACGGTGGCTGCATGATAATTTCATTTCTACATGAGACTGAATGTGATTAGTTCACTCTGAACACAACCACATCCTCAACTGTCAAAGGGTGTGCACACTTATGTAACTTATTTTTCCCTAAAATGTTTCTAATTGGCTTTCACTTCATTTTTATATGCTGTAATTTCACACTGAGGGGATAAAAAGTTCATGATTTATCTCGGTTTCTTTTTCTTTTTTTTACATCACAAAAACAGGGGCGTGTAGACTTTTTATATCCATCGTAGCGTCAGTCGACTACTCTGTTAAACCCCTAGTTAACACATGAATGTTGGCTGATATGAAAATATAATACTGACATTGTTGCATAACACACTGTTACATTTCCGAAATATCACAGGTATCGCTATACTTCACTCTCTCAAAATAGCTGATGAAAAGCTAAAATATAATTTTGTACTGAATTAAAACACTGAACATGTGCCACATGTGGATTTTGCAGTAACCTTGTTATTGTTAAACACACATTATATCGAGTTTGAATACTGTGTTAAATATTTATGAAATAAATATAACGCCTCAGGCTCCTTTGTGCAGTGTTCAAGTCACCTCTGAATTGCTGTGACTTTATGATTTCAAATTCTACAACAGAAAAGTTTGATTTAAAAAAAATGAGCAGAAATAATACTTTTATGGAGATGTGAAGGGAAAGAAACAAATATTATCTCTCTGGGGGGGAAGAAGCATGTCGAGTATGTGGACATAAAAAAAATCTATAAGCCACAAACAATGTAGCAGCAAGACATTATCACAAAAATGCCCCAACTGGGTATTTATTTATTTTACTAAACTACATGTTTGAGCCACTCTTTGTGGAATATCTCTAGTTTTGGTGAAGTAGGCTGATTTTTATGTTTAAAAACAACTTTTGAGCTTTGAGTCTGGGCGAAAATTTTGCTGGTATGAGAAACAACACGAAAGAAACCGCTTCTGTTTGTGAAATTATAAACTATAATTTAATAAAGTTGGAGTGAAGGAACGCTTCATTAATGCGGCAGGATATAATGCAGTTTCACTTTAAGGAAATCCAAATAAACCAGTTTACAGAGAGGGAAGTTTAGCGGTTCTACTTTAAAACTAAGTGTTAACAAGCTTGCTGAGCTAAGTGGTTAGCCAGCTCAAAGGCCTGAGTTCTGCTAACTGGAGCTAGCAAGCTACCTTACTAGCTGGCTAACTATAATTAACGTTAGCTAGGTTAGTCCTGATAGCAGCCGCTATTATCTGCACAGGTCGCGCTCTTGGTGTTGTGTCGCTTACCTCAACTAAGTTTCCACACTTCGTGTCGTCATTATAAGTTTTGGCTTTGCTGCTACTTTAGAGGTCGTAAACACCCGTTTCGGGTGAAGCCTGGTGCTGGCTGTGAGTGGTGGTGGTGGTGCGAGGCAGGCTAGCTAGCTCGCTATGGAGGTTAGCTAGCGGAGCCACTACAAGCCCAGCTATATTGTTGAGTTAGCCATCAAACTAATCTTGGCGGTGTCCTACGGTGCTGTGTTGTGATTGGATACGCACGATGTGACGTATGTGCGGCGTCCAGCTCGCAGCCCCGCCCACGAGTTGTTTTCAGTTTTTGGCGCGCCGTTGAGGCTGAAGCGGCTCGCGCACGCACACACACACACACACACACACACACACACACACACACACACACACACACACACACACACACACCTGTTCTTTTCTTTCTATAGCTTTTCTATAACAGCAGCTCTGACATTAGTACCGGCTGTAATTCATAATTCATATTAATGCACTACTTCTAATACTGTATGTTCTCGTTTCTATAGTAACAACCAGAGACACTTTCTAATACTGTATGTTCNCCTTCTAATACTGTATGTTCTCGTTTCTATAGTAACAGCCAGAGACACCTTCTAATACTGTATGTTCTCGTTTCTATAGTAACAGCCAGAGACACCTTCTAATACTGTATGTTCTCGTTTCTATGGTAACAGCCAGAGACACCTTCTAATACTGTATGTTCTCGTTTCTATAGTAACAACCAGAGGCACCTTCTAATACTGTATGTTATCGTTTCTATAGTAACAACCAGAGACACATTCTAATACTGTATGTTATCGTTTCTATAGTAACAACCAGAGGCACATTCTAATACTGTATGTTCTCGTTTCTATGGTAACAGCCAGAGACACCTTCTAATACTGTATGTTCTCGTTTCTATAGTAACAACCAGAGACACATTCTAATACTGTATGTTATCGTTTCTATAGTAACAACCAGAGGCACATTCTAATACTGTATGTTCTCGTTTCTATAGTAACAGCTATACAAGCTGTGACAGCTGGCCACTGAGTCAGAGATGAAGTAAGAATAAAACCTGTTGGCTAAGATAATAGTGTTTTCTGTCTATCACTGAAACCACACACACACACACACACACAAACCCTGGTCAGGGTTGAAGTGGATCCAGAGCTTATCCTTGGAAAACTGGGTGTGAGGTGGGAACACACCCTCAGTGGGATGCCAGTCTATTGCAGGGCCTCATGCACACACACACACACACACACACACACACACACACACACACATACACACACACACAAGACTACTCAAGTGAAGTGAAGTGAAGTGAAGTGAAGTCCTCATAATGGATGTGTAATGTGGTAATGTATGCATTTTATTTGCATCTGTTGGGCTGTGAGTCGGAGCAGTCAGGGCTCCGTGCATTAGCTAATGGGAGAGGGGGTTATGCTTAGGTTCCTGCCAAGATTTACTAATCCATCCCTGGTAACAAATTACACACGGACCTGTACAGCCAACAATCCACATACTAATAATAAACAGATTTTTAAAAAAATTATATGCTGAAGTTTTCTGTTACAAGACGCTTATTCAACATGTAAGGAGGGAGTCAGCACTTTGTACGAGTCAACAAGCTTTCCGCCGGGGGAGAGCCTTCAGTGCAGAGGACTTTGCACTTTTTGGTTTCTCAGTAAGATGACAAGCATTTCTTTTGTCTTAGTGACTCAAAGAAAAAGAGAAAGTCAGGCTGGTGAGGGAGCAGTTTATTTCTAACCTTTATAGCTGCTATGACACAAGTAACAACAGGAACTCACCTGTCTGGCAGATGTTCTACAAAATTAAACATGAATATAAATGGATAAGAAAAAGTACAAAGTATAGGTCAGTAGTAAATAAAAATTGGAATCACTGGCAAAATGCTGTGGTAGAAGAGGAATAAAACAATTCTGGCTGTTATTGAAAAATAATCAGCTTCACATCACACCGTCCCACTGTTGATTGTTTTCCTGTAGCCGCTCTGCCCATTGTGTTTAATTCCTTACATAATAATGAGAAATCTTTCAGGTCTGTGTTCTCATTATAGAACTGCTAGAACATCCACCATTAATTTAATTCATTAACTCCGCTTCACAACAGGCCTCATAAATACTGACATTTGTCTCGGTTCACTCCATTTTGTAATGCTGTCCAAATGCTCAGGGGAAAAACCACATTCCCCTGGATAGATCACATCAGTGTACAACTAACACACACTACATCTGCACTAAACATCACAGTCCAGAGTGAGCTCCTTTAGATCAGAATCTACTAGTCAGGATCCACACTGGAGTATATAAATTCATATATAAATCTCATATATATTTATAAAGGAACTTCATATACAAATAGAAATAGAAATGGTTGTTTAATGATAGGGCCAACAGGTACATATTCATGGGATATGTAATACAAAAAAATCTTTCTGTTCTGTATATGCTTCTATATTTTTATATTTTTAACTTGTAACTTTTGGATTGTTGATGTGATGGGATGTCAGTTACATTAAATAAAAAACAGTATTGAGAAACCTCATTATTATGAAATTATGACGTCATAATTATGTCAAAATTATGAGAAGCTTTCTTATAAGTGTGAAGTATAAGGTCTTAATTTGGAGACTGACCGATTTATTATTTAGGAAATAGTAGGACATTCACATCCTACTCGTGCTCTTGAGTTCACTTAATTCATATCTAATTAACTTTTTCCATAATTTGGCTCCAGATTTTGGCCTCTCGGATGTTGTTACATAGTTAAAGTAAAATTAATACACAAGTAATGCATTTGTCTGCAGCCATGTTTTTCTTTTCATGTGTAGCATCTAACCTTGTATGCAAGGTTGTCCTTTTGTCCTGAGAAAAGTTTCCCATTCCAATTCCCTAAAATGGAAGATGTTTTAATACTAATGATTGAAAACAATGACACTACTCTCCATAGTAAATAAACTGCAAGCTTTTAGCACAGCATAGTAAAAGCTTTAGACTTTAGTACTTTTTTTCAGTTTTAACACACAATACAACGGAAACCAACTGAGAACTCCAGCCCAGCCCTGATCTCACAGATGATATAGACACACTGTAGATGATAATAGATACGTTTGGTAGCAAGAAACCAGAGTGCAGCAAGTCATAAGTGATAATTTCTTTTAATATGACATGATGACATGGTCTCATATATTCATGTACTCTTTACATCTGTAAACTGTCATTTCTACTACTTACAGCGCATAGTTTAATATAGACGACATGGAGAGCCCCTTCATCGGAAAACCTTGGCATTCACATTACCTACAGACTATCAAAAATAATTTATTGGACATTCAGGAAAAGTACACATTGCCACTTGGAACAGTGGCCACTTTTGGAATAATACATGTGACAGCGCTGGAATGTGTTTGCTGATTTCATGACACATCTGCTCTAATTTGACTTCAGCCCAGAAAGCTGCTGACCTTTATAACAGTCAATAAGAATGTGCAAACGTGTACACATGCAAAAATCTATTGAGATTTCGAAGGCTGGTGCAACTAGACAAACTGGTATGTACTTCGCCACTGAAGTTTATTTGGTACATCTGTTGACATCAGCTGACGTCAAGGCACAGTTAGGCACTTCCTTATACGAGCAGAACAGCTTTCTACAGGAATAAATACAGGTTTAAATACAGTGAATGCAATAAAGAGCTTAAAACACAATAAGCTCTTAGTCGCATCTATAAAAATTCAAGTCTCATCTCACCCTATTGTGCAATCCTTTGTATTATTGTGTAAGTATGCTCCATGAACGAGGCTTTAACATACGCTTAGAACTGGTTATCATTAGAAAGTGGGGCGTGGGAGTCCCTTTGTCCCAGAGGGGCTAGGAACACAAAAATGATGCAGTTTTGTGTCAAAGTCAAAAGGTGCCTTGGCTTACAACCCTCATAGTACCACAATCTTCCACGTGAGAAAAGAGCGGGTCTCCTCATGCTGAGTCTGCGTCAGGTGGATGGTTTCTTCTCAACCCGAGGGATGCACTTGAGAGTCGCAGCTCTCCATAGCACAGGTGCTAACAGCAGACTTAATGTAGTGACACTCAGAACGAGGAGATACACCTGAAGAAGAAGAATTAAAAGACTGTTTTAATCACGGTTCAGAAAGCACCATAATATTAGTAAGCATGGAATTAAATGTCTTAAAATGACACCAACGATTTATGATCGCTAAAGCCCATCAACACCGCCTTCTCTAGCAAAGCCAAACTGCAATTTTTGGCCAAGTGTTTTTCTGGCTCCCAAATGGTACAACAGAAGAAAAAAAAACTTTGCCCTGTTGAGACTGTGAGTTTGAAATCCGATGATGCTACAGCCATCCGTGGTTAGGTCTTCAATCATGGGCCATCTGTGAGCTCACATATGTAGAAGAGGACGGACGGCACTTAACCCCAGGTGTGTTAGGCTGTCCTGTCACACAGCCTGAAGCACAGCAGATCGAAAAGATGCAGTTGACTGGTTTCATGTGTCGTCCCAGAGGAAGTACATGTTAGCCTACACCCTCCCTGGTTGGTAGCCACTAAATGATACAGGAGAGCTGGCTGGATTGTGCGAACTGGCAGGTGACCGTATTGGGGAGGCAATGGGGGAAAATTGTTTTTGTTGGACGATGTTAGGTTTCATATAACCTGGGACAAGGTAACTATTGAATATCACAAACCATTCATGAATTAAATATAGCATTAAAATGGTATTATTGGTGGTTCACCTCTCTTGAGATGATGCCAGCTCGGCGAGCTCGGCTGCCCAGGACAAAGGAGAACTCACTGACTTGCGCCAGGCCAGCTGATACAATCCAGCGGATGTGTCGGTATCCCAGGGGAAGGATTGCCGTCAGCACCAGCACTGCCATGACAAACTTAGCAGGAAAATGTGGAATGAGAGAAGAAAAAAAGTCTTTCAGACACATCTCGGAAGGTGAGCAGAAGCATAAAGCCCTCATGAGCACTGCAGAAATGTGTTGGTCATTACCTTCATGATCACCACTGACAGGGTCAAAACCAGTAGGATGGTTAACTCATATAGAACAAACGTCGGGAACACATGCAGCCCTGTAAGAAGCAATACAAGAAAATTCTCTCGAGATCTAAAGCTGTTTCTTCAATTTTTTTTCCCCTAACGGAAAGTCTTCAGAATGGAAGATGTTGCGTATAATGGATTCTCAATAATATGCTTTTGTCTTGCTAACTTCCAGAGAAAGTGAGGAAATGACTGTACATAGTTAAATAACAAGTGATAACTGGAATTAATTTGTTCTAAAGACTTTCAACAACGTCAAATGTAACTATAAACAAATAAAAAGTACTGAAAGAATCGACCAACAAGTAGGAGGTGAAAGATCAACCTACTCACCAATAGATGCAAAGAAGATAATTGCCAGGAAGTCTCTGATTGGCTCAATACAGCTCATGACCTCACTAGTAACCATGTGACCCTGTGAGGAGAGCAGTGCTCCCGCAAGGAAACAGCCTAGCTCCATGGAAACGTCCAGAAAATCTGTTACCTACAAAAGTGTTGATCTGTTATGTTTCCATAGCGCAAGCTACATGAGGTAAAGTACATAACTATGACATAACGATGACATAATTATGACCAGAACATGGCTGTTGGCAAACAGAATCATCAGTGTTGGTCTAAGTTTGCAGCCAGCCACATAAACACTATGTGTTAAGTGAAACATTAGGGTGTCAGAACAATAGCATGAGCCACAGCCCCTTCCTTTGCATATATTTCTGACTCTATCCTAATCTATGCATGTCTATTCCATTGGGTCAAATCAAAGTTTTCTTTGCAGCATACACCAGAGCAGTCACAACCATTTCTCAGACTAATGAAAACCACTCACTGTGAGCATTAGGAATACAAAGGCTGCAGTCCCCAGCACAAGGATCTCTTTGTTCCCTTTACTCTCAGTGTGGAGCTTTCTGTAGAATGGACCAATCAGATGAGATCTGAGGAGCCAGCAGATCAGTAGCACGACGGCGAAGGAGACGAGCACCTGAGCCAACAGCACCAGGACGCGCAATCCACCAATCAGAGCACTGCAAAAGAGCAGGAGCAACCGATCAGACACTGCCGTAAAGCCATGAGACAGAGTTTCCAAATTTAAAAAGGTGTTAAATAAATAATTAAAAAAGAGAGAAAAATTAGGCTTTAAAATACTACTCCTTTTCTAAATGACCACAGAGACTGGCAAGGATCACAAGCAATATAATATATATCATTGCCCTGCTTTGTCCATGCCACCAGAATAGGTGTTTGCCTCAGAAACACTTATTCTATACCTTCTGAACTCTTGGTTTCACTCAGAGCAGGCTGAGATGTTCATCTTCCTGAATGCAACAGTGGAAATAACTGCTAGAGCCGACGTTCGCAACCCACATCTCACAGCCCACATGACCAACCATAACAGTTA
The DNA here is from genome assembly GCA_037577455.1 of Pangasius macronema. NCBI lineage: Eukaryota > Metazoa > Chordata > Actinopteri > Siluriformes > Pangasiidae > Pangasius > Pangasius macronema. Next base: position 5,588,572 of record CM074970.1, read on the forward strand.
CTGCAGCCCACAACTACTGGGAACCAACTCAACGGTTAAACAAGTAATTACGGTTTTAACAAAATAGCCTAATGTGGCTTCAGACTGATGGGAACGGAGCTTCTCAATCTGCTATTCCCAAATCCAATCCTACAATTAGCCTGAAGGAGCGAATGTGGGAAAGGAGCGTGTGTGTGGGAGAACCCTTCACAATGTCAAATTATGACATATGTTACTATATATTGATCTGGAAAACGACAGAACAAAAAGTGCACGTATCATGCCTTTTGCATGTAGCTCAATTCCAAGTAACTTCATTTTAGCATTTTAAAATCTGGTTTCTCCCAAAAGTGAAAAGAGGGAAGGTAGTTTTTAAAGATTGATTCCGACTTTGGCACAGGGGTTATCAGACGTTTTGACAGACAGAATCTGACAATCTGAACGGATTAGGATTGCGTGTGTTTTGTTATGGCATATCCAATAAACTAATCAAAGTGCAACGTTTACTGTGTGAGGAAATCACACTTAACTTGACTGTCAAAGTACTGGTGGGTTTAGTAGGAGTCTGCAGTGGGAGTGTGGGGGAATGAGCAACTTAACATGGCACACCCGATTCTTATTTTTGAACAGTTGTTTAACATGATGCTCTCTCTCGCTCTCTCTCTCTCTCTCTCTCTCTCTCTCTCTCTCTCTCACTGTGTGGGGCCAAGGTGTGTGTGTATGCGTGTTGTGTGAGCTGAACTGAACCTAGCTGCTGCCAAGTTTCTGTTACCTTTCATTCTGTTTTGGCTTTTGATATAAGTGGATAAGAACAAAATGCTCACCAGTCATCTCACCCTGAGTCCACCAAGCTCTTGAGTTGTGCCACAGCAGTAAACCGCAATTTTATAACCCAATTTTCAAATTTTTTTTGCTAGAATTCAACCACCGAAACATCCAATGAGTTTGGCCAGGTTAACACATGGAAAGTCTACATGCAAGTCCTGAACTCCATCTACAAAACTTTAACATATGTGGCTAATAACGCACATTCAAAACTCCCAGGTTAAAAACCCCTGGGCTTGAATATGTGTTGGTACGACAGACCAGAGACCAGGGGGCCCGCACAGTCATTTTCCACCGACATCCCTGTTGAAATAGGTTCATTTTTCCACCACAAGTTCAATTTCTTTTTTGTTACTAAATGGGCAAGTCATGTTTCTTCAGAATAGACTGCACTGATTTGAGTACTGTACAGACACCATGTTGAAACAACAGATTTAAAAAAAACAAAACAAAAAAAAAAAACACACACACACACACTTGCATGCATGATGAATGTTACTGTACCTGTCCACCCCACCACTTCCTGCCTGGATAAGTGTTGGCATGATTGCGATGAAAAGGCTCAACTGAACATCCTGCATCACCAGCATACCCAATAAAACACTGCTATAGTCCAGTTCACCTACACACATACACACACACACACACACACACACACACACATTCACAAAGGCCTTTTAAACACAAAAAGACACAAGAACCTCTTATTTCTCTCTCCATTTCTCACACACGGTCCTGTACCTTCCTTATCCCCTCTGGACCCGCCAGAAAGGAAGCGTGACACGAGAGGAGTGCTGGACAGAGACAGGCAGCTGGAAATGAACACCGTCTGAATAGGGTGGAGCCTAAACACCTTTCCCCAAAGAAGCCCCGCCCCCACCATCAGGAGGCTGAGGTAACTGGAGCCCTGAACGGAGATCTTCCAAACCTGCAAAAGACACCGAACTATTGGTTTTATTTTGTCATTTGGTTGTCTCCAGGTCATTCCTGTGTCGTAGTGTACACAACACATCTGTTTCAATCACTTTAAGAAAAGCTTTTTTTTTTTCTCTTTCCTTTCTTGTTTTTCTCCCATCAAAATTCAAGCACTTCTACCCACATCTGAACATGAAGTGAAGTGACTTTGTGGCCAAGTGTGGTGACCATACTCGGAATTTGTGCTCTGCATTTAACCCATCCAAGTGC
>CM074970.1:5590566-5613935 GCA_037577455.1 Pangasius macronema
CCCACCTACAATCCCTGCCGGACCCGAGACTTGAACCCATGACCTTCAGGTTCACCTTCGGGTTACAAGTCCGACTCGCAGACCATTAGGCCACGACGGCCCCAACAGTCTACTGATTTGTGAAACCACCATACACAAGTGGGAAAAACATTACTAACTTCATAGTCATTTTTAAAAATAATTTTTATTATGCATTTTTAACAATTCAATTAAATCCTGATTGATAAAACCCATGTCCAGCACTGTACATCACTTCACATCTAAATATCTTGTTTCCCTCACAAATATGTCACATAAAGTATGTATATGAAATGTATTATTTCTGTTTCCACTCTTCTGTCTTCAGTTTTGTCTGTGCAGTCATTACTGAGATAACCATTCTGTTATTAGGACAAAGTGAAAGCGTGAGACAGAATGAAAGAATGTCAACACTAACTACGCAAAATTTCAAAGGCCATGAATCAGAAGCATAGTGTCTGTTTTAACCTGAGGAAACAGACAAAAGAAGGATTAGTGAGATCTGCATAACTTAAGCTTGTGAATAATAAAAGGGCATATACAGTGCCCTCTAGAGATACTGGTACCCTATAGACATTAATATACTGTATAGAAGAACGAACACACTCAGTAATGATATTTTGAACTCAAATATGCAGGGACATATTCTATATAGACCCCAAAAAACCTGCATTCACACTCCTTTCAAAATGATCAGCCCCCTAGCAATTTTTTGTCACTGCCCAGAGGAGAATACCATTTAGATCTTGCTCCACTCCTCCATGCTGAATATTTTAAATTCCTTTATATTCTCACGTTTGTGCAGTTTGTGGACTACATTCTTTAATTCATACCACAGAGTTTCAGGAGGGTTCAAGTCTGGAGCATCCAAGCTACCCAAGGATAGGCAAAAAGTATCAAGCCTGGAATGTAATGCTTTGATACGAGCCAATCAGCACACAGTCTCTCATTCCCTATCCTCGGGTAGCCCAGATGCTTAACTTGTATTTTTTCCAAAGTGAATTTTGCAAACTGAATTTGAATATAGATTCTTGTTTTTTTTTTTTTGAAAATGTGAATCTCCAAACATGGAAATAAAACCTCTCTGAATTTCAAAGTTAACTCAAATCAAATAAATACAGATGTGTGGATTTTGAAGCAATATATATTTCTATAAATAGATGAATAAATGCTATATTTATTTCCAGTTTTACACTCGATCCTGTGGGAATCTCACATCAGGCATTTACGGCATCAGCTGTTTTCATTGCACCGGTTTGATATTCAATATATTCGTCCACCGATTGGGCCAAGTGCTGCTATTGGTGGATGCGAGTAATGTTTGTCTGCTGAGCTTGTGTGGAAATAAAACATGGATTTTTATTTTTACCTTATGCAGTCGCTCAGGAGAGAACTCAAGGCCAACCACAAAGAGTGTGAAGAACACACCCAACTCCCCCAGCGTCTCTACTTGAACCATGGACTAGAGACAGAGAAACAGAGAGAGAAGACTGAGAATGAGGGCATATGCTGTATGTACATACAGTACAGTATAGGTTTAGACACTTTAAAGGAACACCCTTTCCTACATAACATGGAGTAAAAACAGGCATAATGCTACAGCAACTGCATGTAACTTACCTTAATGCTGTTAAGCCCTGAAGGACCTAGCAGAATCCCACAAACTATGTAGCCAAACATGGGAGGCAGTCCAACCAGTGTGCACAGCCAGCCGCAGGGCAGAGAGAGCATCACCACTGACACCAGGTCCTGTGGGAGTGAACAAAGTGTGTACCTCTGTCTGAGGGCTTGAGTCTCCAAAAGCCTCATAGCGTCTATCTTGTAAAATAATGAAGTATAATAAAATATTTGAGTGTACATTCATTCATTTGGCAAACACTCTCATCCAGAAAACTATGATACAACGCACTGAGTCTGAAACTATCACTGGTTCATACAAGGTGCTAAAATAGGGAGATAATTTATTCCCTGGTGAGGTTTTTGGTGTAATAAATAAGAAATAAAACTTTTTTAGGCTATGACGTTACAGGAAACTAATCAAGAACAGGTTAGCATGATGCGTCCCAAAGCAAAGCAAGGTTATCACTTACGGTCCCCTCCGAAAGTATTGGAACGGCAAAGCCAATTCCTTTGTTTTTGGTATACGCTGAAGACATTTGGGTTTGAGAGCAAAAGACGAATACAAGACGATAGATCAGAATTTTAGCTTTCATTTCCTGATATTTACATATCATATATTTAATATAATCCTGTGATTTGAATTACAGTCGGTACTTCTGTCAGAGCTGCCGCTATACAAAATCAATCAACAGCTTCTGACAATTATATTCAGGAATTCAACAGTGGTGGGGTTAAGTAAAAAAAATAAAACATTCAGTCTTCAACTTCGCACAAAATCCAATCAGCCAGGATGAATATGCAACAAAGGCCAATCAATATCCTAAAATAATCATTTTCTAATGGAGAGTTAAAGTAACCTTAAAGTGTAGGCCTTGCTGTTCTGTAAATGTAGATTAAAGTAGTTTCATTAGATTGAATGTTACAGTTTGAATCTCCTTATCTCCAAACAGCTCCTCACACAGAGATAGCCCTATAATACTAAGGTCACTAAGACGTTTACCAACCGTGGGTTTCTGTGAGCTCACGTATGCGGAAGAGGGTAGATAGCACTTTCCTCCGAGTGTTAAGTTACCCTGAGATGTAGAATGAGCAGCGCTTTGAAAAGACGTGTCTCAGAGAAAGCACATCCTAGCCCTCAACCTCTCCATCTGGTGCCAGGTGATAGATAACCAGTGGGTGGGAATTGGAAAACAATGAGGTAATAATGACAGGCCAGGCGGTCTGAGAATGAAGAGCTGAGTTGGCATGAGCGGTGAGTTCAGACACTAACCTTGATGAAGTGGTGGTCAGCACGAGGAATGGTAGAGTCCCGGGGTTTGGTCAGTATATACTGGTTGTTCTGTGAATCAATGAGCATACTCAGTCCCAGGTCACCTTCTGCTACTTGCCACGAAACATTCTTCCTCTTGTTGTCCTCTTCATCTTCCTCCACCCTCAGGACTGCCTCGACATTGACCCCCTTCATCTGATTGAAACATGAGCAATGAGGAAGAAAGGGAAGGAGAAGGACCAAGCAAGGAAAGTAATGGGTTGAATTTCAAACTGAGAGTGAAGTTGTAATAACCAACACAGACAAATGTCTTGCACAAGAGAACAGAAGAGAGTCTGATGACTGACCTGCTTGTTGTTGTCAAAGACATGATCCTCGATCTCCTCTTCCAGGCGGTCAGCAGCCCTCCGAACGTCCTCAAGAATCTCGTCCAGCATGGAGAGGGTCTTGTTCCGCTCCTGCGCCAGCTTCAGTGCCTCCTGCTGGTGCTTCTCAGCTGCGACCAGCTCCACATACTCCTGCTCCTCCTGGCAGGAAAGACCTTTATCACGTCAGGATGGGTTCTCGTTTCAGTCTGGTTCCTTTTAAGGTTTGGTCACATTTCATGGCTTGCTCAGCACAGATCTAGCTCTACATAGATATTTCTGTAAAGCTGGTTTGTGACTATGCCTATCGTTAACAGTGCCATACAAATAAAATCAAGTTGAAGTCTCCTAGAATATTATATTTAAAACTGGTGGCTCAGGTAAAGCCAAGGCATTTAACACTTAACTAAAGCAATCAGTTTTCTTGTTTTTTTTTTCCCCCTCATTTTCTCACTGGAACACACTCTCCTAACACACTCTCCTACACACATTTCACTTGCATCTGACAAACAAGGACTGCAGTGCGCTATCAGTAGGTGATGCTGTCTGGAGACACATTGTGTGCCATCCTTCCCTGATTAGAATAGATCTTCTCTATGCAAAAATAGCTCCAGCACCTCAGGAAAACACCCCGGCATTTTTGTGCTGCCATGGAAACAGCACTATATCAGTCCTGCCAATTACAATCACTTCCTGCTTACATTACAGGGCCTCAACCTCATATTCATAAGTTTGAATTAACGAAAGAAAAATATCCCTTCTTTGCCTTTTAAGGAAAAATGGAAGTTTGCAAGATCCTTTCACATCGTAGCATGGGGAATCATGGTGACACAGTGACACGTATCACAGTGACAGGTCTCTATCAATTAGAGAGCTAAACACGTTTTTACTTTCCAAATCGCAGCTTTAATACAAAGTTAAACAGGGGTGGGAAAGAATTACACATGCATCAAGGAACCGAAAGCTTTTTCTTTCAAGTCCTCAGGTCTTTAATCCAGAATCTGAGTTTGCCTCACCTTAATGGCGGCCTCCCTGAGTGCCTCAAGCCTCTGGCGGCTGCTTTCCTTCATGTTCGCCACATCACCAAAGTCGCCTTTCAGCACACGCTGAAGGCCCAGCACAGCCTGAAACAGGGAACGCTCACTCTCATTCAGCTCCTTCTGGAACACCTCGAGCGTGTGCACCTGGAAGAGGCGCTCAGCATCCGAGAGCGTCTGGTCACGTCCCGCCGCCGCAGCTGCTGCCTCCAGCTTCCGTACGGCAGCGTTCTTCTGCCGCAGAAGGCTCGAGAGGCGGCGGCAGTTCTCGGTCACCCAGCGGTGCCCACTGGCAGATGGCACCCCCCTGCCACGATGGAGCTGAACGGCACTGCGGGCCAGGTGCTCAGACGGTTGCAGCGCCCCCACCAGACACAGCAGCGCATACAGGGTCTTCATTCAGCTGGCTGGTCACGTCAGCTAGAGATGAAAGAAATAAAAAATAGAAAAACCTGCAGGAATTGGGTCACACCCTCCACGGTGGGTACTTAAAAGCACTGCTAGGCAAAAAGTCCAATATTTTATTAGTCGATCAGTGAAGACGTTTGGTGTTTTCTACTCAAGCTTTGAAGCAAATGTAGTACTGGAAACAAAATCAAGATCTTTGCAGAAGATAGCCGGGAAAGTTCATCAAACTATACTGCCATCCTCCTAACTTTGCCACCAAACGTATCAAAAGTGCAGAATGATACCAAGTGCACTGTGGAAAGATGGCCAACCCATTATATTACAGCATTTCTCTATTTTTATAGATTGCACTAAGTTAAACAGTGTCCTAAACCACATCAGCACGTCAGCTCAACAATACCTAGGAACTACTGTACATTTACATAAAACAATTTGAGTGAGACAGACGTCCTTTATTTATCTGCCCTGATTTCTCACTGGGCTGCTTCCTCTGCGCCATCAAAAGAAAGAAAGAATATATTTACAGCAATAAAACAAATGTAGGTTATGCAAAACATCCTGCAACGGCACAGGTGGCTAAACTGACCGCACATAGGTGTGGCAGCACGGTGCTGAGCTGTGCAAACAAAAAACATTTAAATAAATAAAAACCCTGATGAGTGACTCTATATTTAAACATCACACCTGTCACACAACAGATAATTCCACTCTGGTAGGGCGTTAACCTGATAAGTGAGATATACACTCAGCGGCGATTTTATTATGCAATCCTACTGTATAGGTGACTGCGTCAGTGCACTTTCACTGGCGAATGTATGTTTGTTGCTATGCACAATTTGTCATCCGCTCTCAATCACATCCGACGGTGGAAAGGGACCACCACTGCGCAGATACTCAGCACAGAGCTGCGTCGGTTTCTTCTTCGGTTACAATCTCCACCCAGCGACAGTCCTGTGCTCAAAAACTGACTCCAGTGAAGGGCTAATGGACGATTAACGCATACTGTGCATGGAAAGGTTGAGCTTTAGGCACCAAACAAACAAGGTGAACTAACATGGTACAGTGAGGATACGGTGACCAATGAGACCAAACCATTTTCACTTCCTGCTCAAGTCTCACCTTTTCTTTAGTAGATCATTTCACCTGGACACTGTGTACTTGCACACAAGAACTGCTGGTGTAATCATAAAACTAATAACGCTCGTACTGAACAGTGCTTCAACACACACAGTACAGTCTCAGCATACAAGAGCAGAAGTGTAATGAGTTATAATCCCTCTATCCAGTGTCAACCCTTTTTAATCTGGTTCCTCTCCAGCGTTCTTCCTCTTATTTTGTTGCTCGTTAGAGATCAACATCTACATCCAGAAGCTGCTTTGTAACCATTTCTAGTGTGAAATATAATACAGGCAAGAATTTAATGGAAGTGAGCCTATGTGGTAGATGTAGATTATAAAATGAGATTATAGTCATGCTCTGTTATGGGGGGAAAAAACATGCAACACACACACACACAGAGTCACAAACAAACTGCAAATCCATCCATCCATCCTCTGTACTGCTGACCTCACACAGGGAGCCTGGAGCCTATCCCAGGGGACTTGGGGTACAGGGTGGGGGACACCCTGGACAACCCATTGCAGGACACAACCTCACACACACACACTCACACACACACACTACGGACAATTTGGAAATGCCAATCAACCTACAACACTAGGGGAGGAAACCAGAGTACCCAGAGGACACCCCTGAAGCACAGGGAGAACATACAAACTCCACGCACACAGGGCAGAGGCAGGATTCGAACCCTCAGCCCTGGAGGTGCAGGGCAACACTGCTAACCACCAAGCCACTGTGTCCCTCCCCTCAAAATGTAAATCTTTTACCATATATTCATTACATGGGATTCAGATCTGAACACTTTATCTTTGTAAATTGGCAGCACTCTTCATTTGGCATACTTTAGTACACTCATGGTAAGCACACACGTGACTCATGGGAAGCCCATACATCTGAGATGCCCTACTGCTTACCTGGAAGCTCCAGGCTTGTGCACACACACGGTCATAACCATGCGTCTTGTCTAAACTGTCCATTTCCATCACCTGATTTCCTGATCGCAGTCACGGGTGACAAGATCACGGACACGGCATCAGCTGTCAGATGACTGACATCACTCATATCTCAATCCCGAGATAAAAGATCAGCGACGGAAGGAGATAAGGAAAGGAACATACCTTGGAGAATTTTTAGGTCGTCTCTGTAGCCCTGTGCTCCTCAGTTAATGAAGGAAACAATCGGGCTCTTGTGATTCCGCCCCTCTCCAGCCGCCACATACTAAACTCCTCTGTAGCTGAACCTGAGCGCCAGCGCCGTGACACCCACAGACCGGTTTGCGGCAGTCGTGACACCTTCACGTGCTCCTCGGATTTTTACTGTTTCCGAGTTGGTAAGTCGTGATTACAAAGTCTTTTGGAGTTCAAAAACACTGCACCACTAGCGTCACATAATCAGCTGTCTATTTTTGACAATCTATTTCAGCACTTATTTCAACATTCATTCATTTTGTAAAAAAAAAAAATAATAAAAAAAAAAAAAAAAACGTTCACAATGCAACCAAAGGTTATAACTGGTTTGTAACGTGATTGCAAAAAGCATGATGTATTTATAAAAAAAAAATTTTAAACACAATCTACAACTGAATCTATTCTTTTATACACTTGGTAAAAGTTACTAACAACAGTCAAAGGGACTGCGCTCATGCACTGAACATAGTTCATGTTTGTTATTGACATGAAACCGTGGGAGCGCGTGAAGGCAGCACAGGAGCAGCTGAACCCGCTGTCGCTACACGTCACTGTTTTTCATTCCTACAGGTAGGTTAGAGTCTCCGCTTCCCAGTGACAAACCCGTGCTGTGTAACATTTACTAAATGGATAAAGTCAGAGAGCCTTTAGCTTTAGCTTTCATATCAGGAGAACTTCCGCTAAGCTAAGACGCGCTACAGAGTTTGTTCGTGTGTCAAGTGCGAGTTTAACTCATGCTAACGGGAGCTCGCTAGCTTTCCTCAAGCACCAGAGCAGATGTTCGCTTTCCTCTAACTTTTCACACAACTTTTCAGACATTCTGGACTCGACGTGTCGAGTGACATCACCTGTTGGAAATGCGCGTGCGTGCGTGTGTGTGATACATAATTTATAATTTAGTTCGCTGGTTACTATACAGAAATGTTTTCACTTCCGAAACAAATCCAAACGAAAGCGGGACAGCAGTGCATTGTGGGTAATGTAGTTTCCCGCACGGCGTCAGTTATTATTTAGTTAGTAATTATTTATTAAAATTTATATTAATGTTAGTTTAGTATAATACATCCGTTTATTTATTTTTAGATATGTTTGAAGAGGAAGCTAAACGAGCTGTATTTAATTTTAGCCCTGATTCTTAAACCTTTGTTGGACGTAAAAAAATGTAAATAAATGTTTTTTTTTTTTTAATATTTATTTAAAGATTAGTCGTAAAATATTATTAACCACGAATGTGTGAATTTGGGAAGATTTTAATCGACAACAGACTTGTGACTACAATAAAAATAAACAAACAAATAAATAAATAAAATAAAAACACAACTCATAAAAATCCCACGGGTGACGTCATCGCTACGTTCTCTAGCGCAGGCCCGACAGAGTCCCGCGCATGCGCACTGCGGGCTGTTGCCTATCAAGTTGGTCAAACAGCGGGGAGATAAAAATGGTAGGTAAGATGGGGGGGAAAAAATACCGGTAAAGACAAACTTTGTATCCAGACAGGGACAGAGAGAGAGAGAGAGGGAGAGCGAAGGAGGGAGAGAGAGAGAGATATAGGGATATTATTTCACACGCCCGGGTGAGAGGAGGGTTTTGTATTTTAAGGGAGTTGTCCTCCGACCGTGTCGTATTGGCTAAGTGTGTGTGTGTGTGTGTGTGTGTGTGTGATGGATGAGAGGCAGAAGGTCAGTTTGTTGGTATTGTGAGCTCTGACAGCATGCACTCTTTCCTCCTTTCTGAGTGTGACGCCTATGCAGAGTTAGTCGTGAGTGTGTGTGTGTGTGTGTGTGTGTGTGTGTGTGTGTGTATGATAGTGAAGCTGGGCGGGTCAGTGGTCAGAACCGGGACAATTTCTCCTGATCCCTCTGTCAGGCTTAAAAACACTCCCCAGGTGATCAGCCTTCACTGCTGCTTCTGTCCTGCTGATCTGATACATTTCTCCTGAGCATTCAGACACCTCGATCATCACGACTCTGATGTGTGTTTATTGGTTGATCCTGTCTTTTTGGACACAGGTGCGCTGTCAGTGTGATGATGATGAACAACACCTTTTCAAATCTGATTGTCATCAATAGAACACACCTGTCAGATTCTTCTTTCAGCTTCTCCCCACATATCTGATTAGTGTGTACGCTGGATGCCCTTCCTGACGCAACCCTCCCCGGTTTTATCCGGGATTGGGACCGGCACTGCCGTGTGCTTTCCCTGGCCGGGAATCGAACCCGGGCCGGGGCGGGTCCGGAGCGCCGTGGCCTAACCACTAGTCCTCCAGGGACCCACACCTGTCAAATTAATAGTGCATATTTTATATTATTTCTACTGTATTTTTCTTATCTTGTATTTAAAAGTACACCTATACCACTTTCGGAGCTCTGATCCGACATAGAGTCGGCTCTCTGTGTGCTTCTGCTGCCAGGTTATGTGAAACATCACAGGCACTCTGGCAACAAACACCGGTTGTGTCCTTGAGTCAAAATCACATGTTCGTGGGTCAGCCTGGAAAAGGCTGATCTGATCATGATTCCAGTCCAGCGTTCACGTGGATAGTGTCAGACTGGTGCGTTCGTGGTTTCATGCGATCATGTTACATTAGAGCTCACTTGCAAGCACAAAACATACCTGGCCTTGTAAGGAAGGACGTTGAAGAAGAAGCAGCTTCTAGTTGTGTCTAGATCATTGCGTACCTGTCAGTGTGTGCTTCAGTGAGTTCACACACACACACACTCACACACTCCTCATGCATTACTGTTTATCACTTCAGAAGTTGAAATTGTGTTTCGTTACTATTAAGTAGTTGATGGTTTTTCTGGGGGATCCGTGACAGGACTTCAGTTGTTGGAAAGGATGCTATGATCTTGTTCAGGGCGAGCATGTCAATATCAGACTAGTATCAGATATTGACTAACACTCGGCACTTTTATATCTCTAGCAAAAATAGAAAGGCGACATCCTTCACATTCCTTTAACAAGCCAGCGTTGGAGGATGTGAAAACACTAGAATGTGCTGGAAGGGTGTAGTCCATGACTATGATTCAGAAGATTCTTTTGTGCTTCATCGAGAAGTTGAACTAAACCTACCGGTTATTGCAAGATGTCACACAGCCTAAGCCTTTCTGACCTCTCAATCCTGCACTGAGAAATCTTGCACACCCAGCCATTTTTCAGGCATAATTATTCTTTAGATTTGCTCAGTAAAATTGCGGCTAGAGGAGTCTTCCAGATCAAGCATCCACAGCTTTCTCCTACACAAAAGCCTGCAGAATAAAATCTCACTTAACTGACGTCACTTTAAATCGACGCTCCAGCGAGCATGTCCCAATCGGACGACGTCAGGAAACCTTACATTCCTTTCCTGCATGTAAGTGAAACAAGGAAATACAGTTTAAGACACAAGAAGCTTCTTGTGTATATAAGAATCCCATTTTTCTACTGGATATTCTGAATTTTGAAAACTCAGCCAGAACTCTGGTCAATCCAGCGGCTCACTAACTCAAACCAGCATCTCTGTTGTTTGATAAAACTGCACCTTTCCGTTTGCAGTTATGATATTTCCGATGTGATGCGACGTGACGTGAAAGAATCAGTCAGCATTTAGCCATTGTAGCTCTAGAACCTGTGGGAATCCCTCACCCATGCCACCTCTCAGGTGTTTATTACACTGTGTGTGTGTGTGTGTTTACTTAACAGCATAAGCTGAAGTCATCACAGAAAGAGAAGGTTCGCCAGTTCATGTCCTTCACCCAGGCCGGCGAGAGGACAGCCGTCTACTGCCTCACACAGAATGACTGGAAACTAGAAGTGGCAACAGACAACTACTTCCAGAACCCAGATCTCTACTATAAAGAATCCATGAAAACCACAGTGGACCGCAAGAAGCTGGAGCAGCTTTATAACCGATACAAAGGTAAATCACTAGCTCATGCTGGCCCTCAGTTTGTCTTCTTCACGTCAGAATTGCAGCCGATGAAGGATCAGAGGTTCTGCTTGGACCTCAAACTCAACCTTAACGTCGTTAATCTGGTTGTAGATGTAAATTTTGAGGTCACTGCCAGCCATTCGCAGGATAAACTCCTATACATTCCTAGGTTTGAGCCTATTCGCATGTCAACGAAGCGTATCTGAATAAATGTATATGTGCTTAATGAATAATGGGCAGTTTGTAACTTCTCCCACAGACCCTCAGGATGAGAATAAAATCGGCATTGATGGGATCCAGCAGTTCTGCGATGACCTCACTCTGGATCCAGCCAGCATGAGCATTCTGGTGGTGGCCTGGAAGTTTCGGGCAGCAACGCAGTGTGAATTTAGCCGGAAAGAGTTCCTGGACGGCATGTCGGAGCTGGGGTAAGACTTTTAAAACATCCCTCTCATCGTTACAGTGATGTCCGGTTCACAGTTTGATCGAGATCTGCCTCCGTGTCTCCATAGCTGTGACAGTCCTGAGAAACTGAAGGCCATCTTGCCCAGGTTAGAACAGGAGCTCAAAGACCCTGCAAAGTTTAAGGATTTCTACCAGTTTACTTTCAATTTTGCCAAGAATCCAGGCCAGAAAGGCTTAGGTAAGTGTCACGCAAAGGACACACTCATCACATTTACAACAGTGTGCAATCAACAGCGTCCGTTTAATATCGCATGCCTGAAAATACTAAATTATTGCTTTAAAAAATGAATTGTAAGTAAATCATTAGAATGTTTGTAATATCCTGAAGAATGCTGATTAACCATATTTCATATAAATAAGGTATTTTTCTAATTATATTCTATATTAAAAAAAAAACAAAACTAAACCATGTTACTTTCACCCCGTTCTCATTTAAGAACAAAATGCAGCCAAAGAAACCCAAGACATGGTTTCCTGTGATGATTTAACACATTTTTGAATGGTTACTACATGTTTTTTTAGATTCAATGTTGAAAATTATAAAAACAAGTAATAATAATAATATAGTTGAGCATAAAAGGCTAAATGGCATCTCAGCCGCCTTACACAGACTGTGTACTCATCTCACAAAGATCTGCGACCTGTCTGTTATATTATTAGCATTGCCGACGTAGGGACGTATTAAATGTAGGGTTCGTAATGCTTTTCCACCCAAGAGTGTGGTCTGACACGGTGCAATTACTACTCCAGAGCCAGACCTCACTGTATCCTGGTCGAGAACCCGTGACATTTCTCTGGAGGTTGTGGGCTGGTGACATTTCCCTTACAACGCTCGGGTTAACACTGAACACTAACAGTAGTAAGAGCGGAGGAGCTTCATGGTCTGATTAACCTTTTACTCAGCATTCAGTTTTACAAGAAGTATGGACGTATGCCATTAATTAATATCTGACAGTATGCACCATTTCCAGCTACATCAGTCTGACTTGTCTGGTACCTAGCAAGAAGTGTCACTAGACTAGGTTTGAGTAGTTCAGAAGTACTGTTAGACTTCAGCTTAAAACTATAATGAATTCAGAAACGACTCTGATGCTCCTAAGCTCCTGGTTACACAGTTGCACCTTTTGATTATATAGTATACAGTTATAGAAGGGAAATGATTTACAGTCTCACTGGATGAGGAAGGCTTCCCTTTTGAGTCTGGTTCCTCTCAAGGTTTCTTCCTCATGTCGTCTCAGGGAGTTTTTCCCTGCCACCAGTCTGTCGTCTCTGGCTTGCTCAAGCTGCTTTGTGACAAGGTTCATTATTAAAAGCGCTGTACAAATAATATTGAATTGAATTGAATAGTACAGGTCTCTTTGAAAGACTGAATTTGTGACTACACCATGTGGCCCATTCCAGTGGGAAGATTGTTTCTTTATAGGAGCCTTTGGTGCCTCTCTCAGTTTTGGTGTTTCTCCAGAGATGGGTGTTCCCTGAACTGGGATTCTGGCTTTTTCCTGGCGAAGGCATAATGGTGCAGCTTGTCAGTTTGCAGTGACCCCAACCTCTTTATTAGTACTTCACAGTAGGCCATTGTCTGATTGATCACTCTCTGTAACTCAGTTACTTCTCTCTTAATCTTTTTCTCTCTTAATCTTCACGTTTGTCACCCTATCCTGACTGTTTCAAGACTTAGAGATGGCTGTAGCCTATTGGAACCTGGTTCTGTCGGGCCGCTTCAAGTTTCTGGACCTCTGGAACACGTTCCTGCTGGTAAGTCAACGATAATCAAAGACACAGAACAGATTGCTAGCATTTTGATAGCAAATGACAGAAATTTATGCTCAAGTATTGCTAATAATATTCAAGAGAATGTATCTGATTGTACGAGCTGTGCACAAACTATCTTTAATCCTGCATACTCAAGAAAACAGCTATACAAGAGCACGGATATTAAACTAAGCTGTTAAGCTTTGCTGACATGACCGCTATTAATATTATTATATTTTTTTCCTATTATTTGAAGGAGCATCACAAGCGATCTATTCCAAAAGACACATGGAACCTTCTTTTAGACTTTGGAAACATGATTGCAGATGATATGTCGAACTATGATGAAGAAGGTGAGCCAGGCCATTTATCTACACACAAAGACTCGTTTACAGAACAAATTCAAGTAAAGCCCATCTATCAGGAAGTAGTTCAGTCAAAAGTGGCGCTTCGACTGTTAACCCCTTTAATACAGTCGATTTTTCCCAATCAATGGGTATAGATGGTTTAAAACAGTTATGTAAAAATGTCTGTGTGGTTAATTAGCTTAAACTCAAGTTTAGATCAGTTTCTAACTCAAGAAAATCTGAGAGACGTATAACCGAAGTAAATCTACTCTAAGAAAAACTAGACAAAAAAAATGTGTCAGTTATTGACACTGCTACATTTAGTAGTTTGTGCCAAAATAACAGCACCAAGTGTTGTTCTGTAATGGTTGATGAGATTGGAGAATGCAGAGCAAGAACCCTGAGGTCACTCCTCAATACACCACTCCAGATCCTCCATTTTGTGTGGATTCGGATGCACAGCCCCCTCCGAAAGTATTGGAACGGCAAGATCAATTCTTTTGGGTTGTTTTTGCTATACACTGAAGACATTTGGGTTTGAGATCAAAAGATGAAGATGATATGACAGATCAGAATTTCAGCTTGCATTTCCTGCTGTTTACATCTAGATGTGTTAAGCAGCTTAGAACACAACACCTTTTGTTTGGCACCATTTGGCACCAAGTGATCAGAAATATTGGAACATGTGACTGACAGGTGTTTCCTGTTGCCCAGGTGTGTCCTGTTAGATTGATTGTTTAAACTATTAATAGCTCTGAATGTCTACTCTTGGTTTGAGGCCTTCACACACCTGTGAAGACTGCATTTGTTGTTAAAAGGATAAACCAACATGAAGACCAGAGAGCTGTCTGCGGGAGAAAAGCAAGCCATTTTGAAGCTGATAACAGCGAGAACAGGAAGGGATCTGCACAAGCATTGGGCATAGCCAATACATTTGGAATGTCCTGAAAAAGAAAGAAACCACTGTTGTACTAATCAGACATGGAACAGGTTGGCCAAGGAAAACAACAGCAGTTGATGGCAGAAGCACTGTGAGAGCTGTGAAGAAAAACCCAAAAACAACAGACAGTGACATCGCCAACAACCTCCACGGGGCAGGAGTGAAGATATCACAGTCCACCGCTCGAAGAAGACTTTGAGAGTAGAAATATAGAGGCCATACCACAAGATACAAGCCACTCATCAGCCATGTTCTAAGTTGTTGAACACATCCACATGAAATCTGAAATTCTTATCTATCATTAGAATCATTTTCATTTTTTGATCTCAGTCATTGATGCCACGTATCCTAACAAGGAAAACTATCGTAGCTCCTCCACCCATACTCAGCATTCGGGATTAGGTTCAGTATAACTGTCCTTCTTTTTACACCAAACCCACGTATCTGACCCTAGAACAAAGTCCCAGTTATGGATATAGCGCTTAGGAGTTCATAAACATCCAGCTAAACTAAAAGTAAAATATAAATGGCATCATGCTTATACATATTTAATCATTATTTATTAAATGTGTAAAATGTATTTGAGAGTCAAACTGTATCTTGTAAAGCATGATGTCTGTGATGATTTAGGTGTGCAGTTTGCAGCATGCTAAACTGGTAGTTTTAGGTTTTTTCTTAGTTCCAGTACTGACAAAAAAACAACTCAAAAAACAAACTTGTCTCTGCTGATCAACTGCATGATGGGTAGTGGTAGAATTGTGTAAATTTCATTATTCCCTTACGAAGTTGGAGTGTTCAGTCATGGGGTTGGAGTGTTCAGTCGTGGGGTTGGAGTGTTCAGTCGCCTAATGGTCTGAGAGTCGGACTTGTAACCCGAAGGTGAACCCCAAGGTGGTGGGTTCGAGTCTCGGGTCCGGCAGGGATTGTAGGTGGGGGGAGTGAATGACCAGCGCTCTCTGCCACCCNCCGCAGCTAAAATGGCTGCCCACTGCTCCGGGTGTGTGTTCACGGGTGTGTGTGTGGACTTGGATGGGTTAAATGCAGAGCACAAATCCCGAGTATGGGTCACCATAGTTGGCCACAAAGTCACTTCACTTCAATACAGTTTGTAAGAAAGGGTATGAAACAGATGCATCATTTACCCCGATACATTAATGTGAAATTAATTCTGCTCCTCTCTTTTCAGGGGCATGGCCGGTCCTCATAGATGACTTTGTGGAGTTTGCTCGGCCAATCATTACAGCAGGCAAGCGCAAAAATGTATAATCACCACCTTCCTCTTGAAGAGGGAAGTGGCATCTCTCTCCGTTTAGACATTTTTATATAAAAATTATTTAAATAGAAAACAAAGAAAATGCAAGAGACTTTAAAGATGTGAGTCTGTGCTACCAAACATGAGATGAGTGCAGTACAATGCAGAGCTGAAGCCAATGCATCAGGAATGAGTCAGAGTGCATCATGCGCATCGCCACCAGGGGGCGACAGTGACGTGGAGGAGCGAGGAAGCAGTGGCGGCGTTTCAGATTTCAGTTGCCCCGCCTTTAAGGTGACTACGTCAGGGTTTCCATTCACCGGTTTTTACGCAGCTTTTGAACCCTGTTGGAAACTGAAGCATCGTAACAAAGATGGAAATGATGGAGGAGGATGGGTTTTTTTGGTGTCTGGAGGTGTGTGTTTGGCTCCCACTGTTTTTTTTTTTTATTATGTTATCATCACGCTCTCCCTCTTCAGAATATTCCCATAACAGCAGCTGATGGAAACATGTTCAGAAATTTGCCCCACGTTGACAAAACGTGCATGAAATCATACGGCATAGTGACCGACTTCATGACCCATTAACCGTCCACCGTCCACCAGTCTGCACTTTGAAGGCGTAGCCTGCAGTAGCATCTCAAGTGCCAAGGCTGAAACCCAAGAGGGGTGGAATGCAGGACGATGAGGATGACGAGTTGATTTGCGGTTGATGTGTTTTAAGCGGGAAAAAAAACCCTGCAGGATCCATTTCATTAAGCAGCGTCACGTGCAGGTCCTGTTTTACTGAGCATCGTTACAATCATGTTTATACGCCTTGAAAAGTCTAATTTAAGTCTGATGCTGTCCAGATGAACTTGCGAAGATGTGAAAAGGTGAAAAGTTCCTGATCATGAGGTGAGAAAAGGTGCAGCCGTGCTCAGAACACCAGCTACAGTGATGTACAGACGTGTTGTGGAAAACAAACAGAAATATTCGTACATACAGTTTATTCATGTGGCAGGAAAGTATCTGAATGAATTTCACGTTTAAAACCGATGTCTTCATCGTGCTGTTTCCAGATCCAAGAGGCAACATTGGGTTTTAAGTTTGTTTTAAATCGTTGGTTTCAGTTTCAGATTTATTTGATTTATTTATTTTATTATTTTTTAAACAGCCATTGAAATTCTTTTATTCAAAATATGCACATATCAAGCTGTGTAACATCAAGATGCAGAGAATGTGATCAAGTAGATCATTTAGAAATCGATTCCTTTTGACTTAAAGACTTAAAAACACTAACCTAGAGTGAGAGTGGATCTTCAGTTAATAATGTTACTTTCTTTTGTGCGCACACTATATGTTTTTGATCGTACCTTTTAGGTTTTCTTTATTATTATATATTTCTTCCAGAGTTCTGGACAAGGTGCTATGGTGTTCTGGTTTGCCTCACTTGTTTGTTACAGATTGCCATTTTTGTCCAGTTTGATGTCACCTTTATTTCCATCATGAGGAAGGCAGCATTATCCTCATGTGGTACGCTTTGCAGAGTGTTTTGAGTGTTGAGTCCCAGGTAGTCGAGTTCAGCTCGTCAAATCAGTATTATTGCATATGTAAATAAAGTTTATTTAAGGAAAAACAAATGGCAGATCTCCATTGTCAAATCCAAACCTGTTTGTTTGACTGTGGAGTAAAGAAAGTGTTAAATAAAGCATGTTTTTAACAAAAATATCCAAGACTATGACTAATATTTATTTTTAGTAATATTATCTGTTTAAGTCCTGATGTTCAGTTTTGCTCTATGAGTTTTCATGGTAGGTTGTTCTGATTTTCTTGTTCAAGAGCTTGTAATAAATTCAAAGATCTCAGCTTGTATCGGTTATATGCCAAGAGAAGGTGATGGTAACATTGTCATGTTCATTAATGATTGTGTACTGTGCCTTGCATAAGTATTTACCCTCCTTGACCTTTCCACTTTTTGTAGTGTTACCACCTGCATTTGTAATGGACTTTATTAAGGATTTTTACCATTTTATTTACAAACTATGTCTAACAAAGGCTCTCAAGTGGCACGACAGAAAAGCGGTCACCCTATCATCATCATCATGGGTGTCTATGTATGTGGAAGAGGGCAGATAGTGCGTTCCTCTGAGTGTGTTTCACTGGCCTGTGACCAGAGGCTGGCTTTACGTTTCCCATTAACATAAACGAGGAAGCACGTAATAGCCTACACCCTCACTGGTACCTGTCGTATGATGGGAGCTGGCCGGTGGGTGGGAATTGGCGGGTGACTAAACTGGGGAGAAAATTTGAAAAAACCTCTGACATTTAAAGGTGCAAAATAATGTTAAAAGCAAAAAGGTAGATATTTGTTGGTTGCACAAGTATTCATCCCTATTCATTTCTTGGTAGACCTTGGTACTAGACCAAAGGTGGCTGGGAATTGGGAATTGGGAATTAGCTTTGTGCATTTGGATCCTGATATTTTTGGTCATTCTTTTTGCCAAAATTGCTCAAGCTCTTTCAGATTGTATGGAGACCATTGGTGAACAGCAATTTTCAAGTCTTTTCACATATCCTCTAGCAGATTGATGTCTCGACTTCGATTGGGTCATTCTAACACATTCAGGTTGTTTGTTTTGAGCCACTCCAGTGGAGCTTTGGCAGTATGCTTCGGGTCATTGTCCTTTTGGAAGGTGAAACTGGCTTTACCAGATCTAATTTATTGTTTGGCTCAATGGGAGGGAATATGTCTGTAATCACAACGTTGTAAATAATCGTGCAAACTATATTGATTTTCCCCCAACATCATGGGCTATTTTTGCATATATTCATAATTTATAATACCAGTTTCAGTTCATTTCAGTTCCAGGTTGAAAGACTATAAAATGTTGAGGGGGTGCATACAAGGCACTGTATGTAGTATGATGACTTTTTTCTCTCTTTTCTAATACTCCATTCTTGTCTGTGGCTTTGGGAAGGGATTTAGCACTGATCCTGGACCAGCTGCTGGATTTTAGACTATGGTGCCATGGGGATTGCCTTTTTAGGAGACACCTGATCACTGCAACACAAAGAAGGCTTGGTGATAAGAGCCTGCTGGTTGAGTGTGTGTGTGATGAATATGGCCCTGGTGATTATGAAGAGTGACTGGGAGGGGACAGAGGAGGGGGTATTTACTGGTTTTTGGTCAAGCTTATATTCTGTAGAGCTTTCAGACACTGAAGTAGTGAAGCCCAGTCTGAAACATTACCTAACCAAAGAGATAAGGCTGAAAAACACTGGCAGTCCAGTCTCCTGTAGGGTCCCATCAAACATCTAGCCAAGAACACCAGCTACTACTGAAGATTTTTTGTAGATGGTTTGGGTTTGAAAAGGCACCTGATGGAGAAGTTCCAGGCCGCAATGCTCCTGGGTGCGGTAGGAGATTCCCTGGGATACCGCAAAGGCCATTGGGAAAGCTGCATTTCAGGGTCTCAGATACAGAAAGAGCTCTCGGCTCTTGGGGGACTGGCAGCCCTTAAATTGGATCCAGAAAACTGGCCTTTGAGTGATGGAGCTCTGATGCACATGACCACGGCGGAGGCCCTTGTTACAGGTAAGGATACATCCCCAGCTATAAAGGTCAATTGCCCCATGTTACTATTTAACCTTTTCAACTTCACCATATAACTGGGTCAAGATCAAGATTTACGTTTCTCTTCCTTGTAGCTACATACCTTGACTACTAGTTTCACTGGACTTGCGTAGTAGTTACTGAATAACATGCTTTATGATGAATCACTCAATAATAAACCAGGAGTTTCAGGCTTAAAAAGTAAAAGAGGGGGAATGATATGAATATGTTTTGAGGATTTTGTTTCATGTTTACAAATAAATACTCATCCATTTTTAAACTCTCCTTAATTTTTCATCAGGTTTAAATGAGAAAATTCACTTACTGATCTTGTCTCTTTTTTTTTTTTTTTTTTTTTTTTACATTACTGAAACTTCTTGCTTTTAGTTTCAGAATAAGGAAGAAGAAGGAAGCAAAGTTGCTTAATGGTAAACGTGTATGGCCTGTTGGAGATCGTCAGTAGAATCTAAGATTGTTTCTCTAGATTTAGCCATATATAGCAGGAAAAAGTCTCCGCGTAGTCTTTCCAGGTCACATACCTATCGTTATCCCTGGTCACCATGACACATGCAGACATCTGATCTCATAAGTAGTCTCATAACCAGTTGATGACATTCACACACGTGCATTCACAACAATAACACACGCCCTGCTCCCTGTTATCTTTGTGTGCCTCTCCTTTCATCTGTAGATGCGCTTGCAGCAATGCATAGCTCAAGTTATAGATAACCCCGCCATCTTTAATCCCTTAAAACCTCAAGGATAAAGTCAGTTCCCATCATCCTGTATCACACAACACCTAAACTCCAGTTGTCTTCGGCTACAGAGTTACCGTCAGGCTGAGAATAGAACTTAAACGTGATCCTCTACCACAGTGGGACAGTGGCATCGATTGAACCAGTATCATCAGCAGGTCACTCAAAGCGCGCTGCGGTTTGGCTAACAGGAACGAGGACAGACTCTGGGATTAGGTTCCTGTTTGTTCAGATTTCAATACTACTGAGAAAAACAAGCAGGCTCAAAATCACAGTCAAACCGTACTCTTCTTTGCACTCAGTATGGTTAAGGGCAGGAGGTTAACTTCATAATAAGCTCCTTAATAATGCCTTGTAATTAGAACCCACCTAATAACATCTACAGCTCGTCATCATCTCCGTTCACATCAGCAGCCACTAAGGGAATCGCTAAGCTTTCTGGAGCTATATATGAGCTCTGTTTTAGGGATGTGGACAGACGGAATAGAGAGTATGTGGCTACTGATGAGCCCCACTAATGCCCCGAAAGTATCCCTCCCCAACTGTGTCATACACATGGCTAAATTTAGCCTGACACACTACTGCTCTGTTGCCTGGAATGCCGAGCATGATAATACCACATGACAGCATGAAAATCTTTGAGAGCCAGAAAATGTGTTCTGATGTGTGACGACATTTAGCAAAAAATGGGGAAAATGTCGCAAACTGTATAACTGACAATGCTGCATTGTGTTGTTTTTGCCAAGATTATTGGTGTCTGGAAGACTTGTACAGAGAAGTTGTGCGGCTCTTTGTGGCAGCCATGGTGTCCCTCCAAGGCCGAACTCCTGACCCCAGCACAGTAGAAGCTTGTTCCTACCTCAAACCTGACAACTACCTGCTGGCCTGGCACACGCCGTTTAATGAAAAAGGTACACCTTCATCTATAGCAGTGATCCAACCCTGTACCGGATCTGCTAATTACTCGGTTTGTATTTATTATTATCTTTCTTGATACTATATGTACTTGCCAATGCTAACAGGTTCTGGTTTTGGAGCTGCCACGAAGGCTATGTGTGTGGGCATGCGCTACTGGCAGCCTGAAAGACTGGAAAACCTGGTGGAAGTGAGCATCGAAATAGGCCGGATGACCCACAACCACCCCATAGGTACCACGTGGTCCTCATGCCACAAGAAGTCATAGAATCATGACTAAGCAAGAAACCAAATTCCAATGGTATGGCCAGTCATTCAGTATCAAAGGTATCGTCAAATTTAAGTGGGAATTAGCTAGCTGTTCGGAAATCCAGGATTCCTCTTCAGTATTCCCTAAAGCCACACCCCATGGCTTCCTTTCAGTGAAGTATATCCACTTCCATGTGGGACAGAGTATTTGACTCTACTTGTAACAAGTAGAGAAAATCTGGACATTTTATTGGAATGAACAAATCACAAAGCTAAAGAAAGGGAGTTAGGCCATTCAGAGGTACTCTCCTATGTAGGTCAAAAAACTGCCTCCCTTTCCACTTCACTTCCTGTGGTTGCCTACAGGAAGTAGCAAAGGCAGGTGCAATAACTATAATTCACCCCCAGTGGAACACAGAATACAAAACCATATATTGAAACAGACACTGAAGCAAATAATATAATGAAAAGATTGATAAATTATCTAATAATTTCATATATGTAACTTTATGGCTCCTAGAGCACCAAAACACATGCATACAAGCTGCCTAGACTGGAACGCCTGAATACTAGACCGAGATGGGGAGCTTTCTGAAAACACCAGAAGTGTGATTGACAAGGCAAGGCTAGATGCTTCCTGGTTGGTGGGATGCAACAGAGACCAGAGAACAGAGTTTTAAAGACATTTTATTGACATTTTCTGGAATGTGATGAGAACATCACAACCTTCACCAGATGTTATAAAATGGATTTGGCACTCACCATCTCCCCATACCATCTTACCTCGTATGTTCTGCTCATTACTAAGTAACATCTGCTCCAGGTCACCGCTTTTAGATTTTATTTTTTAAAAACCTGGACTTGGGGTCTCTACATCTCAGTCATGACCAATATAAACAACACTGATGTAAATCGAGCCCCAAAGCCTGTCCTTTGCACAGGTGGGTGTGTAATTCACATTTCTTTATGATGGAAAAGCATTGTTTTGGCTAAAAAATTGGACCAATTGGACACTGACCAATGTCTATTGACCAAATCCTACTCTAAAGATGACATGCTGTTACATATGTTTCAATCAGATGTTAATGGGTAGAGTTTATGGTGTGAATATTTTGAAAGGTGTTTTAATAGTTTCATTCTGATTTTTGATTTAGAAGCTTGTAGATGTCATGATGATGTACATTTAAATATAATTGTTTTTAAACACGCTGTTCAGTGAGACAAACACAAGTGGTCTACAAAAGCATTATTTTATTGGATGTCACAAGGGCAATAATGTGACTTTGAATCATTAATGAACAGTTATTAATGACTGGATGTTTTCGTGGAGATCTAGTTCATAAATGGACCTAGTAGAAGAAAAATACAAATTTTACTTCTATTACCGTAATGACACAAATACATGGGAATAAAACATGAATTTCAGAATAAAATGAACATCAGAAAGAACAAGCGGAAAGTCGTATACACTTAGAGGGTCATTACTAAGGGTTAGTTAGAACAGAACTGGAATGGAAGCTAAGCCACTTTTGTGTGCAGGATTTTTGGGATCTTTTTGTACTGCCCTGTTTGCCTCGTATGCAGTCCAAGGCAAGCCACTGGTGAACTGGGGCCGTGATCTCATGAAGGAGATCCCCAAGGCTGAAGAATACTGCAGGAAAACTATACGCCACATGGCAGGTTAGGAACAATGTGTGACACAATGCATGTAACAAAATTACACAATATATAAACTTTAAAGTATATATACTGTTAGGCATCCCATTATGTAAGAATACTTTTTGAAATTTGACATTTTGCATACTTTTTGAATTCTTTCAAAACATCTGGCCATCTTAATAGGAACGCCTGTACCCGATGTTGTCTTCTGCTGTTGTAGCCAATCCGCCTCGAGGTTTGGCGTGTCGTGTGTTTTCCGAGATGCTTTTCTGCTCACCACGGTTGTAAAGAGTGATTATTTGAGTTGCCGTAGCCTTCCTGTCAGCTTCAGTCAGTGTGGTCATTCTCCTCTGACCTGACAAGGCATTTGCACCCGCAGAACAACCATTCATCGGATATTTCTTTGTTTTCGCACCAACTCAATAAACTGTGGTGCATGAAAATCCCAGGAGATCAGCACTTTCTAAAATACTCATCACTTTCTAAACCATCCCACTCAAT
>CM074970.1:5614035-5639602 GCA_037577455.1 Pangasius macronema
CACTATACGGTCAAAAGTTTGTGGACACTTGACCACCACACCCATATGTCCTGGCTGAACACCACATTCCAGATTTAGTCCCTCCTTTTGCTGTTATAATAATCTCCACTCTTCTGGGAAGGCTTTCCACTAGATTTTGGAGCGTGGGTGTGGGGATTTGTGATCATTCAGCTACAATATTATTAATATTATTATATTTATAGGCCTACATGTTTTTTCAGTTATTAATGTTTGAATAAAACCATTTAATTCTAGTGACCAGTCAAATAGGTTAATATGTATAAGAACCCCAATATTAAATATAAAGACTTTGATGATGGTGGATTTCCACCACTGTAACAAAATAAATACGGACTCCTGCTGGCCCCCAGACCTCCGACTGAGAAACACTGGCCTAAACAATTTTGTTTTTACTTTGTACTAAAGGTCTTTTGAATCTGCCACCAAGTGTTTTGGAGGTTATTTACAGCTTTTATTTTTCTAAATATAACCTTACATCAGCTATGTCTGGTGGTTCACTAAATAAAAGTATCTAAGGTGTAATAGTAGGCTTAACTTTATTATTGTGTTATTACACTAGCATGCCATAATATATTTATGTATCAATGTAAGTATATTTGAATGAAATAAATCCACAAAATCAGCACACTTCTGTCAAAATATTTATTTGAATAAATGTGATACCTATTACATAATTCAAAAAATTGTTATTCATTATAATTTTTTTTTTGCACAATCAACATTCATTCACAGCTTTTTACACAAAAGGATGGTCTAAGTGGGCTGAAATAAGCTTACCTGGGCACGAGCACTCAGCAAACCATAATAAAACTCTATGAAAAGCACAAGCGTTTCCTGTATAATTAGTCATCACCTCTTTTTTTTATTCCTCATTAACCAAAACCTAATACAAGAGAGTTTTCTGCTGGATTAAATAGCCCTACAATACCCTTAGATATCTGTATAGTGAATTATTACAAGAGATGAAATTAATTCGCTAAGGTTGATAAATTAACCTTCATATCCTTCTCAGCTTTGATGCAATATGCAAATTAGGATAGTCATAATAAACACAGAAAATACAGCAGTGTAATAACAGCCCATTAGTACAGTACATTAACCCTTTAACCCCCTAACTGTGGTACCTTTGAATGATGGAACTTAAGCTAGCTAAACATGTCAGGGTGCGCTGTTATTGGAAAATAATCAACTTCGGGGATGCGTTATCTCCGCTTCCATATCACACCATATAACATCATATAACAGCATATCACAAAGTGTTTTATTCCTCTTGTACCACAGCAGTTTGCCAAGGATTACAATGTTACATTTATTAACAAATGACATGTCAGTTCTTTAAACAGTTTATAGTTACATTATATAACTTCTTGTGAGACAAGTTAATTCCTGTTATCACTATATTAGAGCAGCTATAAACAGTTATTCCCTCACAAGCCTTTCCTCTCTCTTTAAATGAATAAGGCCCAAAAAACCAGATCTTGTCAAACCAGAAAGGACAGAGCCCCCTGTCCTGAAGACTTTCCCATTGGGTGAAACTGACAGATCAACAATTATATGTTTTTCCTTGTTAAATAACAACAAACGGATTCTTTTTTATTATTATTATTAGTATTGGATTATGTTATGTGTCTGTCTGTGAACAAGGTGTTACTATAGAAACAATAATTTTTATAAGTAGGCGCATTAATATAAACACTAGTGAGAGTGACATAGTATTTGCTATAAACACATTCACCCCACGTCACTTCTCTTCCTGGAACCTACTCACCGAGGGCCTACTGGGTGACCATTTCACCTCTTCTAACTGCCAGGCACAGTGTCTAACATCTGGATACCCTCTGCCAGAATGTAGTGAGGAACTGACTCACCTATGGCTGACCTAGAGCATTGGGCAGCACTGAACATTGGGCAGCAATTAACAGCATGGGCAGAATCAGCAAGGGAGGTGGGAATGTGCATCTTGTCCCTGAGGACCTTCCCACTCTGCTAAGGAAAATGATCCAACAAGGTGCCAGGAAAGAGGTCCACCTGTCTCTGCCCAAAATTTTCCCAGATCTGGTGTACCACCTCTGGGTGCTAGCTTGACTCTGTGCTGCACCAACAGTATGTCTGTGTTCTGACTTCACATTGAGGGTCTGTATACCTCCTGTGATACCACACTGCTCCCAATCCGGTGAAGGAGGCATCCTTGGTGATGGTGACCATCTCTTTTATTGAGACAAGACTGACTCTTTGTTGACTGAGCCTGAGATTTGGCCACATGCCCCTGATCTCAAGCAGCCCCTCAGTTCCAGCAGACCCAAGAGAACCTCTGATATGACTGCAGTCAACAAGTCCAGTATCCTCAACAGAAACTGGGTTCGCATATACAGAAGCAACCCACTTGCATACTGCTGGCAAGCGTTGTGATGTCTGTTACATGCTGTGATGCAAGATCTACTGAGCAGGCTTTTGGCTACATGGAATTAACAACATTTGACTATGCTAGCATGCAAAAGGAAAGGACTTTCAGGAACCAAGTCTGCCTAGAATAGGACAGGTGCTGCCTTTCGTTTTCTAAACAAGCAAACACTACACTGGTCGAAGGTCTCAGTACTTGTGCACATGTACACTAGAGGATATTCAGGTGCTAGACACTGCCCCTAGTGGGGTGAAATAGAACCTGTGCTTTGCCTTACAGCTGGCACTACTGTCAGAATAGTAATTAACACCATAGTGACCCAACAGAATCGAAAATTCAACATCGCTGTGGAATAAGTGTTACTCATCAATGCATCACCAATTCTTTTCTTTCATCAAGCTTGTATAATGCTTGCTAAAAGCTGTTCTGCAGTCCATTTTTGTTGATGAAAACATGAAATAACTTCATTCTTCTGGTCATTCTTGAATCTCTTTATGTCCAGGCATTAACCCAATCAGAGAACATTAAGGAAAGGGGAAAGAGTTCTCTTTATATAGAAGCATTTATGATATGGTACAAGTGGAAGACTTTGGCTGCTCCAGGATAGACTCACGCCGAAGATCGTTGGGCACTGTGCCACCAGGACCCCACACATTCAGCTCGCCAAAGATTCCTGTCTCAATCATCTCCTCCTGCCAAGGTATGGCGATGTTTCCAGAGGCAAACTCATCGAAAAACTCCTTATCCGAATCTTCCAGGTTGACCCCTTTCACAGTGGAGAATGCGCCCACATCATCAAGGTCCTTGGCATACACGGTCTTAGAATCAGGGACAAATGGAGGTGGCAGAATCCCTATGAGAACAAAGGAGACAACTTAGTGTGGAGACACGTGTGGATGATAAAAATATTAATCTATCTAACTCGACATTATGACTTCAATATATAGTACAGGTAAAAGAGCAGTTTGTGAATTTTAGAGCCTTCTGCTGGCTGCCAGTTGAATTGGATCCCCACTGGAAACCCCTTCCCTCCAACCAACCCCACACCCTTGACTAAAACTTCCTGTAGTAGAGGGACAGAGCCGAGTCTTCTGACTAGGAACAAGCCTATTTCTAGAGTAGAAATATCTATACATGGGTCTTCCCAAAGTGCCCCTTTTAAAAAAATCATTGCTACCATCCTATCATACCTGCATCCAGCTTCCTCCAGTTGATGCTGCTGAAGAAAGGGTGCGTACGCAGCTCATCACAAGTCCCATTCTTGAAGCCCATCCTCTTGTCCACTTCCTTGGCTAGCAAGGCTTCACATATGGACTTTGCATTCTCAGTGAACTTCTCCGTGTAGGTTACTGGGTCATTCAGGATGCGCTTCTTCAGCTCTTTGTTCTCCACCTGTGCGAAGTCGGTTTTTTTTTTTTCAATGAATATGCAAACAGAATAGTAGCTGATGTTTTATTTTGATATTAGATGTTAAGAGGTTGTACAAAAACAAAAGCTGAAAGTCAAGAAAATTTTGCTGAACGCTAAATGTCTATCACACTGAGAGAAGCAACTGTTCTACATAAGTGAATTCAGGCTTGGAGTTTTTGAAATTCGAACCCCATTTCTACAATACCCCCATCAGGAGGCGCTCCTAGCTAAATATTTAGAATTATAAACATAAGAATGGGAATTTTAAATCAGTTGGTGAGATCTGGAGGGCTGGGGTCCAGCACAGAGATGTTCCTGCTCTAATACACTTAGAAAAAGCGAAAGCACAAAACTGTGCTTGATTCCGACCCTTCAAGAGTGGAATTGGGGAAACCCTGGTTTATGTCTTGCGACCATGGATTCCTCATTCAGTGCACCTGATTTGAAAAACCTCTGATCATTCACATTTTCGTGTCAGACTGTGATGAGAAAAGAATGATTCAGTGAGAAATCAAGTTTACACAATCATCAAATACTTGATGATATGGTGAAATAGTAGCTATTTTTGTGGTGAATGGATTATCATGCATTATCACTCATCAGTAGTTCTCTCTCTGTTAGTTTATTTTATACCTTTATTTTATATATCTTGATGTATATGCATATGCATATCAACCTTTTTTTTTTTTTTTAAATGTAGAGATTGTGGATGAGATAGACTTCCATTATGTTTGTCCAGTGCAAAAACTAGGGAGCAAACATTTAAAAAGCAAACATCAACTACCTTTTGGTGCAAAACAGAATTTTTCCTGATCCATTCCCTGAAATTGTGTGGACAAGGCAAACAAAGTTCTTGGAGGTTAAATCTGTGAAAAATGTAGTTGGTCACCTTCTCCCCTCGAGTCCTGAAGGGGCCTTTGGCGGCAATGAACTCGAAGAGAGTGACCCCAAGAGCAAAGTAATCTACAGTGTAGTCATACTCATCTCCTTTCAGCAACTCAGGGGCCATGAATCCTGAATTCCGAATTCAGAAAAGAAAAAAGTCAAAGGTCAGACGTGTTCTCATACATTCATAGAATGGCCTTAATAACACAATGTCTAGGAGTCCTTTTTTTGTGAAAAGTGTTATTGGAGTTTAACTGGGACCAGTGGTTCTCTGCCTTTCTGCCCAATTATGCATGCTCACTAGCCAGGGTCTACAATCAATCATGCAATCATTTACATCCAGGATCCAGAGCAACAAAACAGAAAAGGGAGATTCTGAGATTTGTGCCTCAACTGGAACTTCAGAACACACCTGGAGTCCCAGCGTAGCCTTTCGTCTTCTCCTGGTCGTCTGCTAACTCCACAGCCAAACCAAGGTCAGAGATACGCACGTTACCTTTGAACAAACATCAGCACAATGGCAAACAAACGTCAAAGATTGTACTCCTAGCTAAAACAACAATCACTGCCATGTTTATACAGTATTACAAAAGCATTAAGTGCACTGTGTCCGTCATTTTTGTACGCCTTTGTACTGTACGTCACATATCTTCTCAAATGTCACCAGTTTCTAGGAGCAATTTTGGAAAAAAAAGATTGCCCTTTTCACCTTCATTGTCAAGAAGAACATTCTCTGGTTTCAGGTCTCTGTAGATGATTCTCTTCTGATGAAGGTGCTCCAACCCTTGAATGATTTGAGCTGTATAATAACATGCCCTGGGCTCATCAAAGCCTGGATTATTCTCATTTACATTATAAATGTGGTACCTGAGAACAAAGTAAGCATAGAATCTCATTTCAGATATTCTTTAAACACTTTAAAGGTATATAAACAATACAATAATGCTAAGACACAATGAACAGCTTGTTAATTAGCCAATGAGTTGAGTCAGTTTTGAAGTACTGAAGTAGTTATAAAAAAAACAAACAAACAAAAAAAACCCTGAACATATATAGAGGTTCTTGAGGACTGGATCTTAACCTCAGGTCTCCTCCATTCATGATGGTCATGACCAGACAAAGTTCTGTTTTGGTCTGGAAGGCGTAGGCCAGGGAAACAATGAATCTACTATGAACACGAGCCAGAATCCTTTTCTCCACCATGGCACCCTAGACAAGACCAAGATATTCAAATTATAAATCATTTCCACACATCACATTTTAATGGAATGTTTACATTAGGTGTGAAATTAAAACTAGCCTGATACCTGTAAAAACATGGATGAGTGAGTAAATGTAAGCTGTCTCTCTGTTAGAAATGATTTGGCCTAAGAAACTGTTCTTCAGTTCAGTGTTTGATTACAGTGGTGGTCATAGGTTCAGGTTGCTTGCTGCATAAATGTCCACTATACAATTAAGTACAACACAACCAACACTATGCTTATCCTTTCTTTATTGGTATTCTCTGTAGTGTTTCAGAGAAGCAATCATTCTCATGTCCCAATGTTAATATTTGCAATAAAACACTTAGACAAATCTGTTCCATATTTAAAGATGTTGAAGTTGGCACCTTACCCAATAAATATTTTTCTTTTATTAGCATTTATTATCTAGTTCCCATAGTGTTAATTCAAATGATACATTGTTGCTAAAATACAATTGCTTAAAATTATATTTTTTTCCTCCTTATACTAATAATACTTTTTATTTGACACCTTCTGTGTTGCCAAAATGCTCAATTGTTCTGATATCCGTTGAAGTACCTATATCCCATTGCGGTTCAACTTTGGCCCATTCCTTTTGGGGAAATAATCTTCAATTCCCAAAGGTTATGCAGATCCATCTGATGGACTCGCAATTTCAAAATCCAAAATAAATGTCTAATGGGATTTAAGTCAGGAGATTGGCTAGGCTTCTGGAGATATTTTGGCTGCATGTTTGGGGTCGTTATCATGTTCTCCCCAGATTCACTTTCTTGGCTGCTGAGATTAAATTCCCGGTACTTCACCGCATTCATGTTTCCTTCAGTGATGTGTAATTCTCCAGTACCGTTCGAAGAGAAGCAGCTCCGTATCACGATGCTCCCACCTCCTTACTTTATAAATATTATTGGGATCATACATGCAGCCCTTCTTTCTCCAACATGATAAGCTGAATTATTACCAGAGAGTTACATTTCTCTCTCACGTGACTAGACTATATTGTTCAAAAAGTTTTGATTTGTTTTTTTGAGGAGTTTTGCGTGTGGTGGAGGAACAGAGATGATCGTGGTGTAGTTTTTGTTCTCTACATAACTGCTATTCCTGCTGCTTTCAGGTCGTCCTTTAAGTCTTTTCCAGTTGACTGCTGGCTTCTCCCTTACCTTATCTGATCATTAATCTGAGTGTGTGTTGTGAAATCTTGCATGGTACGTCTGTTTGGGGGTGAATAGTTATGGTTTCATCAACTTTCCAACTATTTTGTACTGACAGGGATGTTCTTTTCTATGGCTCTGTAGCTTTTTCCACTCAAGTGTTGTTTAATAATGCTGTCCCCTAGGAAGCTCCAGCACCTTCACAATGATTGTTACTTGTGTAAAAGCTTCTCAAACACTGGCAACATCTTTTATAATCACACCTGGCGCACTTTGCACAAGAACATTTCTTTGCAGTATTTAGAACTCGATTTATTTTTACATAACCTTAAGACATTTTTAATATAGTGCCTCAATATGTTTTTTTTTTTAAATATATCTTTTTAATGCTTATGAATAAACCCTTTTTTGTTCATATTTACAAGTAGAGAAAAAAAGATGTGTGTAAATTTGGAATGGAAGTATATTAAATAACAAAAAAAAAAAAAAAAAGAAAAAAAGTCTGAATACTTATTTCCTATCACTGTAACATTATAGTACGGTGCAACACTAGATAAGTGGCTTAATTACTGACACTTACAGAACAGGATCGTGGGCCACTTTGAAATCCAGAGTAGTGAGTCTTATGCAACTAAGCAGCTCTTGTGATCTGAGTAACAATGACATTCAACTGAAGGTGAAAGACTCTGTACGAGTTGTTTTGGATTATGGTATATTTACCTTTAAATAAATACATGGATTGGTTTAGACTAGGAGGACATTTCATAATATATATATATTTGGAAAAGTTTGGCATGTGGTGTTTTTCCTGACCATGTTTGATGTAAACCGTTATGTTGAATAAAGACCTGTTCAGGATTTGCCGGACTTGACAAGCAATTTGATCGTACTGCATCCTCGCAGACTCAACAAAGATTCACTGGTGTCTGTAGAAGTTTAAACCCCACTGATCTAAATCATATGATTCTTACCTCATGGCCTTTCCTCTTCTTAAGCCTTTTTTTATTCAACTTCTTGCAGGCATACATCTTTCCTGTGGCCCTCATCTGGCAGCCAGACACTTCGCCGAAGCCCCCCTTCCCAAGTACGCGGAAGTCCAGGAACCAGTCCTCACCCATGGGCTGCATCTCCAGCCACTTCCATTGCAGGAACCTCTTGAAGTACATGGTCTCCAGGTAGAAGGTATATGGGACCTCCTTAAGGAAATCAAGAACGCAGGCTAGAATGACAACAAACAAGTCATCTGAAGCATTCTCATGCCGCTCCTTCACCTTGGTGATGTCATTTTCAGG
This sequence comes from Pangasius macronema, assembly GCA_037577455.1. NCBI lineage: Eukaryota > Metazoa > Chordata > Actinopteri > Siluriformes > Pangasiidae > Pangasius > Pangasius macronema. The sequence continues at coordinate 5,622,437 of CM074970.1, forward strand.
CAGAAAGGGACAGAAGTACTTGGCTGCAGGGTCCATGTAACGTTGGAGGATCTTGGCAGCCTTACTGACACGATCCTTATCCTCAGCTGTGTCATATTCCTCCACATCCTTCCATAGGCGACAGGGCCCCTTGTACTCATTAGTTGTTTCTAGGTATTCCTGGAACAGGCGCTTGCCAATGGGTTGATCGACACAGATACTGTTAAACTGGAGGTCCAGTGTCTCCCGAAGGCCCTCACATATTGTGATGTGAGGCAGTTTGAGCTTGGCATGGTACTTCTTGTCCCGATTTGCTGCTGCGTTTGCTGTGCCATCGAAGCTTCCACGAGCTGAAATGTATGCCGAGTTGGCTACCACTGTTGTAAGACCACCAATATCCATGGTGTCAAATCAATGGGTGAACGTGACTGGGAGTGCCAATAAAGGAGACAAAGAGAAGTAGGCTGGATAACCAGACCTCAAAATCCAGAATCCTAGAGAAATTGCGTCTTGAAGGATTCAGGCAGAGAAAGTGTCTGCAGAATCCAGCTTGGGGCTTTGGTCAGACAGTAGCATGAAAGACTAAGCCCTATGGCACAGACACCCAGATCTGCCTGTCTCATCACCTTTCATAAAGCCCTTATCTCCTAACTCCATAATACCTTCCCCATGTTAACCCTTGAGGACTCAACTTTCAAACCCAAAATGTGTGTTAAATCAATTCACTCTAATACTTAAAAATAGACAGCAAGATGGCTTGTTGGTCAAGTGGATCACTCTGGCTTGCTTTGTGACATTACTTCCTAACAATATCTGGCCTTTATGAGGCACACTTGACCCCTGGAGTAGATCATCTTAGGGGTTATGAACTCTCTTGTAACTAAGCTTCTTCCTATCAATCTCAAGCCAGATACTCTGCTAAAGTGTTTAAGTGAATAACACTCTGACTGAAAAAATCTTGGCATTTGCTTCCTGTGGTGAATGAACTCTAAAACCAAACAGTTTATCTCCGCATTGTGCTGGGTCCTACTCTCTGATAAGGTAATAAGATCTTACTCAAACTCAAGCTGAGATCTCATGGCCTTATCCAAGCCTTCAAGGTGACCACAACGAATCTCTGCCCATTTCCATTACTGGGAGAATGAGGGTACCTGTGAGTGGTTAGTCCTGCCCAAAGTTATGCATGTTAATTGTGTGCTTATCACCATATATAAAAAGACATGGGATAGGCGCACAATCGTTGTACCCACACAACACAGAGAAATCAAAAGAAATACCCAAAGGAGACAGGTAGTCCAACTGATAGAGGACAGCTTGTAAATTAATTTGGAAAACTGACGGTTTGGTAAGATTTTCTGCAAACTAGTAGCTCCCAGGCAAGACCTATACAATGGCTACTCTGAAGGAAAAGAGAAGCTGTGGCCAAAAGTGTCAAGATTTTGGCCATTTTGTTTGGAATTCTGATGAAGGGAAATTTATGGGTAGAACACCAGCAAAATGGGGTAAGTACTGCAAATTCATTCCTCAAGTAAAATTGCAATTAATCATCTAAATAAAAATTCCGGTAAAAGTTGAAGAACAACAATTTCTTCACTCAAATTAAAGTAGAAAAGTAAAAACTTAAAGTATGATTATACTTAAATTGACTTAATGTATGAAAGTAAAGGTACAAAAAAAGAAAAAGATAGTAAAGTCTGATAGTAAACTGATGCGCCTTTCACCAAGGAAAATGAGAAAACCTTAGCTAAGGCTAACTAACAGCAGCCTTTTGCCTAAAATCCTAGCTATGATTTCATGATACAAACTAGTTGAATAGTAATAGCTAGCTGTCACCATACAAACTGTGTTAGAATTACACAGCAGCAGACAGATTACAAGTTCTAGTCTTGCTGTCACATCTGTTAAAGCTTAGATTTGTTAGGAATCTTCGATCTCCCTGTAGCTGTGAGAACTGAGGGGGGAAAAAAAAAATCACATCGTGACATATTTATGATTTTAGAAAAATGTAGTGATGTAGAAAGTAAAGATTTCCCTTTTGGAATCTGGTCAAAAGAAGTAGATGGGGAAAAAAACCCTCATGTGAATCACAGATACTTAAAAACCAGACTGTTACAGCTCACCTCAGGTCATTTTTAAACAATTTATACAATAAAAATTTAAAGCTCTGCTTTAACTGTTCTTTCATAGAACAGCTGCACCAGTAGTCTTTTGCTAAATTATCAAGGATATACTCCGACTTTACTGAGGCTTGAATTCTGCGTCTTTTCCAAATTTCAGTTAGCAAGGACGCACAACCTATGACCTTCTTATGACCTTCTCATGCCCTTTTTGTGTGAAGTGAATTATGGTATATTTGTTTTTGGTAAACTGCGTCACGGCTTTAGTGAATGTCGCTGACAGATAAGAGAGAGATAAGCAATTCTTTGCAGATGGACATCAACATATGGATATTTTTCATGCTGCTTGGAGATTGTTTACCAATTAAAAACAAGCACAATGAGGTGCACAAAAGACTTTTAAACTTGCCTTTTTTTTTTTTTAAACAATGTATACATCTCTTTATTTCAGTGTACATCAGCCTGTATTATGTAGCATTCTATGTGGTGATGACAGCCTTGTTTTCCCTGGCCATCTACGTGCTCATGTACACATTGGACCCATACACACCAGACTACCAGGATCGATTAAAATCGCCAGGTTAACAAACCCTTAAAGCTGTCTTTCACTGTGATGCATATCAATACACACACACACACACACACACACACACACACCTTTCACGTCGACATTGCTTCATGCTTTTTTATAGGTGTAATGGTTTGGCCGGACACGTATAATGATGAAGTTCTAGAGATCACCTACAACATGTCTAATAAGAAAAACTGGATGAAGAACTCCAAAATCCTTCAGAAGTTCCTTGAACGTATGTATCTACTCTTCATATGCAAACTCCAAAAAGTGAATACAGCCTCACATTTAATCCTTCTTTTTCTTCTCCCTTTAATTCAGCATACAACGATACCAAACAGGCACAATGCAATCTTTACAACTGTACTATTGGCAAGTACTTCATCCAACATAAGTTCAGCGCCCCAAAACATACAAAGTGGTCCTGTCCTTTCTACCAAAGCACACTGGGTAACTGCTCTGGCATTGAGGACCCCACATTCGGTTACAACACTGCCCAGCCATGTGTAATCATCAAGATGAACAGGGTAAGGTAGGGTTGTATAGAAATAATCCAAAGGCTGGCTTACAGAGAATTTGAGGATTTCTTCATTGTTCTTCTCAGGTCATCAATTTCCTGCCGAACAACGGAACAGGACACGCGCCGTATGTGAACTGCACCGTGCTGGTGAGTGTGGACCATATCAGTCGATGGATGTCAAACACTGATATCACTGATAAGCCTAATGGGAAGCGTTTGTCTGTTTACAGGAAGGTCAAGATAATGTTCGTGGCTATGAGTACTATCCCGTTAATGGAACTCTCGACCTCTCATACTTCCCATACTATGGCAACCTGGCCCAGGTCAGCACCTTCACCGTGTCTTCTGCTCTTTCATAGAAATATCCGTAAACATCACGTCTCAATGACCTTGTGTTGTATTCTCTCCTAGCCGTCCTACGTGAATCCGCTGGTGGCTGTGAAATTTGATCTCATTAATAAGAGGCACGCGGTGATCCAGTGCAGGGTAATGGCCAACAACATCGCCTATCAGAACGTCTACGATCCCTATGAAGGAAAAGTGACCTTTCATTTAACCGCACTGAGTTAGCCATGTTCTAGATTACACTTTTGCCTTTTTTTAAATTTTATTTTCCACGTCATTCCAGTATGAATCAATAACACAAAAAACTTGCTTTGCAAATCAACCTTTGTATTAGAGACAATATTAAGGAATTTAAAAAAAAAAAAAAATCTAGTTGTATTTACTTGTCCAAAATGTATTTTCTTAATTTAAAATGGTATGTAAGTTAATTATCAACATACAGTAAGTCATAAAGATATGAATAAAAGATTACAAATACCTTATGCTTTTCTTAGCCCTTCCTGAAATAAGAAGCTTAGACACGCAGACGAACTATAGAACAACCCCACGTCCATATAAACCCATATAAAATGTATATTATCTGTAGGATATTTGTTGCTCTTTCAAAAATAATTGTAAAAAAGGAATTTACATAAAAATGGACACCTGCAGAAATGTAATATTCATTCTTAACTAGAGATACTGCCTTTGGAATCACAAGTCAAAGGTTATTACAATGGGAGACTTGGTGGAAAGTGTTCAGTCCTTCCAAAAACCTTCTAAGGTAAGAAAAATAGTTGCCTGTATGAAAAGAAGTAAGGGAACACTAAAAAAAAAAAAACTTCCACATCAAGCTGACGGTTAAGAAAATGGCTTTCCATATTAAAATTCCTGTACGAGTCTTTGGATAGGAAAAGTGATCACATAAGCATCAGGTCTCAACTTCCAACAGAATGGGGGGACAAAAAAACTAAACAAAACAAAACACTGAATTAAAAAAAATTCTGTTTCCAAAGCACCACTGAGGTCCTTTACAAGGCAGCTGCGCTTTGCTCAGCAGACTGCGAAGGGTTGCTAGAACATACAACCATATGAGCATTTGTAGAGGTCACAGAAGAACAGAAACCTCTCATCAGAACATACATCTCACTCCACACACACACACACACACACACACCACCATGCTGCAGGCGGTGCAGACTAACGCAAAGGCAGGGCAAAGGAGCTAATCTTCATCATCGTCATCATCAAAGTCCTCATCGTCCTCATCTTCATCCTCCTCCTCGTCTTCCAGGAAGGATGCTGGAGTATCACGGGAGCTGCCATGGTACGAGCTGTTGGAGCTGGAGGCCACAGTGGCAACAGCTCCATTATCACTATAAGACAATGAGGGGGTGAGGGGAAAAAGATCAGGCATGCTGCTATAGGAAACTAATCAACGACAGGGTGGCGTGATACTTATAAATACATTGTGACGTTCATTAATATGTTTAATGTTACATTTACATATAATAGCTATAAACAATCATTTCCTCTCCTCATCTTCCTAAATGAAACGTTTTAAATCTGTTCATTATTGTTAAACTTAGATTATGCTCCAAGCATCTAGCATGCGAGTCCTTGTGAAGTGAAGTGAAGTGAAGTGAAGTGAAAGTGACGTGTGGCCAAGTATGACCTTCGGGTTACACGTCCGACTCTCTAACTGTTAGGTCACGACTGCCCCCAGTACGTTGTGCAAGTTGTTACTACAGAAATGATAACATTAGAACAAGCACTTCAGTATAAACCAGCAACTTCACTTACAGCTGGCACGACTGAAAATTAATCAACACCTTCTGTTTACAAACACTAAAGAAAGACGAATGAATCGATGTACTGAGTTATTCTATCTATTCAGTCGATGCTCACCGACTTTATAATTATCAGTGGTTCTTTACACATCCCTAAGTTTTTATTTATAACCGCATGTATGCTGAATCTTATCTGCAATCCTCGAGTAAATGAATGCTTCCGCTCAGAGATTTGCTCCTAAGCGGTCAGTGCGTTCAGTGAATCCCATTTCAGCTTGTAGGTAAAATTAGAAATACTAATATAACGAATCTAAACGATGTGCATGCGTGATTGCTCGGAGAGTTCCAGCGATGCATCTGTATTTCTGAGAGAGGAACTCACCTGTTTGTACGAGAATAGCCTCCATTGGGCTGCTTATGGATGCCCTGTGCCATATCTAAACAAACACAAACAAATTAGAATAAAATGAGATTTATTTATAACAATTGTATTATATTGTACAAGTACTGTATAGAGAAAGAGGAGAGAAAAAACCCAAACAACAAAACGAAACAAAACAAAAAATAAACCACATACAACACAGTTTTGCTGTAGTTTAATCAGCCCTATTGGGTCAAGACCCATACATCTACATGTAAAAGATTATTCACAAGAAATAAATGAATATAACCCCAATATAAATATAATTCCAATATGTATTGGAACTCTGCATAGCAGTAAAGTTCGTTAATGATGTAGATGAATTAACAGTACCTACACTCCTCCGAAAGTATTGGAACGGCAATTCTTTTTTTTCTTTTTTTGTTTTTTGCTATACACTGAAGACATTTGGGTTTGAGATCAAAAGATTAATATTAGAAGACAGATCAGAATACCAGCGTTCGTTTCCTGATATTTATATCTAGATGCGTTAAACAACTTTTTGCTCAGATTCTACAAGTGGTCAAAAATACTGGAAGATGTCATGACTGACAGGTGTTTCCTGTTGCCCAGGTGTGCCCTGTTTAAACAATAGCTCTGAGTGTCTAACTCTTGGTTTGAGCCCTGGGTTTCGCCTGTGAAGACTGCATTTGTTGTTAAAAAGAATAAACCAACATGAAGACCAGAGCACTGTCTATGTGAGAAAAGAGAGTCAAAATCGATCAGAGCCATTGCACAAGCATTGAGTATAGCCAGTACAAATTCAAAATGTCCTGAAAAAGCAAGAAACCACTGGTGTACTAACAACCAGACATCGAATAGGTCGGCCAAGGAAAACAACAGAAGTTGATGTCAAACATTGTGAGAGCTGAGAAGAGAGAAAAAAAAAAAACAAAAAAAAAAACAACAGTTAGTGATATCAACAACCTCCACAGGAGAGGGGTGAAGGTATCACAATCCACCAGTCAAAGAAGACTTTGAGAGCTGAAATATAGAGACCATACCACAAGATACAAACCGCTCATAAGAATTCATAAAGAAACACAGAGAGGAGCCACAAAAGTTCTGAAACCAAGATTAACCTCTACCAAAGTGATGGAAAGGCCAAAGTGTGAAGAAAGAAAGGATCTGCTCATGATCCAAAACAAACGAGCTCATTGGTCAAGCGTGGTGGAGGTAGTGTCATGGCTTGGGCTTGCATGGCTGCTTCTGGAAGAGGCTCACTAATCTTTATTGATGATGTTACTCATGATGGTGGCAGCAGAATGAATTCAGAAGGCTACAGAAACATTCTGTCTGCCAATTTACAGAGAAATGCATCAACTATAAAGGGAAGAACTTCATCATGCAGCAAGACAACGACCCAAAACACACCGCCAGCACAACAAAGGACTTCATCAAGGGGAAAAGTGGAAGGTTTTAGACTGGCCAAGTCAATCACCAGACTTTAACCCAATTGAGCATTAAAACTCTCAATTTCTATTATTATAAAACTGTCAATTTATGATGTCAATTGCTGAAATTTCATGAACCTTAGTACGGTTTGGAGCGCCTCTTCATCTGTAGAGGCGCTGTGTCAAACATGCTGTCATGTTTACCAAAGTGGCCTTTACGCTGGACACTGGCAACGTGCAGAGAGGCTATTTTAGTGCTACATGGCTGTGGTTTCTACCTATAAAAACTACAGAATAAAAGATTCAGTATATACCGGTCACCTAAATAGCACATGGGGGATATTTCAGTTCAGATATTTCACAGCTTATTGTAGCAGTGCACACTCTGGCGTTGGTTAAAAGCCAAACCATGTGAAAGTTCACACTGCCAGAGTGCGTAGACAACAAAAAAATGTACTGGATTAACTTTACATCAGCTCAGGGTGAAGGTCAACACGTGGTTCCTCAGAGACACGCAAAGCCAGCCAACAATTTCTTTTCAATTTGCGCTCATGCTGTGCCACAAGGCAGCGTGACACATTCAAAGAGAGCTTATTTCATGTCTCCTAACATGAATGTAAAAGCCAAGATGAGCTGTGCTCTTTGAGAAGTTTGAGTTCTGACCTGTTACATACGGTTCCAGGGCTTTAGGTACAAGGGTCCGGGCTATCTTCAGATCTTCTGGTGTACATTTGCCTGACTCGAGCCCAAACGCCATGCCCATGCGCTTCAGCACCTCAATGTCATCATGGATCTCAAACATGTTGTCAAAGTTAAACAGGTATTCAAACCTGTGGAGGACAACACATTGATGCCGAGCACGATTGAGGAACGTCGTGACAGCAGGAGGACGAGTCAGCATGAGTCTTACTTGTCATTGGAGATGCTGCAGTCGATGACTGTCTTCTTGCTGGTGTTCACTATGATGAAGGGGAGGTGGATGACCGTGTTGGGAGGAGGCCTGTGGTTCTTCTGCTCTGCCTCGCGATTCCTTTGCACTAGGCGCTTGAAGGCTATTTGCTAGATTTAATTTTTACGTTCAATACAACAGTGTGAGATTAGGAGCCGTAATAAACTTGTTTTAAATAAACATTCATAGTCGTATGTGTGTGTACCTGTAGTATAAGCTCTTGAAGCTGGGACTGTTTCTGCTTGATTCTTTCGAGCCGTCTCTGGCGCTCGGCCTTTCGTGAAGGAAACACACTCTGAATCTATAGATAACACTGCATGCATGCATAAATCAATGATGTTCTACTTCATTCATATTAAAACCACTGGCCGGGATGTACACTTGCATGCGATGCTTTGGGTCCCTCTTGGGTTCCAGTTAGAAAAAACAAAATTCCTTTAATAAGCTTTTCATAATAAAATCAAGCTTAATGTTAATGTGCTGTAGTTAATTTCTTAGAATGTGCCTTATTAAAACATGGCTAAAGACTTGAATTAAATGTGTTGACTGCATGAAAAGCTCAACAGTCTCGACATACACACAGATCAGCCATAACATTAAAACCATTAACAGGTGAAGTGAATAACTTTCTCTCATTACAGTGGAACCTTTCAAGGTGCAAGATATATTAGTCAGCAAGTGAACAGTCAGTTCTTGAAGTTGATGTGTTGGAAGCAGGAAAAATGGGCAAGTGTAAGGATGAGTGACTTTGACAAGGGCCAAATTGTGATGTCTAGAAGACTGGGGCAGAGCATCTCCAAAACAGCAGGTCTTGTGGTTGGTACCTACAAAAAGTGGTCCAAGGAAAGACAACCAGTTAACCGGCAACAGGGTCATGGGCACCCAAGGCATAATGATGTGCGTGGGGAGTGAAGGCAAGCCTGTCTGGTCCGATCCCACAGAACAGTTACTGTAGCAAAAACTGGTGAAAAACTTAATGCTGGCTTTGACAGAAAGATGTCAGAACACACACAGCGCATCACAGCTTGCTGTGTATGGGGATGTGTAGCTGCAGACCGGTCAGAGTGCCCATGTGACCCTGTCTACCGCCGAAAGTGCCTACAATGAGCATGTGAGCATCAGAACTGGACCATGGAGCAATGGAAGAGGGTGGCCTGGTCTGATGAACCACCTTTTCTTTTACATCATGTGGACGGCTGGGTGCGTGTGTCGCTTACCTGGGGAAGAGATGGCACCAGGATGCACTATGGGAAGAAGGCAAGCCAGCAGAGGCAGTGTGATGCTCTGGGCAATGCTCTGCTGGGAACACTTGCGTCCTGGCATTCATGTGGATGCTACTTTGACACGTACCATCTACCTAAACACTGCTGCAGACCAAGTGCACCCCTTCATGGCAACAGTATTCCCTAATGGCTGTGGTCTCTTTCAGCAGGATAATGTGCTCTGCCACACTGCAGAAACTGTCATGTTCTTCAAACCGTTCCTGAACAAAGAGTTCAAGGTGTTGACTTGGCCTCCAAATTCCCCAGATCTCAATGGGATGTGCTGGACAAACAAATCTGATCCATAGAGGCCCCACCTTGCAACTTACAGGACCAAAAGGATCTGCTGCTAACGTCTTGGTGGCAGATACCACAACAAAAACCTCATTTTTCAGAGGTCTTGTGGAGTCCCTGCCTTTGACGGATCAGAGCTGTTTTGGTGGTCCAAGGGGGACCTACACAATATCAGGCAGGTGGAGATAATGTTATGGCTGATCAGTGTAAGACTTTAGTATCAACCCTGAACAGCAAATTGAAACATTTAACTTTTTTTTAGACGTATAGCGTGTATACTACTACTGAATTTTGATTTGTCATTTTACCATTTCATAAATTATTTGCATAAGATTTAGAATTCAAATGCTTCTTGTCATGAACTATGCAAATAAATGGTCTTTTCACCTTCTTATCCTTTGGTGGCATTATTCACTTTTATATACAATTCATTAAAAAATACAGTGCTGAAGTAGAAGCAGCACTGCTCTTCAATTCTTGACACCTTCCACTGGCTTTTATGTACTTATGCTCTGTGGTGCATAATGGGACTCTCACTCACTTCCAGTAGGTGCTTTATCCTGATCAGGGTCACAGTAGATCCAGATCTTATCTTGGTAACACTGCAAGTTGGGACAATTCACATTGGATGGGATGCCGGTACGCTGCAGGGCACCGTTCACACACTCATTCACACACTCATCCATAAGGGGAAATTTAACATAGCCAATCTGCCTACCTGCTAGTTTTTGGACAGTGGGAGGAAACCAGAGAAGGTTCATGTGGGTTTCCTCTGGGCTATCTGGTTTCCTTCCTCTGTGGAAAAACATGCAGGTAGATGGTTTAGCTTTTCCAAATGGCCCCTAGGTGTTAATGTGTGTGTGTAGATGGTGTCCTGTGAAGGAGTGGCGTCCCATCAGGGGTGAATTCTGCTCTGGATCCACCACAACCCTGATCATGACAAACTGGTTAAAATGATCTTTATTTGCCATTATGGGCTTAGTCCATTTTTTTGCCTAAAAGTGTACATCATTAGACACACTGTCTGTACTTACATTTTGGCTTTGTTTGTGGAAATTTATTAGATTTAACGCTGATTATTTGCTAGAAAACAAGATAATGGCAGCCACTGAGTATTTTTTGAACTAGCCCAATTTAGCATTAATGAACGAAGGAATGACAGAAGGAATGAATGAAGGAAGGTTTGTAAAACAAGTTGCATGATGCAGTCATGGTTCCCTAAAAAAATCCACACAAGAGCAGAATAAACAGAATGATCTTTATTTATCCTCAGAATGTATTACCGAAACATAATACACTGTATATTAAGAATCACATACACAAAGGAGTTTGTTTATTCAGTGTACCTCCATTGTACTGTATTAACCGAGTATTTCTTAGATATGCCTGCTCTTTACAAAAAAAATACTGTTTAGTAGTCATTCTCCAGATTGAATGCTTTCTAAAAATGTGCTTGCAGGTTCCAGAGTGTGAGCAATTCAAGGAGAGAACATGGACTGAGATTTAATTTTCTGCTATCAGCTCCACTATTGATGTTATACAGCAGAAGTGAATGATGACATTACAAAAAAAAATGCTCATGTTCTGTGCTTTAAAAGTACAGTCAACTATAGAGTTAATGGTACCCTTCATGAGAATGCCTGAACAGTGGTCCCCTAGAGACTGTGCATGGCAAGAGGTGGGCTATAGTCAGTAACCGGATACCTATAAAGTGCACCTATACGGTAGGTGTACACACACAGTAATAAACTGTCTGGCAGGTTTGACACAGAATCCAAAGCAAACTAAATTTCATTTTCAACGAGGCTGTTAAAATGACCTGCAACTCTGTTGCATGCCTCTACAATAAGTGCACAAAAGGAATGTAAGCTGATACGCCATAATTTTTCCCTTGAACAGTAACATTAGATGATAGCTCTGGGCGCCATTTCGGTGGCGCACGATGACATTAATAATGACAAACAAAACGAAATTGAGAGATTGCTTATGATGTGTATGATATATCATGGTACCTTATATCATCTATGATATAAGCTGCTATCTAGGGAACTTTTACAGTAACACTAACTGTAATAGGCAGCTGAGAGTCAACAACATACAGTCATCCAGCATACAGTCTAGCAGCTCATCTTGAGCAGTTTTAGACATGTCTTTGCTTGGCTGTGTGTTTCCTGGTGCAGTGGGCGAGGGACACAGATAAGATCTAATATCATTAACCAGTGTTCAGCAAAATTTCCAGCCTGACATCTTAAAAACCACAAAAGGCCTGAAACTAGTCCAAAAAAATTCCAGCACTGGAAAAAGGAGACATCTTCTTTTTCCTCAACAAGTCACTGTGGTGCACACACACTTCTGATGTACATACATTATCCACGCCATAAGCCACCTTCCCTCTCACAGTCTTTGCAATACATCTTACGATGGAAATGGATCTGTACAAAATGGGCCAAGCCTAAAAGTGGAAAATGTGAATTTTTTAATGGTCTTAACAACAAATCATTGGTCAGGAGATCAGCAAGAATTAAACAAATTGATAAGTAAACTTGGTATAGGATAGCTCATCAATTTGATTTCTTTAAATGGTTAAGCCTTGTGGCCCTTGATGGGCTGCATCAGGTGTGGCAGATAACCAAATATGATTAATCTTTTAAGAAAAGTAAGACATGTTAGTTTGAATTTTACATCAAACATTTTAATCATCATGATTTTACCTTTACATACAAGAAGCCTATATAAGTGAATTTCCCTGTTTCTAGTTTTCCCCCCAAACACTTCACTGCAGCAAAAGTAAAGCAAATGGCTAAAACAAATGAAGGCACAGGAGCTCTCAGGAATGCAACTGTTTAATTCTCGCTAATTTTCTGACCAATGATTTGTTCTTAAGACCATTAAAAACTTAATATTTGCCATTATGGGCTTAGTCCATTTTTTTGCCCAAAAGTGTACATCATTAGACACACTGTCTGCACTTACACTTTGGCTTTGTTTGTGGAAATTTATTAGCTTTAACTCTGATTATTTGGTAGAAAACAAGATCATGGCAGCCACTGAGTATTTTTTTGAACTAGCCCAATTTGGCATGAAATGAGCAATCCTGTTATCCCAGGCATTAACTGTCCTGTCTGCTGCTCCTGCTCCACTGAAAATGTTCATAGAGTGAACATGGGGAGGGAGAACAGGGCAAAAGAGTTAATTAGTATTTCAATAGGATTGGATGGAATTGTAAATGAGGGCTTTATGAAGATTAACATATGAAATAAATAAGCTGATAAATATGGTGCTGCCCCTATGGACAAGTCGCCATTTGTTACAGCAGAAGATTGACACAACTGATGCTTCCTACTGCACCACAATGCTGCCTATCTGTTATTCATGCACTCGCAATTCTTTCAGCTTTCACCGATCATTTATAAACGTGGCACATAAATGGCAGCACACATGGCAGCATTCGTATTGGATTTGATAAGAGAAATGTACAAAACATTGTTCATGACATTGGAGGCTACAGTATATTAAGAACACTACTGACATTCCCAGAATTCAGAAGCAGTTAGGCAATTAAATTGTTTCCTTTTAAAAAAAAAAAAAAAAAAAAAAAAAAAAAAGGCACTTTACGGTGCTAGGTGCACACAAAAGTATTCGTCTTAAATGGTTTCTTTGCTCAGACATGAACAAGCCCCAACTGGGTTTATATAAGTATAATTAAAGGCAATGAACAGTGGGAGCTTCTGGATGTGACTCCACAAACTCTTCAGTCTGACAATGCCCAATTCAGTTTTTCCTTTTGCATGGGCGCTCTTTGGCACTCACAAACCACTGCACAATTTCTAATGTATACTTCTTTATTTAAAAAAAAAAAAAACAAATGTTGCATTACAACATGAGAGTAATAAAACTAAACAATGACGAAAACATAAAAATATCAGTGTTATTTACTAGCACAGGGACGTTCAGAATAGAATAAGGAGTAGTGCCATTAAGCCATTATGAGTGTGTAATTGCTGAATACAGCTTTTTGTCGGTTTTAAACCTCATTTTACTCCAATTCCTTGGTCTTAGACAACCTAATAAAGCTTTTTCTGTCACAGTGCATTATCATGCTTTACAGCCATTTTAGGCTCTGGTCATTATTACCACAGTAACACGATGAAGTACTTTAAAGATTCCACAATAATTAACCACTACCCAAAAGCCCTACACAGATTACACCTAGTTCATAAAATATTTAATATTTAACATTATTACCACACATTTAAAGGCATGAAAGTTAGCCAAGCCGTGTTCAGAACAGCAGTACACACCAGAGTATTGTATATTCAGATAACTCAGGTCAGCCGTCCTCCTTTTGGCAAGTTCAGGTAAATTTAGAGTTTAAAAAAATAGATTTAAAAAGCATATCTTGCAGGCCTACTTAGCCTCTAGTTGGTTTATTAGCGGGAACATTTGGAGGTCTACTGCGATCATAGCGATCATCAGGGTGATCATAACGGTCTCGGCGGTCATCATAACGGTCGGCGTAGCGATCACGGGGCTCATCATAGCGATCACTTCGCCGATCATCGTATCGGTCACTTCGGCGGTCATCGTATCGGTCACTTCGGCGGTCATCGTAGCGGTCGCCATGTTGGTCGTCGTAACGATCATTACGGCGGTCGTCATAACGATCACTACGCCGATCATCGTAACGGTCAGACTGCCGGTCATCATAGCGATCGCTTCGCCGGTCATCGTAACGATCGCTTCGCCGGTCATCGTAGCGATCGCTTCGCCGGTCATCGTAGCGATCAGAATCATACTGCCGGTTATCTGGCCGCCCCTGCCGATCATCACGGTCTTGCCGGTCGTCGTAGCGATCACTGCGCTCGTCATGTGGGTCGGCTTTGCTCCCAACACTTGTCACTTGGTGTTCTTCAAACTCATTTGGCTCTTTATCTGTGTAATCGGGATACTCTGGAGATCTGTTTGTAATAAATTGAACAATGTTAATTTATCCCCAATGGCATGTTGCCTGCTGAGCATCTTAACCATCAACACAACAAAGAGAATGTACATTGCACCAGCAGGCAAAGCAAGACAAAAAGGCAGCAGACCAATTCAAAAATTGAAAAAAATATCCAGGACTACAAAATGTTTTATAGGCACATATTAAAATTAATGCTACTTTGTTTTTTCCAGCCAAAAAAAAAATGTCTCCAATACTGACACATGGTAAGCCTCTGCAGTTAAAACAGGTCTTGCTCAGGTGATCCGCTGCTCGACACACCAGTTTTTACACGTATTAAGTAATGGCATACCTCATGGGGTACTCCTCAGACTTGTTCTTTTTCCGGCGGATGTAGCAGCAGATAACGATAATCAGAAGGAGGAGAAGAATTGCACAGCCTCCGATTATTCCTGCTGTGGATCCGATGTTCATGGAGTCTGAGGGACAGAACAGCACAAAACGGGGGGAAAGAAAGGAAAAGAAAAGAAAATGAAAAAAAGCCAAAAGCTAATAAATGGGACAAAGGGTCGAAAAAATGTTAGCATGAAAAATATAGAATTTTTAAAATACTTGCATGGCATGACGGCCAAAGTCAGATTACAGGATGCACTGCCCATTTTATTGGCAGATGCGCAGATATAATAACCACTGGTCTCCGCGGAAATATTGTATAGTGACAAAACTCCATTCACTGAAAGGGAGACATATGAAATAGTTATGGTAACAGAATGGAAAGGGCAGGGGGCAAAGTTTCCAGGTACATAACTGGACACTGGAGTTCATTATAATATCTATACAAAGACAGAGGTTCAAGACCAAATGCACATACCATCAGTGGATTTGGGTGGATTTGGTTGGGGATTATTAGTGACATCATAGCGTTGCCATTTGTACGTGGGTGTAGGCGTGCCCTCCTCTGATTGACAGGTCAGGCTGATGTTGTGGTAAAACTCCGCTGTGCCCTGAATTGCGCAGATGGGTTTGGAGGGAGCCACTGTTTAACAGGAGAAGCGCTGTGAGAATTACTGCACTGCAGATTAGTTGCATGTCTACAGGTGATTGTGATTAGGTTATGTGGGTTTTTTACTCTACTACAGAGACTGGACAGCTATCCTGGCTAATGATGATACCCTACAACAAACTGTTTTCCTATCAGAAAGGGTCCGAAGCCAAGCACCCTTATCTACTTATCTATGAGTGTATCTTTCCATCTTTCCTTTCCTACCTGCACAGCAAAAATATTTAACAAGTGAAATATCTTAAATATAGTCAAAGTCATCTACTATTTCAGATAATATTCAGGTTAAGGTTACAGTGAACCAACTAAAATTGTTAAACCTGTGTTTAGACATTTTTTTTACTCATTTTAAAAGCTTTAAAAGTTTCTTATTCTACTGGCAGATAATTTTGCTTATTTCTATTTAAAAAAAAAAAAAAAAAAAAAAGTTAAAAATCACAATATCAACTGCCAAAAAATCTATTTCAAGCTAACAATGTCTTGAAATTTGGTTTATGGTAAGCTTATAATAATATTAGCTTAAGATGAATATAATCGGTATATTTTTCACTACTGCGCTTTTAGCAAGCTGGAGACAGATTTATTTGCAAATCGTTCATATGAACGTTTTTACGCAAGAAATTTTATATTCATGAAAATCACGCAAGTTTGGAGGAGAAAAAAAACTTATGCAGACTAACTAATGTAATGTAAATCTCTATTTGATCAAATCATAGAATTTGCATGGATTACTGCACTTTTATATATGGCATATGCTGTCAAGTTTAAACTGCTTATTATTATTCGTATGTTTATAGCATTTAGCTGTTGCCCTTATATAGAGCGTCTTATAGAAGTGCTTTGGAGTCTCAATCAAAAACACATTCTCATGACGTTTTATATTTCTGGCATTAATTAAAGAATGTGAAAAATAAAGAAAGTGAGCCAACACAAACTTATAAATGAAGACAACATTAATTATAATTATTAATCGTTCAATAATTTAAGAAAGGACACCCTATAAACGGAGGACGGGCGGTCTGTCTGCCGAGCTGTACAACAAGTGCCTCAGCTGATGAAAGATTTACTGCTTGCTTATATTATATATCATTAAATACTTTTACTGGCATAGAAGTGAGTCAAAATAACTTCCACTTCTGCCTTTCAGTCTTCACTCTCATCGTTCATTTCTTTCTCCTAGCTGTCTGTGCACTTGACCTTTTATGAGGAGATTACACGAAGGATTTTGAAATCCCCCAACAAAACTGAAATGTTGGGTTGCAGCTATGCTGCTCCAACAGCTTCTAAAGAGTTCCAGCTCCATCACATAAAACATTAATGTCTGAATATTTCTTCCAGGAAATGGGGAAAATAATATAGAAGGGATTTTGCATTATTATTAATTTCCTGTTCGCATACTATTAACTGTATGCATCTTCGTGGAACTGCACCGTCTCGGATCGCAAGACCCTACAGAGGAGAGTGAAGACAGCTGAGAAGATCATCGGATTCTCTCTCCCCTCTGTCACGGACATTTACACCACACACTGCATGCGAAAGGCCA
>CM074970.1:5669677-5695287 GCA_037577455.1 Pangasius macronema
ATATATATATATATAGATATATATATATATATGTATATATATATACACACACACACACACACACTCACTACATGAGGTATAACCTAATAACATTGTAGAACCTACAGATACTACACTATGCTGTCAACCATACTGTGTTAAAATTTGTTTTGATACACTTACCCTATATGGCCAAAAGTTTGTGGACACCTGACCATCACACCCATATGTGGTTGCTACAAAGTTGGAAGCACACAATTGTAACGAATGTCTTCGTATACTGTAGCGTTACAATTTCCCTTCACTGGAACGAAGAGGTCCAACCCTGTTCCAACATGAAAATGCACCAGCGCACAAAGCGAGCTCCATGAAGACATGTTTCGCCAAAGTTGGAGTGGAAGAACCTGAGTGTCCTGCACAGAGCCCTGACCTCAACCTTTGGGATGAACTGGAGCACTGACTGCGACCCAGTTCTTCCCGTCTGACCTGACGCCCGATCGGTGCCTGACCTCACTAATGATCTTGTGGCTGAAAATATATTGGAAAGCCTTCCGGGCAGAGTGGAGGATATTATAATAGCAAAAAGGGGGACTAAATCTGGAGTGGGATGTTCAAAAAGCAAATAGGAGTGTGATGGTTAGGTGTCCACAAACTTCTGGCTATATAGTGTATATTAGGTGAGAAAATGTTGGAGATTGGAAGGTTTTTTTTTTTTGTCTTTTTGTTTTTTTGTCTTTGCACATGTGAATATTCTGAAAATTTGAATAGTATTAAAACAGTGTACTCTGGTTTGATGGCTCAAGTGCACACATCTGATATTATGAGGATCCCCAAACATAAGGTGTTTTGTATGTCTATTCCCATAAACTTTGTTTATATTGCTAATAACTGAGGTTGCAATGCACATTATGCCAAGGACAGTTACGACTTTTTTTTTTTAAAGACCGAAGTCCTTACTGTGCATGTGTCCTTACCTTATTCTGAGATTTGGAGAAGTACGTCACATTCAGCTGCAGTCCCATTCTGGCCAGAAGACAGGTCGTGTTGGTGCCGTTTTTAACGCTGTAGTTGCCGCTGTCAGGTTTGGTTGGGGCGATGGGGGTGGTTGTGGGGACAGGGGTGGTTGTGGGGACAGGGGTGGTAGTGGGTGCAGTAGTGGTGGTAGGAGTATCAGCTGAACAAACAGTCTCTGAAGTATGCAAAAACAACACGTTATTGAGCACTAAGTCTTTACATCAACTTAAAAATGATGATGATCATCTGTGCTTATGAGATACCATAAACATCACATATCACAAAGTCAAGCAAACAGCATTAAGAAAACACCACTATCACTATAAACATTAGAGTGATTAACAGCACTACAGTACCGTTAGTACTCAGGTTGGCGCTGAGCATGTAGGCCTGCATGCGGAGGTTGAAGAATGTGACCGTCACTCCAGGACCTCCCAGATTGACTGAGCTGGGGCTCAAACACCTGTAGGTGGTATTGAGCTGTGCTGAGATCTGAGAGGTGTTTGTAGTCAACACCATAATATCTGCACAGATAAGAGACACTCATATTAACTTCAGCCAATAGTCACCTGGTCTTTATCCAAATTTTTCCCCCTTTTTCCAGTTTCAGTGAACCTGTGCACACTGTAGCCTCAGATTCCTGTTCTTCGAGATCTTTCAAGGATGCTTTTCTGCTCACCACAGTTGTAACGAGTGGTTATTTGATTTACCATAGCCTTCCTGTTAGCTCGAGCCAGTCTAGCCATCAACAAGGCATTTCCACGTGCAACACTGCTGTTCAGTGGATGGTTATTTATTTTTTTTTGTTTGTGTTCTGCATCATTTCAGTGTAAAGTCTAAAGACTTTGTGTGAAAATCCCAGGAGTTTCTGAAATAATAAAACCAATCTGTCTGGCACCAACAACGCTGCCAAGGCCAGTCCCATTTTTCCCCCATTCTGATGTTTGATGCTAACAACGACTGAAGATCTTGACATGTATGATTCTTTGCATCGAGCTGCTGCCACATGATTGGCTGATTAGATAACTGCATGAATGTGCCGGTGTTCCTAATGAAGTGGATGATAAGCGATAACATTGAACGTAACCTCAACATGCCATTCTTTAATTTATATATAAAAAAAGCAATTGCTGGCAAATTGCTGTAGTACACGAGGGTCCCACCACTCAATCTCTATTTCTGAGTGTTTTCTTAGAACAGCATGCCCCATAATGTCATACTCCTTACTTAATATTAATATATACTTCATTATAAATGACTTAGGACAGCGACTCCTAAATATACTGTATTAAAGCTCTCAGAAATGTGCTAATTGTGAACTCCTCTGAACTTTATTTGAGACAATTATAGAGCAGAATGCAGTACAATGATATTGCAGAACAGAAAGGAGTGTTTGGCGTTTCATACCCTTGCTGGAGGACTGCGGAAAGGTGGCACTGTCGCTCAGATTGTAGCTCAGACTAAGGTTGGCCACGCGATAGCTATGGTCATCGTTGGAGAACACCAGGCCCAGAGAGTGACCATCACCGAAGGAGGCCTGCAGGACCGGAGAGTCTCCTTTACAGGAACTGTCATTTCCCACCGCTGCTGATTCCGGGAGCGGCACAACTACAGTCTTCTGCTCGCAGTAACACAGACAACGCATATTAACATAGTGCTTTCTTTAAGTGAAACTAGGAAAAGCACTTGAGTAACATGCAAAAAATTACATATCATTAAAACTGCATCACACAGCATCCTGTATAAGTAGCAAATGTTAACTGCCATGTGGTCAACATACTGGAATACAAAGACTGGAGCTGTGTACGAAAAGTAACACTTTACAGTCCTTTCTTAGCGTCTTCAGAGCTGTCATAACACACGCACAGCATTACTTTTAGAAAAACAAATATTTACAATAGCGCATATTGCTAACTCAGGTGTTAAGCCTTCAGCTGGTGACGTAAGAAATAGAAATGACGAACACATCTGCACTGGAAGGTAAGGGATATCTCGCAGATAAGCATGTTATGAATGTTGTATGAAGCCCTAAAGTAGATTCAGTTAAATAAATATTACCAAAACAGTATTTGTATGGAAAAGCAATGTTTATTCATGCTGGTCATCGTCCCAATTATTAATAAAGTGGTACCAAATAGCACTAACAAAATTATTAATCATTAATAACAATGATGAAGCTTTCTAATGGGCTCACAGCCCAGTTGACATTGTGACTCATTAATCACCTCTCAACAGAATGTATATTTGCTTTAAAATGAGTGTGTGTGTGTGTGTGTGTGTGTGTACATACTGTTCCATTGGTGATGGGGTATGTGATGGTGAAGTTGGCTGAGATGTCTGCTTTGATACAGGTCAAATTTCCATTCTTTACTTCAAGTATTACGGCATGCGCTGCAGTCAGCCAGCCTGTAACAGAGAGCATCATGAAGTTTCCTCTTCCTTCTTTAGCGAAGTTCGCAGACTCGGACACCAGCACAGGAAACGCAATTAAGTTTAATGACCACAGGAGGGCAATACAGGCCTTGACTTAAGTTGAACTGCCTCGTCTAACACTAAATGGAGGTTTTAGTGAGTGAATCATGAACGCTATATTGCACTGTTTCATGTTTTCTCTATCAAGAAAAAAAACATTAAATTAAATATTAAAGAGTTATATCAAAATAATTCACCGCCAAGCTTAACAGTGGTGGCAGCACACACAGTAGTTTAAACATTTAGTGTTTCCTACAGCCGTGTAACACGACACAAAGGAAAACAAGTAAAACACGAAATATTACATTCTTACAGGATATACAGCTGCCTCATTCGTCCATTATTTCATATATTTATGCTTTAATTAATACAAGATGTTAGATATTGAAACTAATAAACAATATTAATTTAATTGAAGTTGTGCTCAGGGATATTATATGCACTGATATACTAACTATAAAGTTTAACATTTTGAACCCTGCGGACTGTGAGGACATTACTGTCTTAAAAACCGTTAAACTTGATTCTACATGATGTTTATTAAAAACATTAAAAAAAAACAAAAAAAAAAAACGGGTTGACAATACCACTATTATGCAATCCCATCATGATGATTACTAAGAATTCAGGGAAATGCTTACACACACACACACACACACACACACACACACACACACACACACACACACACACACACACACACACACCAGCAGACTGCTCAAGCACTTGTGATGCTTCATGTCAGTTCTGTTTGCGAAATACATTAAAAATAAGCAATAAGAATAAAGAGAAGACGGAGCTTCTGGTTTTGGTAGTAACATGGCAAAATGTTAAAAACAACAACACACAAAAAGCCCCACATGCTGGCACTGGCCTGTGTGATTCACTCAAATTACTAAGCAATAAACGAATCCACCCAGCTCCCAGCAGTTGAGCTGATTGTAGGTATGGGGAGTTTGTTACAAGCACTACCCTGCTAGTTTACAAAGTTTTTTTTTTATTAAACTAATCTTTGAAACGGATTGGATCACTTTCTCAAAGATACGATCAGTCAGTCAGTCACAAAAATCCAGCTGTCCATTTTCCATTCAGTGTATCTAACATTGTGTGTATTTAATTAGCAAACTCATTAAAAATAAATAAAATATACCATAACACAGATAGAAAAGAAACTGATAGAGGCCCACAGCCTAGTTTCCTTTATATTAGCCCAAAACCCAGCATGTGTGTAAGCAGCACTGCCAGCTGAATACTGCCTTCACAAAAGAAAAGAAAAAAGAAGCTGTATCTTAGCATTGATTGCATAAGCATAAAAATTCCAGTAACCAACTTTCATTATTGCGTGTATAAAATGATAGTAAAGCAAAAAAAAAAGAAAAAGAAAAAGAGGAAACAGGCCTTATGAGCACACATGACTGTAAAGTCTAAAGCCTTAATCACAAAACATTAAGATTATTTTATATCATTGACAAGGAGCTGTAGTGTACAAACAATAAAAAACAATAATAATTAATCCACATAATCTTGTTTCTGGAGTCACTGGCATCACATTCTAAACTGAATCTGAAGGAATCAAAGCGTGAAAGATTTGACTCGTTTTAGCGTACTATACTGAAGCACTATTCAGAAAAGGTCAGATTTCCAGATAAATGCCTGTAGTAGTTTTGATCGATTCACATGGGATACGTGATCTCTGTACAACTCATAGACACTGGTGTATCTTCTCTATGTAGCCTATACGCATGGTCATCATGTTCACCAAAGGCTCACGTGACCACAAACCGATTGTTTTCACCTTTATTATAAGCACCTTTACTGTTGGAAGGCTTGAGGCCCTACATGTAGGTTACACAGCTAACCTGTATCTAGGCTTTTCTAAGAACCCAATAACTTACTGAAAACCACCAGACGTGTCACTTCCCTGACAAGTCTTTTTAAATGCAGTCTCTATCTTCTGTCCTCAGTATTAAACCTGGCCAGCACGTGGTTTTGATTGGTTTCTGAGGGAGACCATAGAAAACAGCACTTCTTCAACATGTTTCCATACTGAAGAAAAGGTGTGATACTTTTCTTTCCTCACAAGAAATGACCCCAACACATGAATTCATTAACAGGATGCTTACTGAGGTTATTTCTACGTCCTTTTAGAGTAGGTAAAAGATGGTGTAGTTTTTCCAGACGCAGGTGCGTGCAGTTCATAAAAATGACCAATATGAATGATATACTGGTAATAATTACACATTACCCTCCACCTGTGGAAAACTAATCCGGTTCGAATAGGGCTTTAATGACTTCAAAGATCCATGTGAGTATAACTACTAGAAATCAACTGGACTCACAGTCTAAAGGCCCTTATACAGAGAGTGTGCAGTTTATTGAGCTGGTCAGTCTCTCTCTCTCACACACACACACACACACACACACACACAGAGCAAGCACAGACAAAGCCTCCTAGATGGCTTCATAGTGGGCATACAGTGAACTCATTGGGTGTAGGACACATTATGTGAAATGCTGCTCTAATGCACGGTGCACTGACTCACTCTCACTACTGAGCCATTTTGAGACAGACTCAGGCACAGAGACGCTACTGTTACTGCACAAAGCGCTCCGCCGGTCACGTGACCCGAGGCCGGACAACGCTCGCGCAGCGACGCCTGCACAATTCCAGCAGCCATTCGCAGCTTTATTAGATTATGGGTCAAGTGTGCATGAGGGTAATTGTGTTTACACACGGAATTATGGTGTATTCAACAGCTTTATGACGCCTTGAATTACGTCAAACACACACACACACACACACACACACACACACACACACACACACACACATATATACATAAAAGGCCTGTCGGAAACCCTCTGGCAAGGTTACAGGCACTTATGGCGTAGTTTTGTAAGGCAAAACTGCAAGTAGATGTGCGCTTCCATGCTAAACAACACGGGCTTTTAGAGTAAAGGATCAGTGAAGGAAATGTTGAGCCATGACACGCTATTTTCCAGGTAAAATAAGACATTTTACAGAACTTTGGAATACAATAAAAGTAAACCAAGCCAGTATAAGACTTCATGTAGTTTTAAAGAGAAATGTTGCTTACCTAAGACAAAAAAGCAGCCAGTGGCGATGCCTGCCAGTAGTCTGTGGGTCATGTTTTTGTTTTTGCACAGTTAATAATGCACTCGCACAGATGAAGCTGTTCGCAGCAGTGACAGCAGTAAACACCTCCCGGAGTCACGCGCTGCTCCCGGTAGCCCAGAGAAGCGTGCAGGCTTTAACCGATCTGCCACAGTGCTCTTCGCCTGCTGTGAAATCTTACACTCTCGAGCTCTTGGCTTTTGTTTGTTTCAGAAGGGAAACCACACGAGCTATCTACCCAGCAGTGCTGCTCGTTCAGTGCGCCTCAATATCAACACCGGGAATGTTCCAGTCATGTGAGTCAGGCGAGTCGCCCAGCGCGGTCACGTGGCCACGCCGCCACGAGCAACTTTTCCTCTTTAACGCGTTAATAAAACACAATTAAACCACTAAAAGCGCATGCGTATCATCACCAAATATCAAACACAGAGCAATCCAGGTCAAGCTTTTACAATCAAGCCGGAATGCTCGATGAATAAAGAGTTGTGCTCACTGTATACACCTACAAATGATTATTTCCAGGAAACGCTTTCGGCGCATACGTCATTCTGCGCAAACTGTGCGCAACGCTGAGGGCCTTAAACGCGCCTGTACTGCGCTCCTCACGCGCTGCTCCATATCATCCAGAAACTGGGCTTACAGCAAGTTTAAACGCTGTTCAGAAAAGGGTTAGGTCCAAAACTGCATGCTGACATGCTGAGTAACGTGGCGAAAGAAGGGCTATAGTTGATCTATATGATGGAAATGCTAAATCAGGATTTCTCTAATTACATTTTGACTAGTATCAATGACGTCATGTTTACAATTGAGTTGTATAGAAACTCAAATTCAAAATATTTGCATGTTATGTCCTTACTGACTATCTGAAACATCAGTTGCAGCTATCCACAACGGAATCATTACTACTCATAAAGGAAATAAGAGGTATTTCTGATTAGTGATCATTCCAATGAAAGATATCTTAACTTCATGATTATATACACTATATAGCCAAAGGTATGTGGACACCTGATAATCACACCCAAATGTGGTTCCTCCTCAAACTGTTACCACAAAGTGGAAGCACACAGTTGGACAGAATGGCTTTGTATGGTGGAGCATTACAGTTTCCCATCACTGGAACGAAGAGGCCCAACCCTATTCCAGCATGACAATGCACCAGTGCACAAAGCGAGCTCCATAAAGACATGATTTGCCAAAGTGTTGAGCCCTGACATCAACCCCGCTGAACACCTTTGGGATGAACTGCAAGACCGACTGTGACCCAGGCCTCAATCTACATCAGTGACTGACCTCACTAATGCGGCTGAATGAACACAAATCCCCCCAGCCACTCTCCAAAATCTAGTGGAAAGTCCCTAAACACTGATTCCACAGGAAAGCAACACCAACCACCAACTTGTACGAACATTGTACACACAAACACACACACGCACTACAGTGTAAACCCATATGAGGATGTGTTTGCTGTTGAGTCTGGTTCCTCTCAAGGTTTCTTCCTATCACCATCTCAGGGAGTTTTTCCTTGCCACCGTCGCTCTGCTNGTTTGTGTAAAGCTGCTTTGAGACAATGACCTTTGTAAAAAAGCGCTATACAAATAAAAATGAATTGAATTGAACTTCTTAAACTATTTTAATTACAGATAGTGGTGTTAAACACTACTGATTCATTTTCATCACTCGCCCATCAGTTTAAAAACATGTATGATACATTACAGCATGATGAAGCATTTGTCTCCACTCCACAAAACGGAGTCACTCTTTAGAAGCTGCTTGCTTTAAAACATTTGGTGCTTCTGCCTCACTGCTAGAAATGCAACTAATTATTACTAGTTATTATAACAGCAAAAAAGGGACTAGATCTGAAATGAGATGTTCAATAAGCACAAATGGGTGTGATTTGGCCATATAGTCTGTAATAACATTTTGACAAATATATGTATAGTCATAAAGGAAGTAAGAGGTTAATCTGCTTTAGTTCTTGTTAGTCTTCATTCCAATTCAACATATCTTCAGCTCATCATGATTAAATATATCTTAAATATTTTAGATATCCAAAACTGTGATATTACAAGAAATGATGGATATCTAGAATGTATTGTTAGACGGCTTACATTTCAGATATCTTCAGTGATCAGTCTAACAATACAAGATGCAGATTTCTGTAACGAGCTGTTGATCCAAATGTTGATCCAAACACTTGACCTCGAGTCCTTTCTTTTCACTAAATGACATTCCAACAGATTGCATATTGATATTGATGAGCTCTTTCAAGATTGTGGCATTCAAGAAAGTGAAAACTCCTTATAGCCAAAGGTGGTCAGGCAGTAGGGAGTTGACTTCACACCCCTGCACCTAATCGACTAAACAGTACAGCAACTCGAGGTGTACGATTTTAACATCTCGTTTAGCATAGCAATGTGGTGTTTTGGATATGTCCAGTGAGTAGTGAAAATCAGCACCACTGGTCAGTCCAATTCACATTCATTACATTTACCCCTCACTGGCATTTCTGCTCATTGCCTCCCTACGGTCATATGACAGACAGTGTGTCACATGCTTTAAAGAAGTGTGATGTTATCGCTTGGTTTTGACTAAACCAATCTGGCTGAACCTTGGTTTTCCTGACACACTAATGAAACACTTTAATACTTCACTGATCTGTTACAAGTCAGAAATTGTATTTACAGGAGAGCAACTGGTGTGTAAGTGTTAAATCAGAAATGCTCAAGCCGACCATTTCACAGCTGCTTGAGATATCCAACACCTTCCTTTGTTTTACCGTCAACCACTTCTCCTTCTGGCCAGTGACAGTCTGATTCTTCAACAAATTACTGCGTAATTCAGTAATGAGGATGGGGGATTCAGTCTGGACAAAACAAAAGCCTGGTTTGAGAGAGGAGCACAAGTGTAACTGGATATACAGATTTCTTCAACACACACCCAGAGACAATAAAAGCGCTGCTGAGACACATCCAACAGTCAGGATCCAGATTCGAGCCCCAGCTGTGGTATGTGCCATCTAGATATGGGAATCCCTGGAGATGCAATCGGTCACAAGGAATCCAGCATGCTTTAAATATTAACGTTCTCCTATTAAGCATCTGGCGCATCTAGGAGACTAGGGGTTAAAATATGTGGCTTCTTGGTCTTCGGAGATGGTGGGTCTTGTTTTCACATATTCTAAACTTTATGTAAGTAAAATTAATTAAATGGAAAGAATGAGTAGCAAAACAAAAGACACTTCCTAAGCGGATGGTGGTGTCTGATGCCACATCTGGAGTGACGATATTCTCATTAAATAAAGAATACAGCCTCTTAATCTATAAATCTATAAAATGCGAGGAGCCGGAGATGTTGGTCAGAATATTTTTAGTGGTGAATTAGAAGAAAGAAAAAAAAAAAAAAAAAAAACTAGCACACAGATATCCACACACAACACACACACACACTCACATACACACTAATGTGCTTTGTAGAGTCTTAAAAAAAACAAAACATACATTTTGTCACTCATTTTAGCCTTTTTCAGTGTGTGAAACCTAGAGAACATGTCGTAGAATCCAATCTTGCAGTATGTATCTGTGTGTTAGTGAAGCTTTTGCAAGTAAAATGCTTGGTTTATCAACATTTCATAGCCTGAGTGAAATTTCTCGAAAACCCTGATGCTAACACAGCCAGCTGCTATTCATAACTGAACACACTCTCCATTCTCTAGCAAAATCTGACAAGTCAGCAGCCCGAACAGCTAAAAAAAAAAGTAACTAAACTATGAGCGCATGTGAGAGACATCCAAAGAGAAGACTGACCACAAAAAGCAAAACTCAAAAAAAAAAAAAAAAGAAAAAGAAAAGAAAACAAAGTGCTTGTTTGTGGAAATCATCAGCTGATCATTCTCCTCGTGCGATCCTCCTAACGTCACACTTTAACTCCACCACTTTAAAGTACAGTAAGGCCCCATGCCAACCCTGGTCGCTCTACTGGTGGGCATAATCGGGGTCCTCGAAGGTGGTGGGTTACTGGCTGTCCTAGGGCATGCAGCCCGAGCAAAGGGCAGATCTCAGATCAGTGGCTGTGCCTGTGCCTCCGGCCTGGATCTCAGGCAACGTAATGATACTGGTTGGGGCTCTCCTTGTCTCTCTCCATGTAGTCTCGGTCAATGAGGGACTCGATGCGCTTCTTCAGGTCACCTGGCTGCGAAAGGAAGTGCAAGGGGTGTGAGTGACACAGTAAGGAAGTTCATTTAAGTGTTGCAATGAACATTGATTTGATCCTCATCAAGCATAAACCCATTCTTTATATATTGCCTAACAATTCCAAGATAAAATGACAAAGGACAAATTTAGTAAATGTTATAATTCCTGACAAGCTAATTTCTTTGAATGACCTGAGAACCTGACACCTGCATGCTATAGAGTTTTGCCAGAATAGGGCCGATACACAGAGACTTCTGCTGTTGTAGCCCATCCAACATAAGGTTTGATGTGTTGTGCATTCTGAGATGTTTTTCTGCTTACCATGGTTGTAAAGAGTGCTTATTTGAGTTACTATAGACTTCCTGGCAGCTCGAACCAATTTGGTCATTTTCCTCTGACCTCGCTAATCAAAAATGCATTTCTACCCACAGAACTGTTGCTCACTCAGTGCTTTTTGTTTTTCACACCATTCTGCGTATACTGTAGAGACTGCTGTGTGTGAAAATCCTAGGAGATCAGCAGTTTCTGAAAATACACCAACCAGCTCATTTGGCACCAACGACCATGGCACGGTTAATGTCACAGAGATCACACCTTTTCTTTCTGATGTTTAATGTGTACATTAAGCCTGTATCTGCATGATTTTATGCATTGTGCTGCTGCCACATGACTCGCTGATTGGATAACTGCATAAATGAGCAGGTGTACCTATTAAAGTGGATGGTGAGTGTATGTGCAATGCAGTTATGCTGTGCGAGGCAATGGCAATATACAGTGGGTTCAGAAAGTATCTGGACCTCTTTAGTTTTTGTACTAGATTCATTTAATTTAAAATGGTTTACATTTACTTTATGCCCAACAATCTGCAAAAAAGGGTTTTTAGAAATTCTTGCAAATTTATTAAAAATCAAAGATCTCTCATGAAGATAAATATCCAGACCCTTTATGAAACAATTTGTAGAAGCAACTTTGGCAGCAGTTACAGCTTTGGTGAGTCTCTACAAGCTTTGGGCAATGTCTCCCATTCTTCCTGGCAGATCCTCTCAAACTCAGTCAGATTGGATGGGGAGTATCTGTGAACTGCCATCTTCAGTTGCCTACACAGATGTTCTTTGGGGTTAAAGTCTGGGCTTGACCTGGCCCAGTCAAGGACATACTGAGACTTGTCCTGAAGCCAATCCAGCGTTGTCTGGGCTGTATGCTTTGGATTGTTGTTGTGTTGAAAGGAGAAGCTTCGCTCCAGTCTGAGGTTGTGTGCACTCTGGAGCAGGATTTCTTCAAGGGCCTCTCCATATCTGGCTGCATTCATCCTTTCCTCAATTCTCACCAGTCTCCCTGTCCCTGCTGCCGAGAAGCACCCCATAACAAGACGCTGCCACCACCATGCTTCATCATAGGGGAGGAATTACCAGTTGATTAGGAACACCTGGTTTTCACCAGATGAGGGAATCTTTTTCCTCATGCTGTCAGAATCCTTCAAGTGCCTGCTATATGCATTTTACTCAGGAGAGGTGTCCATCTAGCCACTCTACCATAAAAGACCTGATTGATGGAGCATTTCTAAGATGGCTGTCCTTCCAGCAAGTGCTCACATCCCTGAGTGGGACCACTGAAGCGCTGTTAGAGTGGCCACTGGGTTCTGGGTCACCTCCCTCACCAAGGCCCTTCTATCCCAGTTACTGAGCTCTAGGAAGAGTCCTTCCATTTCACAATGATGGAGCTCACTGTGTCCTTGGAGCATTCCGAGCTTCAGAAATGGCTTTATACCCAAATCTATGTCTCGGCTTGGTCTTTGGTCTGACATGCACTGTGAGTTGTGTGTACCTTTCTAAATCATGTCCAATCAATTGAATTTGCCACGGGTGGACTCCAGTCAAGTTCTAGAAACATCTCAGGATAAGCAGAGCAGACAGGATGCACCTAAGTTCAACTTGGAGTTCTTTAGCCATGGGTCTGAATATCTAGCTAAATGTTTTTGATTTTTTTTTTTTTTTTGCTTTGTCACAGTGTGTAGATTGGTGGGGAAAAAGTAAATGCAATCAATTATAAATTTATAACTCTACAGTGTCCTACATGTAAACGTGTGGTGAGAGCTGTACCTTCACAGGGAACTTGAGCTGGTTGTAGAGTTCTGACACCAGCAGGTTGTGGCTGAGAGTCTTCCTCATCTTCATGATCCTCACCACTGCGGCATCTATCTGGTACTGCCTGTCCTGGAAGACCCGCTCTGTGGTACTCACCTGCTCCTCTACCTGAGGAGAAGAAAATACAAGGCAAAAGTGACTCTAGGCATTAAAGCAAGTAAGACATTCCAAATGTACAATATAACTCCACATATAAGGAATAACACATGAAAGGGCTTGCTGTTAGAGTAAAATAATCAGGCTGATGCAATGTACTATTGTAAAACACTATTGCCACCATGAAACTGATTCTTTTCCTATAACTGCACATCCTGAAATGTTTCTTTCCTCTTACATTATGTACTGTATGTTTGTATGTTTTATCCAGTTATAGTTACATTTAATATGGTGGAAAGTCCCTGAGACAAGCTAGTTCCTTTTATCACATACATTATAGCAGCTATAAACTGTTGTTCCTTCACCAGACTCTCTGGAGAAACCTCTGTCCCGAAAAACTTCGGTTTGGAAAACCCTCAGTGTTGGAAAACTTAAAGTTACAGCTTTACCTCTGACTGTTACAAAGCTCTAACACTCCTTCCAAAAATGCTAAATAAAGTCTTCTCACATATCAACAACTACTCAAATTTTGAATCTGTTTGTGTTGCGTCCGACATACAAGTCCCAGTGTAAGTTCCATTACAGCTGCTGTTATAGAAAATTAATCAACAACTGATCAATCAGAAGCGCACGCTAAGCAGCACTGAGGTTTAAAAGCGAATGTCGCACATTCTCACATGAACAGCAGAGTATTTTTTTTTGCCTAAACAAGCAAAGCAGAGAAAATAAGCGTGGCTGCATTTTAGTCAAGTGGATAATGAGAACGCTTGTAACATCCAATATAAGCACTTTAGAGAAAAACATGTTGACCAAGCACTTAAAAAGAAAAAAACATCTCCAGAAATGCAGTCTGCCAATGCTATGCTCACAACTCTACTCGTTTCACAGTCTCATCTAACCGGCAGCAGGTACATCATAACAGAATCATAAACAAAGTTTGTGAAGCTGGGAATATTATAACTAGTCCAGCTTATTACCATCTAGATAATCAGTAACTGTACTGATAACATTCCAGACTGATAAGCAAAACACAGCAGTCATTAAAAACACCATCCCTCCGTACTCACGACACATTTTTCTGAAGATATATAGATTTTATCAGGATATGAAAAACTTTATAATTTTACAATCTTATAAAGACTAAGATGAAGCCACCATAATTCAGACTGATAGTGGACAGGAAAGACCTACCGTCTCCTTCATCTGAATCTGGTTGATTTTAATACGGAACAGTTTATGTTTGAAGTCATTATTGAAGTTGAAGCGGTCTCCATCCTCCACGTCTTTCCCTCTGGGATTTTTATTAAGCACGCGAGCTTTCCCACACGCCAGGGACTGCAGCGTGCGTCTCAGCTCACTCTCCTCTGAGGGAACGACACAATTCACCCATCTATTAAACATCATCACACTACATCCAGGAAAAGTACAATATATACCTAAATGGTTACATGTTTAGTATTCAGACTGATAGTAACTTTAATATTTCTAAACACAGTTAAATTATGTCTAAAGTAGCTACTCTTTCCCCTCTGACTGTGTCATAACCGCAAGCAAGTGCAACCATTGCATTGCATATGACTTTGCTCGTGCTTTGTGTAATTTTCCTGCTGCATCATGCAGCTGTGCAACACAATGAAGCCTTACATCATTCTACAATAATGACACATCACTCAGTTCCTGATGCTGTGAAACACAAGTAAAAGAAGCTTTACTGCTGGGATGATGTTCTCTTTAGAGAATGGGGTATTTGAGTTTTCTTAGACATGAAGTAAAATGCCACCAATTCTGCTCTAGGGCATTATTTTTATAATTATTACTGAAATCTAAGTGAAACATATAGAGTGGAACTTGTGATTGGTAGCACAATCAAATGTTAATGTTAAGCAGAAGGGGAGAAATCCCTATTTTGCTAAAAACATTACTGAAAGATCGTTCCTTTATTATATTGAATTACAGGACACGCCCTATTACCTTGCCTCCCATTTGTTTACACTGACAGCATAACATCTCTGGCTGAACTGTAATTTGAGCGTTACAGTCTTACGACTATAAAGACTCTTCTAAGTCTTTATAAGAGTACAAGTGCACAAGATTTGTCTCTAGAAACAAAGCACTTTAAACAGAAGCCCTTTAATGAGTGTCGCATGAATGCAAACAAAGACGACTTCGATTTTTATGTTGGTAGTTCTGTTAATAATATCCAGGTAAATATTTATACATTATTCATTATTATGGCAATATAAATAGGAATGAAAATATCTTAAACCCACCTGAATATTATTTTAAATAATTAAAAATGAATATCCAAATATCTCTGATAATTTGCCATGAAAAAACATAACCCAGTAATCAAACAACTTTTCTTTACCTATTCCTGTAGCTGTTTGGATCTCCTCTAGCGTAAACTCCTCCCCTTCATTAAACATCAGCAGAACGAGTGTCTGGAATAAAGATACCTGCAGCTCCTTTTTACCCTAAAGAGTAAGAAAGCCAGATCAGCATGGTAAATCTACAACAGCACGGTAGATCTAAAACACAGAATCTCAGCTGGGTGTGTGTTCTGTTAAAAGTGTATCGTGGTTAAGTTCGAGACTGACCTCTTTAAACTCAGCTTTAAGCACCGCGTGACCCAGCGTGGGCTGCCACTGAAGCTTTCGCCCACTGTGCTTCCCGAGATAGAACGTTTTGAACACCTCCTGAAGTTTTACCATCTAAAGGGACGCAGACACACGCAGTCCTCTACCAACTCTCACTTACTCAGAACAAATACACACTGCAGAAATGTTTAACATATGTTTCTACTGTGAGCACAGAAGCCGATTCTGACGTAGTAGACTTTTTGGCACACGAGACTTGAACTATCTTTTTTTTTCTGTTCACACATAAGCACGTACAAACCTCAGAGGGCAGATGGACATCCATGGGGGTGTAGGTGGGCCAGTAGCCCATGGTGAGGATGTTGACTGTCAGATCGATGTTGCTGGGTTCACTCTGATTCTGCATGTACTGAGGATGGCAAGACATGGAAACTATTAGCTCAGTAGCCACAACCACATGCTAGCATACAGCTCAACAACAACAACAAAAAAAAAGGACGAGATTAAAAGCTTGATCATGCCACAGATGTTGTGACCACATGTGACATTTGGTCACTTCTGTTAAAGTCCTGACTCAGATAATAGCAGTAGAGGGAACATGAGACCCATTTTATTTATGCAGTCTTATAGGTGTTGGAAATCTAAGAAAACATTAGAGTGTTTGGGGAACTGAGAAATGTGACCTCTATGGATGTATAGATCACAAATATAGGGGGGAAAAACAAAACAAAACAAAACAAAACAAAAAAAAAACACGATATTTCATACAACCACTTCCAATCACGATTTTCCACATTTTTAAGGAACAAGATGTTGGATAAAATGACGGCTAAGGTGAGGATTAAGAAGAGTGTGTACCTGTTTGAATTGGATCATAATGTCTTTGGAAAGTTCCATATCTTTGAACATGCCCTCGAGCTTGCTGGTGAATGCTGCACCACACTCTGCAAGAGAGCATAACCATACATCACATCACGTCTGATGACCAGTAACTCAGTTACAGGCCGCGCCCTATTACTCTGCCTCACATTAGTGTTTCAGTGGAACAGCTCCATTTGAACTGTAATTTCAGCATGTAGTTCTTATAAGCTTGGGGCTTTTGTACACACTGAAAATACGAGTCTCCAAAATTTCTACAAAGAAATTACTAGAAAATAAAGAAATGAATAAAATGGCCTGCAAACATCTCAATACCTTTAGACCCACTAAAAATTCCAGGAGCCATAAATATACATGATTATAGCAGGTGAAAGTCCTGAGATCATTCTGCCCTCCCAGATAGCAGAGGTCCACATCATTCTCGGATCATTTACATCTTGGACGTGCAATGTGGCATGAATGATAAACTGAGCTCATCACAGGTTTAAATACTGCACAGGAAGCCCAGCTTCCCCTAAAGTTTCATTAAAATGTGGCAGTGAAGGGAAGGGAAGTGGTAGGTCAGTGGTTAAGCCGCTGGACTTCTGATCGGAAGTTTGAGAGTTCAAATCCCACCAAGCTGCCAGTGCTGAGCCCTTAACCCTCAACTGCACGGCTGTATAAATAAGATAAATGTAAGTTGCTCTGGATAAGGGCGTCCGCCAAATGCCATTCCGTAAATGCGATGAAATGTTTACCAAAGTGTCTGTGTTATTCATCAATCTTGGTAGAATTCAATCTTTTAGTGGAATCGAATGATCAGATATCTCACTGCCATATCGCGCTGTTTGTTCATTAACCGTAAACAGCGCAGCCTGTGTGAAAACCATGAAACAGAGCTCACAGACACTGAGAGAAACCTGTGTGTCAGTTAGTTTTGTTAGATGTTCATGTACTCACTGTTTTAATTGGGTGAAAGATGCTTAACAAGCTTGTAACGTGGCATTTTGAGCCAAGTCTGGATACATGGCTTCACTGGGAGTGAATGGAGTGTGGGCAGGTGTGTTTTGCACAGGAGAAAAAAACAAAACAAACAAACAAAAAAACCCATCTCCATGTTTATTGGGTAGTGCGCTCTTCGTTTGTCCTGCCTGGATGCATGGCTTCTCCTTAGGATGATTGGCCCTTATCCTCAAAGGGGCAGAACCTCATAACCAGCCGCCAATCAGTAAATCGGGAATGAACGTGACTGACATCTCAAACTTTAACATATCGCGCCAGTTTGAATCATTTGAATCATTTGTTGTTTAAAAATCTAGCTAGCTGTCACTTCCATCTTCATCTAGTGGCTTAGATGCCCTTTGGGACGAAATGAAATGGCAGACACTGCTAATGTTGACCAGATTTTAGAAAAGTTTTGATGCTCATATTTATGAGGAGAGACTGAAAGTCAAAATAAGAGTGCAGAACCACACCCATAATTCAGGTCCTTTTAGTTATGTGGGTATAATAAAACTGATTGGCTGTGTTTATTATTGGTCTTAGATTTCAAATCCCTGTGAATGAGTGATAGTGTGTTAGAATGAATAATTAATATAAACCTATCGCTCATGTTACACATAATAGAAAGTTGTGCTTCCCCCGATTTTAATGACCACCAGCCGCCACTGGAGCTCATGCATATTTCTACATAACTACCTGAGAAAGCCTATGTGTATAAATAAGAATTGAATTTTAGCACATTTGATTCAAAATAATCATGATTATTTATCTGAATGAACCATTTGAGTTAATTCAGTGAGTTTGAGTTAGGTGTTGATAAGAGCAGTTGATATCTGGGCTTCCCCGTGTTAACGTTAATCATGGAACACAGAGCATATATTTTTGCTCAGTAAATATGCAACAGCTTGAAAAAGATCAGCTGCTGCGGCACAGAGTGAGCAAGCCCTGCAAAGGCGTTTAGCTCTGGTGTTAAACCACAGCTGCTCAGATACTTCCTGTTCACACAGCCATGTGATACTGTGCTTTTCGGTTGTGCTCTGTGTTGGGAAATCGCCCAGTGGACTTTCCGTCATTAACTACAACTCGGTCAAGGGCATTTCCTTTTCAATTCCCCTCTAAACAAATGGGTTTCACCAAGTTCATTATGCAAAAGCAGATACAAGGGGACAGTCTCACCGTGCTTGAGTTTGGACAGCATGGATTTCTCAGCATCCACAGAGGCACTTTTACCCACCAGCAAGCGCTTCGCTAGGTCTTTTTTGTAGAACGCTTCAAACACGTCTTTACCTGTAGAGAAAATAAGAGCGCATTTGGAAGCAATTCTGGAAATTCTACATTTTGGAAACATCTAAATATGCTAGGGAATAGATTTGATTGGAGCAGGTAATTTTCTAAACAAACAATTACAGTATTACCGTGGATAAAGCGGAAGATAATCATGATCTTGTCGAGGATTCTCTCCAGCTCCTCTTCTGTGGCCTCTTTGTTACCAGCGCGTAGTTTGGAGTCTACATATTTGGCTGCAGGAAATCACACAAAAGCTGTGTGTATTTATCCAATTTGCACAATTACCGTCAGCATGCCTGTTTCACCCTCATGATGCTCGTGTTGCCCTGTGTAGTCAGGGTGTCAGACCTGTCCTGTACATTCATTGTATGTGCCTTTGTACCTGTCGTACATTGCTGCACCGTTTGAGCCTGACTCGACTGGGTTATCAAATGTCCAAGCATTCCAAAGATACAGAATGAGACTTTATTTAGCAAAACTGCTTACGACTACATAACAATATACCTTTCAATGAGTGCAGCAGAGACATGGCTACAAAAGCAAGTGTGATGTTTCACAGTAACAGCTCTTGCAAAAGTGTGACCCTGAAACCATTCACACACACACACACACACACACACACACACACACAATCCAGAGGAGATTTTGAAGCATCAAATGTACAAAACTATGTGTGGCGGCTGCTATAAGTGCACCTAATGGATTCTTCTCTATACGCAGATGCTTCAAGCAAAGTCCTAGCAAATCTGGTTATGGCAAAAAGTGAAAAAAGAAAAAGTGCATTTAAAGGTTTAATTCCGACTACAGCTGATATCTGATTATAAACTAAACTGATCAGCCTTATGGCCAGTTCACTACAGCACAGAGATATCCAACATACTTGATAAAAGCCTGTTATAAACAGAAAAGCCCAAAAAAGATCTTTCATATTTTCTTCCTGTTTGCTAGAAAAATTTGATGGGTTTTTTCCTGACTCCCACACATACACATCACATCAGGACTTTCACAAGGAAGTATCCTTTACTGCAGAACCAAAAGTCCAGAGGCTGGAGTCGGACCTGATCCAGCACCTCCTACCTGGGCGGAATCTAACAAAAAGTCCAGGGGGTGGAGTCGGACCTGATCCAGAACCTAATGGATCATGGCCTAATGGTCTGAGAGTAGGACTTATAACCCGAAGGTGAACCTGAAGGTGGTGGGTTCGAGTCTTGGGTCCGGCAGGGATTGTAGGTGGGGGAGTGAATGACNGCGCCGCAACTAAAATGGCTGCCCACTGCTCCGGGTGTGTGTTCACGGGTGTGTGTGTTCACTACTGTGTGTGTGCATTTGGATGTGTTAAATGCAGAGAGCAAATTCTGAGTATGGGTCACCACACTTGGCCACAAAGTCACTTCACTTCACTTCCTATCTGGGCGGAGTCTAACCAAAAGTCCAGGGGGTGGAGTCTGTATTCATGACAGCTGCGGTCTCTTTAACAAGTCATCACACAGGCTTATCTCTGCTACTCGGTCTCCCACCTCTCTTCAATCTGTCTTTTTATCAACTTTATTTTCAAATCAACTTTTTGTAGGCAGCTACATTGTTGATTGGTAATATGTGGCTGTATGTATAATACTGAAGTTATTTAGGTTTTATTGATTTATTTGCTGGGCCCAATTCCTTATGGATAATTTATGAGACTGGTTATAAAGGTTATAAAGCAAATGATGGATATGACTAAAATAAATAGAGAACTGAGTGTTAATACATTTACATTTACGATTTGGCAGACGTCCTTATCTACAGCGACTTACAATCGTACATGCCATATGCTCATTACTGCTCTTACCAATAAGCTCTGCTGGTTTGTTGGGTCTCTTGTTAATGAAGCTCTCGAAGGCCTCCTTCATGGCGTTGATGAAGCCCTCGTTCCTCTGGAAGCAGCTGTGCGCCACGTTGTCCATTTTATCCTTAAAGTCTAGCAGTTCCTGCACCATGTCCTTATCTTTTTCAGGAGAGCCAACAATCTCGCCACCAAAGTTCTGCAGGACAAAGACGATAATGCTTGGACAGGGGACAAAATGTACAAGAGCCAGTCGGAGCGCTGCTAAATGATAAATAGGAGAGGCCTTGTGTGTGTACCTTGATGTACTCTCTCCAGAACTGCAGTAATA
Organism: Pangasius macronema; assembly: GCA_037577455.1. NCBI lineage: Eukaryota > Metazoa > Chordata > Actinopteri > Siluriformes > Pangasiidae > Pangasius > Pangasius macronema. Next base: position 5,690,612 of record CM074970.1, read on the forward strand.
CAGGCAGACCTCCCTTCACTTTGCTGAAGAGCTGGTAGAGCAGAGTCAGCTCAGTAACACGGTTCTCATCCAACAGTGTGCTGAGACCTGAAAGAATTTGACACACATATTCAGGGTGTCTGACTTTAAAACAAAAGCTTCTGTTAAAAAACATTCCTTCTACTATGAGCTTAATTATTTTCTTGCTGGTTTTATTTCATGACAAAGTCATCTGTCAGCTTAGGTAGCTAGAATCAGGTATCTGTAGAAAAAACTCGCTTAAATAGCAATGACTAAAGCATAGAAACATTACTAATGGCTGTAGAGGTGGAGAGTGGCATTGTATTGAGCGCTAGTTGCATAGTCTGTTTAATAATAGACACTGTCACAACAGGGCATAACTGTACAGCACTGCTGACATACCCTTCTGTAAAATGGCAGTCATATGTTCACCCAGAAGCTGCTTTTCTACTGCAGAGATCAGAGGCTTCCTGTGAGGGAGAAAATAAATGAGCTTAAAGGAGCTTTTCAAATATTAGTTTTGTATCTTCTAATACATTTTGCAAAAATACACGAACAATTATCTGAGAAAGATTTAAGTTTGTCCTGGTTAAGCTAGTGGTGGTAGTGTTTTTTGTTTTTAAACCTTAACTGTATCGCATGAAGTGTGTATTATGAAGGCTGAATTTCCGTCGCTGTCCAAGTTTAGTACCTCCTCACTTTTCCCAGACATTCAGCCCTATATAAGAATCATACACTACCTAACAAAGGTGTTATGGGTTTAGAGAAACTCTTTGCATGGAACGTAGGCTCCGTTTTCAGATGTGGCAGCAACTTCCCTAATTAGCATGAGATCTTCGTGATGGTTTGGGAACCTCTGACTGAGTTAACTCATGTGTGGTGGCCAGGGAAAACCCTTCACATGGTCAAACTTTGTCATCTATATAGATAGACAAACACTTTTGAATGTAAAGTCAGAGTTGTCGGATTGGGACGTAGTTCATGACAACAGTCACAATGACTACGGAAAGTTTTAAGAGAGCTCGTCATTCTGTTTAACCTCTCTGTTCATGACATCAGTCAGGGATATTCTGACCCTGATATGCCTTCACTTGTAGTCCTCCAGATATACATCAGCTATGCAGGTGAGTATGTGAACAATTCTGCTTGCTTCTGCATACACATGCAGTCATGCGTCGAATACAAACCGGCCATAACTGCTATCTGGACCTGCAGGGAGAGGCAGAACTTACTGAGTGCTCTGATCTAGGTAACTGATGACACGATCGTTCTCCTCCTCTAGACGCCGTGCTACGTGGTGCAGGTATTCAGGTACCTGAATGCAACCCAAACACACAAAACCACTTATTTTAAATACAAACAGTACACAGACATCTTTCATCCTGTACATGGGTGTGTAACTATATGTGCATAGGCCTTGTGTACAGAGGAAATGTATGAGCACACACAAACATGAACCATGTGTCAATCCATTCATGCTTACATCTCTGTCTAACATCAGTCTCTGACCCTCAGCTGCATACAAGCGATCCGTCTCAATCAGAAACCTGTTTTCAAAAGACTCCTTATACACCTATGAAACAAAATGCAAAAAATATCCTTATCATATAAAGTCAGGTAAGTAAGTAAGTACGACTAGGGCCAGAGAATTTACAGTAATGACTAACAGGAGTGCATCATCAGTCTTACAAAACCACCAAATCACCTGTAGGTCTGAGAGCATGCCTAGTAAGCTGCGCAGGAGACTCCGGTCCACAGTCTCACCATTCCTCTCTCGTTCAATTTGCTCCAAGATTCCCTCTACTGTACGACTCTGGACTGCACTGTCACTCACGATGTGTGTGCGAAACAGCTCCAGCCCTGTGTCCCTGCGGCATTACAGCAAAAGAAGTAATGACACCGTTTCAGATTGGCTTGAAAGGAGAGCGTTTGTTTGGTTAACTCACCATATGGAGGGAAGAAGGGAGTTCTGGAGGACATATGTGCGATCCAGAAAGAGGAAAATGCTACGGATCATGATCTAGAGAGAGAGAAGGGAGGGAGGGGAAAAAAAAAGGCATACAAATTTTACTGTACATACAAATAGATCTTGAGAACCATCACATTGCAAGGATAGAGAATGTCCAAAAAAAACATGTACTGTATTTTTAAAGCAATAACTAATGTTCAGGACAAAATTTAAATCCTGTAAAAGATTCCTAATGCAAGCTAGGTAGTGAGATTGAGCACAAGAGTTGGCCAAAGTAGCAGGTGATGCACATTATGACTACGTTTAAAAAAAAAAAAAAAAAAAAAAAAAAAAAAAATTGTGGCTCAATTTCTCAACTAATTAGCTGATTCATATCCTTGTCATCGAATTTCATCACCCTTCCTCAAAGAATCAGCTAAAGACGTGTTCTTTTTTTCTTACTGTTTGTCTGCAATGGTCTTGCCAGCATCTGTTCATCCTCTTCAAAAAAGACAGACTGTCCAGAGAGTCTGTAAGAGTGGGTTAAGGTCTTCAGCTTTATAAATACACCCTGTCATCAAAACACCTGTTTCACTGGCGAGTCTAGTAGAAGCGGCACAGCAGATGGCAGAGAACTGCAGGTAAGGAAATGCAGGCTAACGGTGAAGAAAGCAAAGGAGCTTTGTTCGTCTTGAAGTATTTCAGACTAGGTAAAGCTTATTCTACAATCAACTGCAAATGTGCAAGACTAGCCTGGGAAAGCCTTTTTCTTTAATTTTTGCCAATGTGATATCATTTTGCATGAAGGAGGGCTCTGCTGATGGACATGAGCTTCCATGCTGCACGCTCTGAGTTTCAGAGTTGACGATTTCACCTGCGCCGTCAAGTCACCCACACGAGTGCAGTTTAAATAGTGTAATCTGATACAAAGATTTGTCATCTTCCATATTTATTGCACTGATTTTATTTATTTTTGGTGCTGACAGTGCATGCTAAAGCGTTAAAGCTGAAAATATAATTTGTAATCTTTGTGTGGCTGTTCATTGACGTGACCTTTGTTGTTTATCAGCATTTAACTGCACTAATCAGGGAAAGTTTTTGCTTTAACCATGGAAAGATTATGGTTCTGAATTACTGGTCAACTATCAGTTTTACTTAGCAAAAACGACCTCATTCGGCATGAGGTATCGCTCACACGTCACCGGCACCCCTACTACGGGGGATCAGGAAGAGAAAAGACACAGGGGCTTTGGTTTGGGAACACAAACAAGCATTACAAGTGGCATCAAAGCAAATATCAGTTTACTACATCAGTAATCAAATACACACACACACACACACACACACACATCTGCAGAAAAGGATATTCTCTAAACTGGTGGATCTGAGCCCGCACGTGATCCTCACACACTTGCCGGAGTTGTTTGTATAACATGGGCGAGACCTTGTAAGAGCAAAGATTTTCCACTGCCTGAAAAAGAAGAAAAAAAAAAAGAAGGACCATTACAGTTTAGACAGTTCATAAACATTATACAATGCCACTCAAGTTCGACCTTGAATGTGTTAACTGACTTTTCTGGTGCCAAGAATTGCTGACTGTTACACCACAGTGTGCTGACTGGAATGTTTACTAGATTAGAAAGGACACAACATCCAAGCCAGCCACAAACAACCTGCAAAGTTACACAAGTACATGGGCACGGTACATAATGCTGTGATTAATTCCAGCAGAGGAAGCAGAAGCTCGGGAATCTAATTAGGCTCATATCAATACCGCATACTAGATATTCATTACACAATAAATAGAAATCATTACTGTTTTGGTCTGACTAAAATAAAGGTCACGACGTCGAGACTACATTGTGGTGCGTTTGTAAAAAGTGAAAGTTGTACTTTCTAGTCACACTGCACAGTCAAAATTACTTTTTTTGGAAGTTTTTTTGCAAACTTTTAGCTGCCAGGGCTCCTTTAACTATGAAATAAATTCCATGGACTCCCTCAGTATAGCTGTATTTCATGATTACATTTAATGAAAGATTATGTGCATTATTCTGTTTGTGTGGCGCTCCTGTGTTCGCCCGGACTTCCTCAGGGTTCTCTGGTTTCCTCCCACCTCCAAAAAGCATGCCAGTACGGAGACTGGCTATATCATGAAATTTCCACCAACAGAACAAACACAGGTCCAAGCTGACATGATTTATAGCGTACTTAGTGAGGTTTAGATTAAACCCATTCCATTCAAGTAACTATTCAAATCAGCTAATAATGAGAAGAACTCAGGAATAAATAATTTCGTCAGGTCTGGAAGTATTTGGACAATGATAGTTTTTGTGATTTTGCCTTTATACACCACCACAATGGATTTGAAATAAAACAATGAAGATGCGATCAAAGTGTAGACTTTCAGCTTTATTTTAAGAGGTTCCACAGAAATACTGCATTTACCATTTAGGAGTTACATCAATTTTCAGGAAAGTACTTCCACTTTCAGGGGTTCAAAGGTATTTGGACAATTGACTGATAAGAAGTTAATTGACCAGGTGCAGTTCATTCCCTCATTACTTCAAGACAAATGAAGCAGATAAAAAGGTCTGGAGTTGATATCAGGTACTGAGTTGGCATTTGGCAGCTGTTCGACTGGAGTTGCCAAAATGAAGTCCAAGGAGATCTCAATGCAAGTGAAGGAGGCCATCATTAGGCTGAAAAAACAACATAAATCTATGAGAGA
>CM074970.1:5695674-5706480 GCA_037577455.1 Pangasius macronema
TGTCTTGTACACCTTCCCCTTGATTCTTGCCGATATTTTCCTATCACACAGAACTCCCGACATCTTTCTCCACCCATCCCAACCTGCCTGCACTCGCTTCTTCACCTCTTTCCCACACTCACCATTACTCTGGACTGTTGTTATGTTGTTTAATATCATTTATTCTATATAAAATGAGCACACAAAGATCTGTAGAAAAGGAGATGTTAAATCATTTTATACCACAGTGCGCTTAAATGCTTGAATCTGATTGGTCAGGAGGTGAGTAGTACGCGTGCCTTATATAAAAGCGTGGCTCGAACAGTAGCTCCGGCTGTAACAGTAATGACAGGTTAATATTAATGCGCTCGTTCTAGTACGTTATTGTCTCTACAGAAACAGTTCATACACAGGAACTTCTTATAATCTAACACTAATAATAAATGGATTTTTTTTTAAATGTGGTGTTATTTAACAAAGAAAAATGTATAATCGTTGATGTGGTGATGTTTTTGTTAGGAGAGATTTATTTAACATTTATCAAAAAAAGTTTTGGTTGTAAGTGCGCACGCGTGTGTGCGTGTGTGTGTGAGAGAGAGAGGGAGAGAGAGAGAGAGAGAGAGAGAGAGACTGTTTATCACAGTTATAATGTAGGTGAGAAAGTGATGAACACAAACTAACTTGTCTCTGCTGTTCCACAACATTAAATCTGTGCAGGTATATGAAAATTATACACTTCAGCAACGTGCATTATTTTTGTAATAAAATAATTTTTTCCTTTTGGAGGAATTACCGGATGTAAAATCCGCACATATAAAACTCAGCATGCAAATCAGGAGGAGTGAGACTTGTCTGATCATGTGATATGAAAAGTTTCTGGTAGATTTTGCTCAGCTAAGCTCAGGCTCATACCAGTGAGGGACTAATCTCTAACCAACTGTATACAAAGCTCTCACAAATCTCCTCACTCTGAGGCTGAGGTTGCTCAGACGCTCCTCCCGAATCTGCATTTCGGATGAAAAGAGTTCTCCTTGTGTTTCCTCCGAGCCGTGCGTACATTACCTGATAAAGCTCCTCCAAGTTGTATTTGATTGATGTGCTGTTCTGGATAGCACCAACGGCATCACGCAACTTCAGCCATGTGTCCTCGGTGTAGGTTTCCGTCAGCGTGGGTCTGTCTGTACAACACAACACACACTTCAGATGTAAACAGAGAAAGGGGCCAAGTCTCAGTTCCAGACTACAGCTTACAGGTACATGGAGGAAAGTCCTGAAAGAGATTATTTATAGAGTCAGAATACACACAAAACCTGATTTTATTACTCTGGTGATAATCAAGACAATGATCCTTTTTCAGTTTAGTACCAATTCATATTTAAGGTAACTTTATTAACTAGGAATCTTACTGATTATCTGAAACATTTTAAACAGTCAGAGTCACGTGGAAAACGTTAGCCAAGACAAAGAAATGTATTTGATACCAACAAGAGTTCACTGATGTTCACTGATGTTCACTGATGTTCCTTCATCAAACTGTACATGTTAAATATGTAAATGTGGGGTGGGAGTTTATGTCATCACGATTTATGAATATTACTTCCTCCAACTTCTTTCATACCTCACTGACTTACGTTTGGGCGATATAACAAACATCATATCACGACGTGTCAGGACGTTTCTACAACATACATCAGAATATATAATATACAGGACTCCTAATAAATTCTCGCGTTTACAAATAAACTTTGAAAAATGCATTTATTTATTGGCTACAAAATTAAATTAACACTGAAAAGGAAAAAAAATATATTTTACAATTTTAAAGAAACAAAGAGTAGAAAATGATCAAATCAGCCGCTTGTTATTTAAAAGAAAAAAACACAAAAATGTTAGGAAAAAAGACATTATATTACAGACGATATCTGAGAAAAGTGTACTGTGACATTTTATCATGATATCGATATTATATCATCACATCACCCTGCCCTTGGCTGTAATAATCTTCCAATATTTTATTAATTTCTGGGCTCTGATCAATTGGCCCAATCTTTACCCTAACCCAATCTTTCTTAACTCTTCCCTTCCTTTGAAGAAACAGATGCGTCTACCTTCAATTTCAACCTCGGTGAAGTTGCACCCCATATAAATAAATTGTCACCAAACTGTACCATGCGTTTGTGTTGCGTTTGGCTTTCAAGATATGAAACATTCTTTTTTGGCTGTGTGACGTCGCTCTCCACCCCACGTTGTCCAAATCGTATCAGACTGGTGCCATTCGTTTGTGCTGATCTGTGCCGGTTTGTGCCATTACAACAAACCCTGTATTTACTTTCCTTCCCGAGATATAACAAGAAAAATTTTGTGAGCAGTGACGTCGCTCTCCACCCCACCTCGTCTAAATCACCCCAAACAGGTGCCGTTCGTTTGTGCTCGATTTGTGCTGTTTCGTGCCGTAGAAAGAAACAACATAACTTGTTCCCATCTTTAGGCATCAGCTATGTTTAGACTTCACGCGGCGCTGTGCAGGCCGATCGGCATCTACACTAAAGCTGCGCCTTCTTTAAACCATCTCTTCTTTTGGCAACAGAAAGTCATATAGATCGTTAGAGGACGTGAGGGGAACACGTGATGACAGCTGACCTTGTGCGGTTGTTAAATGGCCAAATTTAAAACCTGGTTAACCTAAAAAGCAAACCAGTTTTCGACTGCTTACAAAAACTTTAAGCAAAATATTTTATATGCAAATTTAGAACCAATTACACTTTAATCTTCTCGAGCAAACGTTTGTTACAACGCAGTCACTCAACTTCCTTAGTAGTGTACCATTTGTTTTAAATCAAATTAAAAACAGTGGGATAAGAAATGATAATAAATACTTGGTACTTTGGAGTAGAAGCCGATCGGCCTGCGCAGCGCCGCGTCAAGTCTAAACATAGTTAATGCCTAAAGATGGGAACAAGTTATGTCGTTTCTTTCCACGGCACGAAACAGCACAAATCGAGCTCAAGTGATCGTCCCCGGTTAGGAGCGAATTAGACGATGTGAGATGAAGTGAATGACGTCAGTGCTCCCAAAAACGTTCTTCTTGTATCTCATGAAGGGAAGTGACATCGTTTATTTAATGGCACAAACCGGAACAAATCGAGCACAATCGAACAGCGCCAGTTTGGAGCGATTTGGACGACATGGAGTAGAGAATGACGTAACGGCACCTGAAGGAAAGTTAGTTGTTTGTTATTTTTAAGAAAAATTCCTTGTAACCGCGTTTCTATTAACAGCACAAACTGGCACAAATCAACACAAACGAACGGCACCAATCTGATACGATTTGGACGACATGGGGTGGAGAGTGACGTCACAAAAAAAGAATGTTTCATATCTTGAACGCCAAACACAACACAAACGCATGGTACAGTTTTGGTACAGTACAAGTCATGTGCGGGTTCAACCTTCTTCACTTAACTCTAAACCTCATTTGTCCTTTACATAGATTAATAAAAGATTTGTTTTTGATAAGTAAGAAATAAAATACGACAGGGTGGTGTGATCCATTACCATTTTCCTATAACAGCGTGGCCCGAAGCGAGTTGTTCCTCTTACGCCACAGCGATTTTCACAATTAATGATTACAAATTTGAATTTGAATTTGCTGCAGCTTTTTTTCCAGAATGACGACGCACCTTTTTTTTTTTTGCAGAAAACTACTTGAATTGGCGAAATTGCAATTGCATGAAATTGTACTGTATGGTCTTTCGCAGTGATGTTCGTTGGTAAATGAGACCTTTTAGCTGTACTCGTGTTCGACATGTGAATTGAAGCGGGCTTTGGCTGAATGTGCGTTGTGATGACGTCACATGACACGTCTTGGCGCAAATCTGCAGAGACCCGCGTTAATTTCGAAATAAAATACAAGTTCCTCTTTGCGTTAATTTCTGCGATCGCAAAATCGCAAAGTCCTGAAGGGACTGTCTTCTGTCCTCCGTGAAGACTCTCCTGTGGCGGAAAACTTACTGCTACGAAGCACTGACACTGGAGACTCCTTCCATAAATAAAGTGAAATAAAACCTCCTCACGGGAAACTTCACCATATTTCAGTTTTTTTCTTTTAAACAACACGATATTTACTTATTCATTTGTCATTATACGAGCATCCGCCATGCAAGTCCCTGTGAATGAGCTGTTATTATAGAAACGAGGAGATATTAGGACAAGCGAATGAATACAAGTCGTGGATGTGTGTTAGAGAAAACTAATCAACATCAACACCTTCTGACCAATCAGAGGCCACATGCACAGCTGTGTATGAGGATATGGACTGTAAATAGACCATTACAGGAAAAACACTACGTGTGTGTGTTTTAATAGCTTTTTATATCATACCAAGCTGCTGAGTTACTCTGAGAGCTGATCATTTCTAAACAAACAAACAAACAAACAAACATCCCTTAGCTGTAGGTGTATTTTGCATAAGCTGAGGATTTACAGTGTTGAGACACTCTGAGCGCCAGAACTGTCATTTCTACCAGACTGCATTACTGTTGTCTTGGCTAATGCTGCTGTAAACTTGGCTTATCAGGGCAGCTAGCAGGAAAGCAAGTGATGTGTTTACCTTTGAAGTTTTTAATCACCAGTTTCTTTGACGTGCTGGATTTGGAGCTCGGGGTTTTAGTCACTCCGTTACTGTTCTCAACCAGAGCCGAGAAACTGGCGCTCTTGTTCTGTCCGGACTCCTCTGCCATCATTCGCAGCCAACTTTTTGCCCTTTTGCTGGCTAAAGCGACCCGTCGCTGTTGTGTTTTCCCCCGGAAATGGACGCCTTGTTCAGCGGCACGCCGTGCACACACTCCAGCGTGTTTCTAACTTCCAGCGCTCGCAGCCCTTAATGACAGAGCTGAAGCCGAGAGGAACTACAGCTGAAGTTAGCCAGCTAGCTGAGTTAGCACGGCAGCTAGCTAACTGCGTCAAAACAAACCTGTAAACAGTGTAAATAAATACAAACAGCCGCCCGTTGCAAACGGCCAACCCTTATGTAGCGCTCTGGCTTAATATCTGACCCAGAGAGCACACGGTGTCGAGGAAAAAGTGCACAATGTTCATAGTTAACGGCTAATTTTCCCCCCAAACACCACAACAAAATGGCCCGTATATCAGTCAGGGTTGCCAAGTCTGCACTAAAGATTCCTCATTTCAAACCCTCTCCATCATGCAACATGGACTGTGGTGTTCAAACCTTACGTCATGCTATACAGCATAAAGATAGTAATACAAACACACATATGATCTAATAGGTGCTTTTAAATGGTCTCGTGAGAAATAAGTAAGAAATAAAACACTCCAAACTGTCTCCTAACAAAAATAGCATGTGTGATGCGCTCCCAATAGAGTGTATCATTTCTGTATAACAACAGAGTCTGGAGTGTGTTTTATTCCACTTGTACCGCAGTCTTTTGCTAAAAATTACAATGTTTAAGTCATTAATGAATGATATGTTGCACATTTTAACAGTCTATAGTTAGATTTAATGTTGTGGAACAGCCGAGACATCCAAGTTAGTTCCAGTTATCATATACGTTATAGCTGCGATAAACAGTCACGTAAAAAATAAACCCCTCATGTGCATTATTTCTGTATAACTGCACGGTCTGGAGTGTGTTATTCCTTACACAATGACCGATTCAGCTATGCTGTGGTGTAAGTGACAATATCACACAAGCAAGAGCACTGTTGTACTGAATATCAGCACGGCTGTGATTCGGGCTGTAAGCACAAACATTATTACAGACAAGAGATTAATATTGCGAAACTGAAATTTCAGACACAATATGGCCTGTTAGTTTGTTTATTTTTGCTCAATAAAAATAGTTCCCAAAGATGCCACAGCTGGATAGAGCTTTACTTGTTGCCATGCCAACGCAGAGACTGATTGTCAGCCTGTAGTAAGTGTAGCAACCCAGTATTGCTAGAAAAAAATAATCCACATCATGTAAAATAGTAAACTACCCCAGGACGGGTCCCTGGAGGACTAGTGGTTAGGTCTCGGTGCTCTCATCACCGCCGCGGCCCGGGTTCGATTCCCACGAATGTGAGTGCACGTCCAGTGCCCGTCCCAGGAAGGGCATCCCGCGTAAAAACTGTGCCAAATCAAATGTGCGGACCAATGATCCACTGTGGCGAAACCTTACGGTAGCAGCTGAATGAACAACAACAGTAAATGACCCCAGGACCCCATGTAAACCAAATCCCTTCCGAATAGGGCTGTAATTGCTTATTCAATGCATTTTTTAGACGATCCTTTACTGACTTCATTAATATATAAAGTGCCACTTTCTGAAAGATTAGCTTCAGCTAGCTTTAACTGGAGAACAATTTTAAAATATATTAAATTGTTGTAGATACTGTTCCCTCCAGACACCGTTTGTCATTTTTGTATGTTTATTTCTTGTGAAATAGAAGAGAGAAAATGTGCAGCGAATGACTAAAATAAAAAAACAACTTTACAAGCTAGAAAACCTTCTTGCTCGCCATTTTTTCCTGATATTCTGACGTTATTTATTTAATCCCGTTTCATAAATGACCCACATCTCTATTCTTTTCACACCACTTACAGAAACCCTGTGACTTTCTGTTAACATAAACCTTCCCTCTCAATGCCTAAGGAGGGGATTCAGTGGAGCTGGCAACCTGGCGCATTCCCTTCTGAGACAAGTGCATGCTGGGAAATGTCCTCGATGTGCTTTGTTTACTGAGGGCCACCGCTATCAGCTGATTACTGACTACACTGACCATTAATATCACGGAAAATTATTTATTAATGATACAAAAGTTTAGTAAAAGTGCTCATATATCTTAAGTAAGAACAACTACAACAGTAATAATAATAATAATAATAATAATAATAATAATAATAATAATAACCTGAGAACTAGAAACTGACAAAAAACAACATATTTTATTCCACATTCAGAAAGTAAAATGCAAAACTTTCAACTGATATCAGAAATTGATGAAAACAATATATTTACATATAATATTTGACCTTTTTCTTTACAGTAATAATGAATTAGTGTCATGAGTGAAATCCAACTAACTGTCTTGCTGCTATTTTTTTTTTTATTAAATTTGATCCTAATGATATATAAACTTTTGCACTCTGTCCAATTTCGTATACAGAATTTATCCATGTGCATTCAGTTCTCAAAAAAGACTGGATCAAAAAAAGATCAGGTCATTTGTTTCTTTTAAATAAGGAGATTAATCTGTTACCGAAGTGCTTTAAATATTTTAGTGTTTATCATCAAGTTTACTTTAATTTCTTTTAGCTCTACACATTGCTTTTGTGATTCCAAGGAAAAATAATTTTTTTTAACTCTTAAAATGTCAAAATTCTTGAGCCATTAAAAAAATTAAATACAATAAATACATCTCCGATTTTATTATTTGTTAAATGTAATTGTCATTGAATAAAAAAAGTTTAGATTAACCACTTAACTGTAGAAGATATAAATAATCAGCATTTACAGCTATTTATCTATTTATCTTCATTTCTCCACAGTGGCAAAATAAATAGAAAATAAAATCCGCAATATCATGAGTAATACAATTCCAAACAGGATTTTAGTAATTGACTGTGAAATAAACCTGATGTATAATAAATGCCGATAGACGAGTTAAATTAAATTAAAAGTTTTATTGGTATTAATATTTATTTATGTGTGCAGTTCAAAAATGTTGCGAATCTGCGTTAGTGGAATTTAGAGCTAGTGTCAACAGGAAGTGCTTCTGTAGCGGTATCCGGTGCGTTTGAACGCTCGTGCACACTTTGCAGCTCGGAGGCTGATGTGACAGTGTACAGGTGCTTATTATAAAATATTTGGGTTATAATTATAATAATACACCTACTCCTGATCATTAGAGAGGGCTTGTGTGATGACGACACGCAGAATTAGCGTTAGCTAATTAGCGTGGTTAGCGTGTAGGCTAAGTCTGCTAGCTAGCTGTTGACTTCAGCAGCATCAGTGATGCTGTTTATTTATACTGAACTTCTGGCTTTAAAGTTACCTGTGCAGGTTTACTGTCGTTAACTGTTAACGTAAACCTACAGCTTTACGTCTGACTGTTACAAAACACTGACACTGGAGACTCCTTCCATAAATGCTAAATAAACATCTTACATAAAACCTTATCACACTTAAAACAGTTTATGTGGCGCATCCTCCATAAAACTCCCATTCTAAGTTGTTAGTATAGAAACTATACGTGTGTGTGTTTGTTTGTTTGTTTATTTATTTATTTCACTGCTCAAAAAAATTAAAGAAACACTTTGAAAACACATCAGACCTCAATGGGGAAAAATATCATGCTGGATATCTACACTGATATGGGTAATGCAGTTAGGAATGAAAGGATCTCACATCGTTTAATGGAAATGAAAATTATCAACCATCCAAAGACAAATCAAAGTGAAAAAATGATGCAGTAGGCTAGTCCCTTTTGCTAAAATTTCATTGCAGCAACTCAGAATGGTATTTCCTCCCAGATCTGGACCAGGGCATCACTGAGCTCCTGGACAGTCTGAGGTGCAGCCTGGTGGTGTTGGATGGACTGAAACATGATGTAGGTGGGGGCCTTTCAATGGTATCAATTCCTTCATCCTCCAGGAACTGCCTGCATACTCTCGCCGGGCATCGTGAAGTGAGGCCAAGTATGGTAACTCATACTCAGAATTTGTCCTCTGCATTTAACACACACACACACAGTGAACACAGCAGCTTTTTTGCTGCCTTGCTCAAGGGTCTCACCTCAGTCGTGGTATTGATGGTTTCCATTCACTCCCCCCACCTCCCCCACAATCCCTGCCGGACCTGAGATTCGAACCAGCGACCTTTGGGTTACAAGGCTGACGCTCTAGGCCCCAGGACCTACTTACAACACCAGTGTAGGGTCTGACAGTGGGTCCAAGTATTAAAAAATTAAAAAGTGTTCCTTTAATTTTTTTGAGAAGTGTATATATATATTTTTGAGTTGGGGAGGCATTATCTTTAGGTATGAGGCTAGTGGGCAGTCAACAAAATGTGCAAGGGAGTATGGACTGACGTGGTGGTAGTGAAAACCTGACTCGCAACATGGCAAAAAAAGTTTGATTCAACTTTATGCAAATTAGAAGTGAGAGATGCTTAGCACTGATCAATCATGACTATAAATAATGAGCCACGTAGATAGTTTTGCCACATATTCTTTCCAAAAACTCATGTACAAATAGTTTCTTAGGGCAGTATCTTGGTTCTCTGTAATGAATATATCCCAATATACATGATCATAAAGGTTAAAAAAACGAACTCCATTAGAATAACACATCTCTTGTTTGCTAACTTGCACATCTAGGTATCTAGGATATCTGAAATCCACATTTTCATGCTTAAAGGTTTATTTGTTAGCTTTATTGTAGGTGCGCATGGAGTGTAGTGTCTGTGGATAATTGATGACTCAGTACAACACACTGTATAAAAATAGTAGGCAGAATTTATTCCAGCAAAAACAGAGAATGAGTGCACATGCTGTGTCTGGGTGAAGTGTGTGTGTGTGTGTGTGTTAAGAAAATCAGGGTGTGTGTGTGTGAGGGATGAAAAGATAAACACAGAGTTCTGAGCTGTTCTTGGGGTCAAGCTGACTCATACACAAGGTGGTCACAATGTCTCCCAAACGACTTGATAACTGGATTTTATGCTAAATTACAATAGATCAATCTGGGCTAAGATAAGCAGAATATGATTATTATTAATGATGATCAAACATCATTTGTTTGCTTGTTCTTGTGGTACTTTGCCTTCAGCAGGTGAAATGCATGCTCACTTGGATTCTGGTCAGGTGACTGATTTGGCCATTGCAGTACGTTGCACTTCTTTGCCTTAAAAAGCTGTAGTATTTTAAATGTACAGGCAGCAAAAAAAAAAAAAAAATCACAGAAGCCTGGACCAAACTTTAGCTAAGAGCGCCACTTAGTTTGCCATAGGAACCATAAAACAATGGACCCACACTTGCAAACCCTGAGGAACCAAGTTAATGCTTGCATCTGTCTAATCCCAGTTATCCTGTGAATAATAGGGCAAACATTACATCCCTGACCATAGGATGAACACTCTCAGCCAAGTGGAACCTGGCTGTCAAACTCATTGTTTTAGGCCATTGGCCAAGACCAGATGGCTCACCGAACAGGATGGTAAAGCTGGTAACTTCAGGCCAAAAGGGGGGTGACTCACCCAGGGAGTCCCCAAGAAAGAATCAACACAGGCTGAGGATTGTAATGGCACCTTTGTTCTTTCCCCCCGGAACACAAAGTTCACACGTTGTTCACACCCAGCTTTAACAAATGCTCCAGGTTACCTTACATATCCTGAAAGGACAATGACTTTCAAAATGATGCACCATGGTTTGAAAACTTGTTTTTAATGTCATGCCTTATAAGTATCATGTATAACCATCAGTTCATTATGATGCTTTTGATCATCTAACAGGTGTCTTAATGTTAATGAGTATATCAATAACAGCAAGTATGTGATGTTTGTGAAGTGAAGTGTGTTTCATCGGTATTGCAAAATTCATGAATCAGTCTACTGAGCCTTTACTGAGGACAAGCCCACCGAATGTTCCTTACTGTGCCTAGTACATGACTTGCAGCCATCTGTTTCTCAGACTATTTGCTGTGGGGTTAAGATGTGAGGGACACTGTTTAGCCCAATTTCATCACCTTGGACTGTTGACAGGCTGGACACCCAGCCTCTACTGTGACATGGTAGTCTACAAGGAACATCTCTTTTTCATGGGCATTCT
>CM074970.1:5707220-5719581 GCA_037577455.1 Pangasius macronema
TGTGACCCCCATGGCTAGATTGTGACCCCCATGGCTAGATTTTGGTGATCAAATATAGACCATTTATCTGATTACTTGTAAAAGAAACAATGAGGGAAAAACATGCCTGGCCATGGAACATCTGATCAGCCAAATGTCCAGTTACTTTTGTTCCCTTAAAAGGGGGGACCACATATAAAAAGTGTTGTAATGTTCTACATCGTTTACCTGATTTTAATGTATGTCACCTTAAAGTAAAGCTGAAAGTCTGTACTTTGACACTGACCATCTCATGGTCTGATGCAGTGACTTTATTGGTGGTTTGCATGGGAGATTTGGGCAGGCTGTAGCTGACTGGGCTCTGTGCCTCATGCTCTGGCAAATATGATGAATTTTGGTCCTGTGCCTGCCCTTGCCTGTTTGGGTTATGCCAGTCTATGCCTGGTCTTCCCAGATGTTGTCCAGATGTAAGCTGCCAAAATGCTGACTACTGATGCACTGATGTCTCCCTGGTGAAATCATGGGGAAATATGTTGGCTATTCTGCTAGTATCAGAACTGTCCCTACAATCTGCAGATGTTGATGCCTTTGTATGGAAGATGATTGAAATCTCACTCATGGTATTGGAATATTTTTTGGATATATACATGTCATCAGGTGTGGTAGGAGCTATCTGCTGTGCCTGATTTGTACAGCCTGTAAAACCTGCCTTTGGACCTTTGGTTGCGAAAAAAAAAAAGCCCTAGATGAGAGGGTGACTGTTTTGGAATCTTGAAAGCCGTGCCTGAAAAGTTGACCTAAAGTGTGCGTCTTTGAAAACTACCTTCCTGTCAGCAGTCCTAGCATTTTAGCTAAAAGAGTGGGGTAGCTGCCTGTTTCGTGGTAGGCTTGCCTTGCATTGGTGGCCAGATGACTCTGGAGTGATTGTATGGCTTAATTCCATGTTTTCTGCCCAAGATCATATCACTCAACTTTGTAAATCAGTGTATTGAGCCTTTACTGAGGACAAGCCCACAGAATGTTCCTCACTGTGCTTAGTACATGACTTGCAGCCATCTGTTTCTCAACTCCTGTACAGCCATCAGTTTCACAGACTTGCAGCCATCTGTTTCTCAGACTATTTGCTGTGGGGTTAAGATGTGAGGGACACTTTTGACAAAGTGTTTACCCCAATTTCATCACCTTGGCCTGTTGACAGGCTGGACACCCAGCCTCTACTGTGACATGGTAGTCTACAAGGAACATCTCTTTTTCATGGGCATTCTGAGGTATACCACTCCAAGAAATCCAAGTAGTGTGAGTGTGCCAGGTATCTCTGAGCACTATTTGCGGCAGCCCTGTTCCTCATGACATGGCTGGCGGACATTATCCGGGTTTTATACACTGTGAGTGAAATAGAATGCTAGTTGCTTGCTCTCAAAGAACTTTGTTGCCATTTTACATGATCAAAAAGTAGTTCAAGCATATTCCAAATAAGACATTTCCACTCAGAATTATTGTTAATTAAGTATGACTATGTTTAAAAGAAAAAAGCACAAAGTTAACTTTACCATGTGTAATTCTGTCTCACACAGGGTCACATCAAAGGCTATATATCACACCAGCACCAGAAGTTGGTTGTCAGTAAGCAAAACCCTTTCCCGCCCTTGTCTTCTGTATCTTAAACTACTGCCGCCATAAAAGATCTGCCAAACTGCAACCTTGTCTACGCTGACTCCTGTTGGATTCATGTAATTTTGGAATTAGATATACAATAGTTTCAGACTGGAAAATGTCTCCCCAGAGTGTAATTCTTGGCCAGCGACAAAGTAAACTGAATTTTTGAATGAATTTTAAATCACCATATTTAACATGATTTTCAGCAGATGTTTATTTTGGGAAAAAAAATCAAATAGATAGGACTAAAACTGTTTTTGAGGGAACAGAAGAGCTGTGATGAGTATGTTTCAAATTATACAGGAACTGCATTGTTACATATGTTTGGAAGTGAAATATCTGGCCTTCTGTGGTGCATCTCAATGCTGTAAGACTCAGCAATCTTTTTCATATTTTGTATTATTTTCACTAATTATTTTTATTCTCTGTGTAAAATAAACTGTTTTTGTACAATTTCTATGATTATTATGTACTTAAAGCTATGCAATGATGAGGAAGTCTTTAAAATGTGCATTTTAGCACAGAATGAAACAACAGGTTCATTCTGAAAGCAGGTTAATTGCTATAATCTTGTTAAAACAGTTGCATTCTGGAGACTAAGCTTCTGCCTGAATGTGTCATGTTTGCACTGTCTCAGTACTCAGTAGAAGTCTGCGGATCCAAATTAGATATCTGGAAATTTTGGAGAACACAAGTCCCTGACTGCAGTCATTTTGGGAGAGGAACAGTCCAGTTAGGAAAGCTGTATTTCTTTCCACTGTGGCCACAGGAGACCCAGATATAAGATCACACTCTTTGTGTTGTGACAGTCTCGTTATAATACCTTATTTTTTCATTTGAGTGGCCTGAATTGGAAAACAAACACAGAAAACTATATACAAAAGAACTCCTTTGGAGAAAAATCAGCACATTGAAGTGTGAGGAGCCTGATAACTAGAGCTAAAGCTGCAATGGCTACAGATTGTATAAATAGCATTACATAGCAAAGACAAATGCTCACCAATGATCAAGGAAAGATCTTTGTCTGTTGCCATGCACGTAGCTGTAGTGAGTATAGACCTCCTTCCAAGGATCACACCATGACAGATTACATCACCACCAACATCCACAAAGGTCACCTACCCAAAAGTGAGTTGCATCTATTTATACATAGTTTATTATCAGCATTACATTCTCTTTACTTGGGTCCAATGAAATTACATTACTGTGCTTAAGGTGATTCAATATGTGGTATAATCTTGAAGGCATTTCGTCAGATCTTCAAGGAGTGTTATCACTTGTTCACTGACAAAACATCATCTAGATTATATCACAGTTTTAGTCATCTGATTTACTACTACTAAGAGTTCAACAATCAAGGATTACTGAAATTCTTTACAAACCTCAGTGTGCTCACCTGCCATGGACATTTTCCTTGTGGGCAGATGGGGTCTTTTTGAGTCATATTCCTACTGGTAGAGTCAGATGAGACCCTGACATTCCCACATGGATCCTGAGCTAAGAGAATGGTGAATATTATGTCAATCAATGTTTGTTGTTTTTATAGTGACTCCATGTTGAGAAACAATGTCTACATCTCTGTCCCAGACAAGCCCCATAGTCTATGATGTTATATATGAAGCTGTTCATATATGAAGAAAAACAGGCCTACTAAACGGTCAGACTCAGTTTTATGCCCTGAAACCCAGAATAGAATGTGTGTGTTGCAAACCCCAAGGTATGCAGCTCCTGCCATCACTGTGAAGGTTGTAGCCTCTGGCGCAGAGGCACCGGTATGATTCAGGTAAGGGTCTGCAGTAGTGTTCACAAACCAGCGGGCCTCCAGTAGGGCATTCAGAAACATCTGCATAAAGACGTTTATTCACTTATGCTAAACACCAAATTAATCATGAATGCTGTACCGAGTATGACCAGGAGGGCGTACACTGCCATGATCACATGTAGAATCATTAAACCAAATGCTTATACACACTCCAGCATTAACAAACGTTACCCTTTTCACAGTTATGTCCTGTGTACATGTCAGTACACTTGCACTGATAGCCTCCTATCTTGTCTTTACAGGTGCCACCATGTTGACAAGGATTGGATTTACACTGATCTCCGTCTGTGTTAAAGCAAATAATGTTACCATTATGAAAAAACACTGTTTATTTAATCATCTAGTCAGGACAAAGGAGTGATGCTCACCATAGTATATGGTCCAAAACTCTTCCTTCGAAGACCAAATGCACAGTAGTGTTTTAGTGGACAAAATGTAGTATATTAAACATTTACTAAAAATGTTACAATGCTTACAATATACAGAAAATGTAATTTCTGAGATTTATTAAGAAAATATATTTCTAATTATAGTAATTAAAGTGGTTGGAGGATCAAATGACTTATGCCTTTGCAGAATGCATAATAATGTACTTAACCTGAATCATCATTCTCTCTCTACCTAATTATGTCAAATTCTCGGAAAGAGGAGTTCCTAGGTCAAAGCTTACCGTTTTCTCGTTGTCCTCAAAGACTTCTCTGGCCTCCTCCTTGTTGCATCTTTCCTCATAACACTCTCTTTCCAAATGGCCCTTTAGAATTTCCTCCACAAAGAATGCATTGGCACGTTTAGGCCGTATAAAGATGGCCTTGGCTTGTGAATCAGACTGGAAAACTTACAAAGGCGAAACAAAGTAGAAAATAGGCTAAAATAAATAGGAAAAAGCTAAATACATCATATTAATGTAATATTTCTTGTCTGAAACCAATACTCCAGATTAATGTATAGTAACTTAAATATAGCGTTGATTGTGCATCCATGTATGTTTCTCTTAAACCAATCTTGAAAACATGCTTTTATTCTTATATAAAAGCTTCTTTACCTGTTTGGTCAGCGATGGTCAGCAGGTAGTAGCTGTGCAGTGTGAAACAGAAGAAACTCCATAACTGAAACTCCATCCCAATTGGATAAATGCTCAAATGCTTTATTACTGACAGATTTTCTCTTTTTGCCTTTATCTCTGCTCTGTTGGCCACATTCGCTGTGGCTCTCGCCTCCCAATATATTTTCCCGTTAAAAGAACAGAGGTCTATACAAGCATGCACTCATGTACACACACAACTGATAAGGTTCTTCAACAGTTGGTTCACAGTTATTGTCGAATTGGTGTTTTAGTCGCAGATATCAGTCAGAATTTCACAAGTTCTCAAGTTGTAGTAATATAAGGATTAATTATTCAGACACATGCTTTTAGACATCAAACTTGAAGAAATATGCTTCAAAAGTGAAGAAATATGCTGCAAACATACAAACAGGGTTGAAACTTTGCCCAGTAGGAACGCTTTGCAAACAGTAAAAGGACTCTAATCTGCAAACAGTTGAGCAAAATGTCCCAAAGTAGCCCAGTGGTTAGGTTTGGACCTTAAACCCTGATGTTTTTCTCTTTCAAGTACTGTTTCCCTGCACATCTTAGCATTTTCAAGATCTAACACGCCCAGTTCAACTCAGGAAGGGCTGTTAATTATGAAATGTACTAACGTCAACCTGAAAAGTCACTTGATAATAAAAAACATGAGGAGGAAGAAATCAGGACTGTGTATGATTCTTGTAAAACCCGAAGGTGACAAATGACAAAGGCAACATGATGATTTGACAAATATATGGAACCTTTATTCAAATGTGGCTTATTTCCAGTTGTTGTTTGTTGCATTTTAAATCTTTCTTACATGTAATTTATGATAATCGATCTTCATTCACATCTGAATCACTTGCATGTGCCCAGACGTCCACCTCTTTTTCTTGGATTTCTTGGTGGTTTTAGTCTCGGCCATGACCTTTTCCATGAGGGTCTCAATGTTCTTTACGTACTTGGACACCTGTGTGTAGACGCCATACTTGTCTTTGCAAGCACAGCCCTCACCCCAGTTTACCACACCCGTCACAAACCATGTGTTTTTGTATCTGGTGACATGTGGGCCACCGTTGTCACCCTGACACGCATCCTTTTCTTCCCTGCCATAGCCTCCATAGAACATGCTGATGTTGAACTTGGTGGACGATGGAACGGTCTATATAGGGAACATTGAGCTTTTGCAGGATAGTGGCCTGTAGACCACCCTCAAGGAGACGACCAAATCCACTCACCATGGCCTGTTCTTGTTGCATGAGCACACGCTCTGCAAAGTCGCATTCGGGGATGCATGCTGGGAGGATGTACTTGGTGAAGGTAATGGGCTTCACAAGCTTGATGAGGGCAATGTCATTGTGGTAGGTCTCAGGCTGGTAGTTCGTATGCACCAGTACCTGTTCAATGGCATGCACAGCTTCTCGCTCTTCCTTAGCCAACGTGGCTGTTTCACCTGTTAGAAAAACAGTTTATTCATAGAAATCGATATTTATGAACACTCAGAGAACTCTTTAATATGATTGCTTTGGATAAAATAACCCATTTTGATTTTTTACTAAATCCTGAAACAACAGTGCAAGTTTGTTCTGACCTAATTTTTTTTTTTTTTTTGCTTGGATTTATTATTTTTTTTACAGAAATTATGTCAATTTTGAGTCAAAGGTAACAACAGCTGGGCTCAGGTGCGAGTCATCGAGGGCGTACACCAGCAGCCCAAACAGCAGCTTCCAGCCACCTACTTCCTGGTGCGAGGGGGCCTTCTGTACCTCAAAACGGAGTGCCGAAACCAGCCCTGCGAACTGCTGGTGGTGCCATGCAGCCGCACTCAGGCCCTTATGAACCTTGCCCATGCGCACCCGCTGGGGGGGGCACCTGGGGCCCCAGAACACCCTCGAGAAGCTGAAGGATAGATCCACCTGGCCCGGGATGGATGCTGAGGTCCGGACCTTCTGCCAGCAGTGCCCCACAGTGCCAGAGGACAACTCCCTACAATCCTGCTCCCTCTCCGCTCATCCCTCTCCCCATTATTGGCGTCCCCTTCGAGAGGATTGGCATGGATCTGGTAGGACTGCCACAAATACATCTTAGTCATTGTAGATTATGCCACGCGGTACTCCTTTGGAAGGCCTGGAACATCGCTCGAGAGATCCTTCTCCTCTTCAGCCGTGTGAAGATTGCCAAGGACATCCTCACTGACCAAGGTACGCCCTTTACATCTAAAATAATGGTAGATCTGTGTCAGTTGTTGCAGGTGACCCACCTGAGGACATCTGTCTACCACCCCCAGAAAGACGGGCTGGTGGAGAGGTTGAGTTAAACGCTGAAGCGGTTGCTCCGGAGGGTGGTAGACGAGGAGGGGAAGAACTGGGACCTTCTCCTCCCCTACGTCCTCTTTGCCACCCAAGAAACCCCTCAATCATTAACCGGCTTCACTCCCTTCGAGCTACTCTTCGCACGACGACCTCGGGGACTGCTGGATGTGGCCCAAGAAACCTGGGAAGAGCAGCTCTCCTACTATTGCTCCATGGTGGACTACATTCAGGAGATGCAGGGACACATCAACAAGGTGATGCCGATTGTCTGGGAGCATATGGGGGCTGCTCAGCGGCAACAAAGCAGGGCCTACAACCAACCCACTCAGCCCTGGGAGAATTCTTTTTGGACTGTTTGCTAGTCTGATACAGGGCATCCAGAACCGTTTGGTTTGCTGGGGATGGTGCCACATGGGGGCTGTGGAGATGGTTTGGGGATCACATATGGGGAGCTGTACTGTAATGGCTTGGGACTGAGCTTCGTACTCAGGACTCCATCAGTGGATAGATTTTAACCAGCTGGACTTCTTGCGGAAACTGTGATGAATTTATTGGTTGCAAAATTGCACTACTTGTCCTTATAGCACACAATAATAGAAGGGATTTATTTATAATCGCACTATCCATTGCACCCAGATNCACTACTTGTCCTTATAGCACACAATAATAGAAGGGATTTATTTATAATCGCACTATCCGTTGCACCCAGATGAGGACGGGTTCCTCTCAAGGTTTCTTCCTCATATCATCTCAGGGAGGTTTTCCTTGCCAACGTCGCCTCTTCTGTACTTCTGTACATAGTCCAGTGTCTCTCATTTCTCTTGTCTTCATGCTCCATCAGCTCTTTTCTTTATATTATACATATATATTTTTTATTTATATGCCTCTACACTGGATGATACATTTCAAGATCTGCAGTCAATCACTGAATCACACTAAAGCAAAAACCTGACACTTTTCTGAATCTTTTTTTAGACACTGGTTTGACTTGGTGTTGATTTTAATGAGCGTTTCAGCCCTGTGAAATGTGAGCCGATGCACTCGGTGGTCATGCGCGGTCACACGTCTGGTGTTAATTCTATATCGTGTAAAAATGTTGAGTAGTAGTGTACTATGGGTCATTTCAATAATTTATGCAGGAATGCATGGGCTGAATGAAATGAGACAGTGGGCCGCATTTGGCCTGCAGGCCTTGAGTTTGAGATGTGTTATAATTTATTGAATTCAATGGGTGATGGGTGTAGACTCCTGATTTTTTATTGTGGGCGCATTAATTCCCAACCACAGAATAGTGATTATAAATGTGGCCGCTTTGTGTAATGTGAGCTCTTTAACATTTTGTTAAATGGCTTCTACTGAAATAGAATGTCAGTACAAACCATTCTGTGTCACGCTAATTACTAGAAAAGCATGTAATTATTTAAGGTTGCTCATCACACCTAATATCTATGATCAGTATCAGTAAATAGCCGAGAAATTTCATTCACGAGGAAGTCGTATTATCGACAGATTGTTGTAGTTTGATGTAGAATTCGACTTTACATTGTGTCCTAATAGAGTGGAGGAGTCATGTTCACACAGCTTCGATAAGAAATGATACTACTGATCTCATTGTCTTCTCATCAAGTTTTGGTTTCCTTTATCAAACACGCCATTAAAACAGTGTGAGGATTTACACAGAAAAATATGACTCAGTACCGGTATTCAGGTGTAAACAAAGTGCTAAATGTCTTCAGGCTATCGTGACACCATCTTAATGGAAGCGTCATGGAGCGAGCAACAAATGGGGTCCCAATCATGCCAGTGCATTAATGAGAAGGTGAATGCAAGAGTGAGGGAAGGAGAAAAGAGGGCACAATAAAAAAAGAAAGAATGTGTGGATGGGTCAGGAAGCCTCCAAATGTTCTCTAAAGAGAAGTTTTGTCTCCACCTACGCAAACACCTTTACCATCATCTAAAGGTGTTGGTGTAGGTGGAGGTAAAACAAATTGCTCGAAGGGAGGTGAGAATGTGAACGTTGCACAAGAAAAGGTTATTTTAGATGTGGTCTCTGAGTGAAAGTTATGATTCTCGTTCTTGCTCTGGAGTCCTCATCTATTCGGAGGTCCTTTAAAAATCTGTGCAAAAAATCCCTGTTTGGAATCTAGCATGATCATTCATCCACGTGAAGTTTATTCCATGTAGAAGTCCATATCTTTAAAAAAAAAAGCGCATCAGTATTTGATAATATGAATATCCTTGATGATGTGCTAATATATTTTTTTGCTAAAAATTAATCTGGACACATGCTGCATGAAGAAAAAAGAAAAAAAAACACTATAAAAACAACCAGTCCTTGCAGTTTGAGTCTGTTATGCTGCTTAAAAAAAATCTCTCTGCCCTTGTGTCCGACGGTTTAAACATTCATCATGTCCATCGCTTGACTAAGGCCAGTGGTTCTGTTTTACATGGAGCACATGGAGACGGCACAGTGTCTTGAGCTCTGAAATGTCACTCTCTGTCTGCCTTCTGAGACACGAAATGAATATTAGAATCGATTGCTTGGGATAGACAGACAGCATCCGAAACCGTGCTGCTGTGCTGAACAATACTGACACTTAATTATTCATATCTCACCACTTTTTATTAAAATTGCCTAATAACCAGAAATAAACAGTCTATAACTCTTGGTTATTAGATAAACTCAGCTCATTGGTCTTTTTATCAGGCCTGAACTGGAGGTTTTTTTTTTTTTTTTTTTTCGAATTAAATATTAACCATACTACTATGCCTGTGGAAACACTGGGGAAAAAAAAACCCTGAGGTAGAAATGGCAGTACTGATGACAATGACAATTCTTCAACCTCATATCAATAGAGAATGTGTGCAATTTGAGTTGGCTGTATTTTCCAAAATACTAGCAGAATAAAATAGTTGTCTAATTCAAACCTCTGTGACGCTGATCAGACAGTTAGTAAGAACCCCCTCACGTTCATGTTAATGAGCATGATCGTTATCTGAACTTCATATCTGACCATCTCATATCATCCCTGTCCTGATTACACACCTCTACAACATATTCATATTCGGGTATATCCCTACCATATACATTTACAGATCCCTGTATCCCTTCTGTCGCCATGAACAGCCATTTGTCAGCCCCCCATTCCCCCATACATCAGTGGAACTGAGCAGCATAGGATCATCGCTGAGCCAGTGTTATGTGGGTGATAGATAGCTCTCAGCACAGCAGTGATACAGACATGGTAGTGGTATGTTAATAGTGGTGTAGTGGTATAATTGTGTCAGGTGCATCAGTGTTGTTGGGATGTTTTCAGCAATGCACCATCACTGCTCGCTTGAGAATAAATCCAGTATCCAGATAATATTTAGTGCATAGCAACAAACCGTGCATTGAGCTGTGCATGGCAACAGATACACAGTCATTAGTCATTAGAGATACATTGATACCCATTCCATGCTCATATACATATTTATAAAAAATATGCCCTGATACCTACATCTGATATCAGATGAGATATGAGATACCATGTGATGTCAGCCTAGTGTCTGTTATCACATTAATTAACAGAAAACACAAAATGACATTGATCTGGAAATATTTTGTGGTTAATAATGGCAATCAAGGCAAAGTAGACTGCAAACTGTCTTCCAGCAATACAAGTTTCTTAATAAAACATCTTAAATATAAAGCTCAGCAACCATCAGTGCAGCAAATGCTGGTTGGAAATGTCCAATGATGCTAGGTGAGTGAAAATCAGCTCTTATCCAGTATGTTGTTCTTGATAATCTGTCGCTATCAGTCATTGGCAAAGGCTTCAGATGCAGTTAAACCGAAAATGTACATTACTTACAGCTGTACCGAAGCACTTTTCCAAAGTGAAATGAGATTCGCTGTTCTCCACTGCATCCATGGTAACTACATTAATGTAGCTAGTTAATGCACTTTATATCAAAAGCAACTAACTAATGTCATAAACCATGAGCCTAGTAACCTAAGTGCATGAAACATAAACAGAGGTAAATAAAATGTTTCACGACATCCCTGATTAGTAGGTTACTAATTTCGGTATCGGTATCGGGATCGATGACTATAAAAAAACATGTACTTGTACTTGGTCTGAAAAAAAGTGCATTGGTGCAGCCCTGGGCAGGAACCTAAAGAAGTGACCTCATACAAATTGGTCAGTATACCACGTTGTATATATGGTAAACGGGCCAATAAATGTGAGTATAAGCTAGACAGCTAACAAACTAGCAACCGAGTGTCTATCAATGAGTTGCGTAGTAACAATTATACGTACTTGGAATTAAAGTACCTTTGAAAATAACCCAATCAAATTACATTTTTTTTCATGGATTACTTTTCATTATTTGTCATTGATAAATCTTTAAGCAGGACCATCGGGACATACACTACATAGCTACAATAGCCATCACTAAAATCACTTCGTTTCATATGGTTTTGGAAAAAAAAGCGTTCACTGGTTATCTACTAGCTCCAAGATTAGTTTGTTGTTTCATTTTTTTTTACATTGTTCTCATGTGTTTATAAAATAACTGTAAATAACAGTTAAACTACACATTGTGTTGCTGTAGCTATAGTCATGTAGCTGTTATAAGGAAGTCATGGGACTGTTGCTTCTGCCGAGAGAAACCTCCAGATGTTAAGCGAATGTTGCATAAAAAAAATCATTAAAAAGATACATAATCTAATCTATATAATCTAAATACATGCTTATTTCGTCTTTGTTAAACTGAGGTTCTGGCCTGTAGTTTAGATAATGATTATGTAGATTTAACACACTAGTAAGTCAAGTTGCTGAAGGAATAAATTGAAATATTATTCTAGGAGTCTCATTTTTCAACGGATTTTAATGCATGTGTTAAAAAATGAAAATTATAGTCTAATCTTATCACTTTTGTGAAGGTTTCTATTCACAAGGCTCTTAAACACAATGGACCCATTTACTGTTCCTCATAAAAGTTCCTCTATATTAAATGAACAGTGTGCAATGTGTTCTACTCCCATATATGTGAGGTTCTGTGAAAACCTTTCACATGGTGAAAATTCAGATATTTTTTCTGAAAGTTTTTCTCGAATGAAATATACTTCTCTTTTGCACATCCCTCAAAGTTTCATTCCAGTTCCACTGAGCGACACCCCACCTATGTCTACACTTATAACCTATATAGCTTTTATGATCTACTTATGGAAACGCAACACCACTGACAAGTTTTTAAAGAGTTATCGGTTTGCAATGGGAAATGGGTTCTCACTTTGATTATCAGCCTCATTCACATCGCTCTCTGTCTCACCACCTGAGGTAAAAGCCGCTTGTGGCATATGATGAATCAGAGCCTCATTGTTGTCTCTTCCCTTGACTGATCACAGTTAGCTGGAGAAATAATCACTGATTAATTTAATCCGTTCTGTTCTGCTGGCTAAATAATCATTTCAACATTTTAAAACTTTTTGCACTGTCATTTTCATGGAGTGTGGAGTGTGTTCAGCGAGAATCAAGG
>CM074970.1:5742644-5764007 GCA_037577455.1 Pangasius macronema
GTGTCCCACAAGGCTCAGTACTTGGTCCTCTTCTGTTTTCCCTCTATACTTGATCTCTTGGTGTGGTCATATCCTCAAATGGGTTTTCAAATCACTGCTATGCGGATGACACTCAACTCTTCCCTTCCTCAGACACTCATATTTCTTGGAGATCAGCATGTATGGCAGACATCTCATCATGGATCAGCTGAAACTTAATAGCAGCAAAACTGAACTGCTGTTCATCCCAGGTGATTCATCCCCATGTCATCTCGCCTTTGGTTACTGCACGCAACCACAGACAATCAACTGTACTTTTCCTCTTACATTGCTAATCTGACACGCTCATGCCAGTTTCTCCTTTAAAATATCAGAAGGATTGATCCATTGCTTTCCACACAGGCCACACAGGTGCTTGTTCAGACCCTTCATTTCGAGACTTGTCATCAACTCTGTCCTGGCAGGTCTGCCTCTGAATGCCATTCATCCTCTGCAACTGATCCAGAATGCAGCTGCATGACTGGTTTTCAACCTTGCTAAGTTCTCCCACACCACCTCATTGCTACGCTCCCTCCACTGGCTTCCTGTAGCTGCTGTAGATTTAAAACGGTGATGCTTGCCTACAAAGCCAAAAACGGACGAGCACCCACTTATCTCAAAGTGCTTATCACATCCTGCACGGCACCACACTCCCTCCGATCCTCTAGCAGTGTTCGACTGGTCCCACCATCTCTCAGGGTACAAGGAAGGAATGCATTGAGACTGTTCTCTGTTCTGGCACCAAGGTGGTGTAAGGAACTTCCCCTAGATGTCAAACAACGTCTAAAAACTCAGAGTACTTAAATTAGCACTTTAAAAAAAAACAACTTATTTTTAATTGGATTTTTAATTGTATTTTCTGAGTGCTTGTTACTATATTACCTCCCCAACAGACTTTTTGGACTGATGGTATTCTTAGTACTATACTTATTGCTAGTGACTTCAAAGCACTTTTGTAAGTCGCTTTGGTAAGGGCATCTGCCAAATGCCATAAATGTAAATGTACATCTCACATTTATAATGAACTGTACATGATGACAGATGAGAAAAGAAACACACAAAATGAGTTTTGCAAAATTGATAATGAATTTAATATCTTTAGTTCAGAAAACCATGCAAGTGATTAGATATACTCTTATCTGAAACAGGCTAAACTCAGTTCTGAATGAACTGCTCAGCAGGAGGTGCTGCCATGATCGAAGCATGTGAAGTGTTGAGGGCATCTGGCTGGGTGATTGGAGTAGCCATGCCATGCTGAATCCAATCCAGGAAGTTTGCAACCTTGGTATATATGGCATAGTAGCCTGGATGGGCACATCCTTTGCCCCATGACACTATCCCAGTCAGGAAATGTGTGTCCTTGTACTGGGTAGTCAGGGGACTGCCGTCATCTCCTCGACAAGACTCCTGGTTGCCTTGAAAGTAACCGGCGCAGAACATATTATCGGTGATATTAACCCCGCTCTTAACAGAGCATTCTGGTTTAGGCAGGAATGGGACAGCGAGCATACGGAGTACAGGGGATGTGCTTTTATAGGACTGTGAGCTACGAATGTTGCCTCCCTCAGTGCGCTGGCCCCATCCGCTAACGATGTGGAAGCGAACAGCATCCAGTTCCATTTTGGCAAACTCCGAAGTTGGCAGACAGATAGGAATAGTGTAATTTGAAAGTGTAGCTGGCTCACTGAGCCGCAAAAGAGCCAAGTCGCTGTCTTCTGATGCTGAATTGTAGCTCTCATGGGTAATTACATGCGATACAGAAAACGTTTGCTCTGTGCCATCCACCACATCAATATTATGGTCCCCTGATAAAACACAGTAGTAAAAAAGCAATGATCAAAACCAACGTAAAATCAATTAAACAATATCGCAAGAGTGCTGTTATACTGAATATCAGCACGGCTGTGGTTTGGGTGTATGCACAAGGCCGCAGGTAATCGCAGCTGTGCTGATATTCGGTACAACAGCATGATTGTGAGAGTCATATTGCTTTTATACAACAAGATATTAATATTGAATATCTGACATTTCAGACATAATATGCAAAATATTTTGTTTATTTTTGCTCCATCAGCTAAAATTCCCCAAAAATGCCACAGCTGGATAGAGTCTTGCATGTTGCCATGCCAATGCACAGACTGACTGACAGCCTGTAGTAAGTGTAGTAACGGTTTCAGTGTAACAAACTATTGCTAGAATTGGAATTTTATGTAGTGAACGCAGACAAGCGGAGTAATACACACACTTAAATGTACCCAGGCTGTTATACTAAATATCAGTACTTTTGGAACACTGCTTGTCCAGTCAAATTAGTGGTTAATTACCTGCTATAACCTTCAGATATTTTATATCTTTCTTATCGACACAGTGACCAGCTGTAAGAATCCAGTGAGCATCCACTAAAACTCCTCCACAGAGACTCTCTCCATCATATTTCAAGAGGACCTGTATGGTGTGAGACAAGGGGGATCTGTGAATATCACTAAAGGCAGGATAAGTATATGACAGGTTTTGTATATATTTTCAGGAAATACTTATTTCATAGATTCTGATATTCTTCATTTTTTCTTTCTGTTCTGTGAGGTACTAGGTCTTGCTGGTGAACCAGACTTATTTTAAAACCAGTGGTTGATAAAAATGTTTTTTTAAATATTTTCACAAGTTTCTGGAGTAAACAGCACAATGCCTTCAAAATATATTTTTTCAAAGTATATTTCTGTCTGATTGACTAAGTGATTTGCATTATGATGACTATAATTTGCACAATCCCTTTGACACTTAGTGCATTGAAAAGTAAAATTAGATTTCTTGAAAATAGATACTGTAGAGTAACAGTCATGTCCTTCAAATCAGTTTACTCAGTACATTAGGCTAGTGAGTACAGTTTATTATAGCTGAAAAAATGTATATGTGGTACACGTATTAGTTACCTGCCAAGGGCAGTGGCCTTTCGGGCACTGATTTCCACCCACAGCCCGTGGTAAAACACTGTGCGTAATCTGAAGTGGGGCTTTACCACATGGATACTGAACTGAAAACAGTATATATATATAAACCAATCACATGCAGTATGTTCAGGAACCAAAAGGAGAAAGACTGATGTCAATGATTACAAATCATATCATTGCTATACCAGCTAAGTCCACTACTTTAACCTTAAACAAGTTTTCATATGACTTGTTTTATATAAATTCCAACAAATCAAACTGGACATGAACGGCTTTATCTGTAAATCGTTAGCACAAATGCTTACAAAAGAAATGAGGTATTCATTAAAATTCAGTAAATTTGGAAAAAACACTCGTGCTCCCGAGTGTGTGTTAATTTATGGATAAGAAGACTAACTAATGTAACCCTAAACTTGATCAGCTACAGATCAATTAATTTGCATGGATTACAGCACTTTTATATACGGAATGTACATGAGTTTAAATTGTTTTTTTTGTTTTTTTTTTAGCAATTTTTTCAATTGAGTTGAGTTTAAATTGCTTATTTATTTACATTTACAGTCTTTAGCAGATGCCTTTACCCAGAGCAACTTACAGAAGCCTTTTATCATCTCTATTAAACAAAAAAGCACATCCTTATGCTAGTTCACTAGGTCAGGGACTAAGAAAATTTTGTGAAACCCAAAAATTTTATTGCCATTAAATAAGGAGTACAACACAAACCCATAAAGTACTGTCAAATAAAACTAATCATTTAACTACAACAAAAGAAATGGTGCTGTATAAACGTTGGACAGGCAAGTCTACATAAAAGCCTCTTCTGTATTACAGCCGTTTACCCTCATCAGTCATTTTGTGCTTCCAGCTGTCTGTGCACTTGACCTTTTATGGAGTTTTGTGGGCATCACTAAATGATGCAAACATTTACCTAAACTTTACTAAAAGATAAATGAGGCCCAATGTTTCTATAAGGAGCATGTGTACTCCCACAATTCTGTCTATTCAGGTCCCATGAATATTTGATTACAGTGAGGGATTTTCACACCTTGAGCAATGCAGGACTTCCTGTCCTCTCCAAGGGCATAACCAGGGGCACATTTGCACTTTCTCCTGCGGCCTGAACCATCACAGAAATGCTCACAGCCACCATTCAGATAAAGACACTTCAGAGTATCCTGAAACACTGAAAAGAGAGAGTCTTGAATCTTGGTTTCTTGGATTATTTTTACATTGCCAGCATGCAGGAAAATCTTAAATGTTATTGAATGAATGTGAGTCCTGAAATAATATTAACGTAGCTATTAAAGTATGTTTTACCCAAGATGCATTGTACCTTCTTGACAATATTTGCCCTCGAAGCCTTCAAGGCACTGGCAGATGTAGGAGTGTCCCAAGTATATGCAAGTCCCATTGTTTTTGCATGGATTGGTCAAGCAGGGTTCACGAGCTGGTGTAAAAACGCAAACATATACAAACTAAAATAAGTGTGCAAGGACAGGATTTTTTGATATGCTTTCATACATTTGGTATTACTGATACATAAATCATATTGGCTAAGAGGAAGGATGACAGGTTTAGCCACATTCACAAAGCTGCTCCAGTGGTATCAGCAAAACTCTGTTTAGGGGACATTAGCAGATCAAAAGAAAAGAAACGAATGCCACGAATAATTATATTTCACTTCAGCTTTTGTGCTTTAGTCTGATTTCCAATATAACAAATAAGTGATGAAACTGTTCCTGACACGAGGACACAAATGTGTATATTGTCTTAATGTAGAGACGGCGCCGATCCGATACCCAGTATCGGTATCAGGCCAATACCAGCAAAGAAATGGTGGCTCGGATATCAGATCCTGAAACAAATAGCAAAGATTGGAACTGGACTTGGAAAAGAAATTTATTTTTGCAACAGGAAATGCTAATAAAGAGACTGGACTGTTTTTTTCTTTTTCTAGGATTGATTTTTATTATATTTATACTTTATACTTGTTATATTTATTATATTTACAATGTAAGTGAATTTCTGTGTGAAAGAATTAAACTGTGAAGTGCTTCAGTTAAAACATTATTTTTTTAAAGCTTAGTAGTTTTTAAAGAAAACAGTTTTTGGGATCAGAAAAGAAATACTTTAAACACCTATTATGGAGAATGTATAATATATAATTTTTTTTTTACCCTGCTTCACTGGATGACAGACAAAAGTTTTTTTTTTTTTTTTTTTAGAAAAAAATATACTTTTTACAATGAACTTAGATCTAAATAAATTGCATTTATTTAAAGTACAATGCTAAACCACAATTAGTTGGATAGTTGTTTTTTCCCTTAATAAACTTACCGGGGTATGAGATCCAAAATTGTTTCTGTAAAAAAATCAAAGAAAAGGAGGAGTCAGTGTCAGTCACTGTCACATGAGATACTTATGTGATTTTTGCCTGATGTATGCGATGTGTATGTAGTGTAATGTGTTTCATGTACTTTGTGAATGATGTAATGCTAATTAGTTAGTCTGTGAGTTTATTTATTTATGTATTGACCATATCAGTATTAACAGATTATTTACAATTAATATTTCCTTTAAAAGCTAAGCAGTTCTTAACTGGCTGTGACGACTTAATTACTTGGCACAGACCAAAATATTTGTAGTATAGTATTTCATGAACAAGCCTTAATTGCATGGAAGTTTTGCCACACACTAAACATCTCACCACACCAATGCACTCTATGGAAAAATGCAGATACTATCGAGGGCAAGACTCTTTATTTATGAGAGGGGGATAATCATGTCATAGATCTACTTGACACTAAAGGAGTTATTCTAACTTATGAGAACTTTATGACTGTGCATAATGTCCTTATCTTCCTGTGTTAAAAGCATTTCTGATAGGAATTTACCAGATGATTAAAAGGCATCTCTTTTATGAGAGAAAGAATAACCAAACTACCAAATTCACAATTAGAATTTATATATTTACTTGAGGAAAAAGTGCAACAACAAATAAGTGAAATCTGCGCTCTGAGCCCAACTTCCTAACAAGCTGGGATGTGCGACAAAAAGAATTTCACTGTGCTGTAATGTATATGTGACAAATAAAGGCTTCTTCTTCTTCAAATCTATCCTGCAAAGGAGAAATACTGTGACTCTGAGAGGTAAATGCCTTGTAGTATAACATTTTTTCAAATGTCACCTGGAAAGAGTCATGGTTACCTCCATACGAGTAATGCATCCCTAATAAATAAATAGGAAATGCATTTCAAAAATAGTTCATAATATTTATTCCTGTTGATTTAAACTCTCTCAACATAAAGATGTACATGATACATGTGTCTTCTGTCATAACAGGTTGTAAAAAAATTGTGAGGTTGTAAAGGATGTTTGTATAGGACTTGTATATACTTTTGTGTATGAAAAAGCAAAATAGAAATGAGGTTTATTTTTCTCCCTGTGACTATAATCTGTTATTGTGTTATCCAGAGTTTTCTTCTGGAAGTTGATTTTCTTATCACCTCTTTGAGAATGGTTCGTTGTTGTTGTAGTAATAATAATAATAATAATAATAATAATAATAATAATTTTAAAAAGCTTATTATTGAAACATGAAATGTTCTAGGCTGCTGATACAATGAGCTCACACCTTATTATTATTATTATTATTATTATTATTATTATTATTATTATTGTCATTTTTAATTATCTGGTTTATTGCTCATGTTATTTGCACTGCTTTCTTAATGTGATATTTATATTATTTTTTTATATTTTGTTTTGTGATATATTTTGTAACCCAGTTTTTGTAACTCAGAAATTTTCAACAACATGTTGTTGTTGTTGTTGTTGTTGTTATTATTATTATTATTATTATTATTATTATTATTATTATTATTATATAATGCTGTAGTGTTGTGTGTTTACTCTTCAGTGAAGGATTTTTTTTCTTGCATCTTTTTGGATCATTTTTCTTTTTTAATTGAAACAAACCCAAACTTTGGTTTGTGAAAATATTCCACCCAGTTTCTGAGGGAAATATGATTAAAATATGACTCAGTATGATTCAGTGAAACGCTCATTCTAACTGCACAGCAGTGCATATAGTGTGGAGCAGGTAAATATTTCATGCTGCTAACAGCTTTAGCTGACCGTCAGATCGTCGTCCTCAAACACCTCGCGCGCTTCCTCATAGTCACAGGTCTCCTCGATGCACTCGCGCTCCAGGTTTCCGGGCTTCACCTCCTCCAGGAAGCCCGAGTTCGCGCGCCTGAAGCGCCTGAGCACAGAGTTAGCATCGCTTCTCCTCAGGAACACTGAGAGGCACAGGGGCGGAGACCCGGCGAGACAAATACATATATACATTTATATGAAAAGGAAATAAATTGTCCATGAGCCAGTTTGAAAAAAGTGTAATAATTTGCTCACCTGCCCCGGATACAGCGTGACAAAAAAGAAATAACGCAAGAAGAGTCTCGTTCTTCATGTTTCCAAGCTTCCCTCAGAGGCTCCACACTGACAGTCATCCAGAGCTCAACAACACCACGCCTCCGCGCTCGACCCGCGGGTCAAAAGACCTTTTTTTTGGCTTTGGATAAAGTACACTGACTGACTGTACTATCAACCTACAAGCCTGTGTGATAGGGGTGGGCGATATGGAGCAAATATCACGATACTTAGAGATGTAGTCACGATACACAGTATTACATACAGATCACGATATTTATAGGTTTACTACCAAATAGCAGCATGTGCAGTACAGTAGTGCAGGACATATATAAAGTGTGTGTGTATATGTATGTATGTATATATACACACCCACATACTTGAATAAGATGGCGCTGCTGTGTCCGGACACCATCCTGGTCGCTCTGCTTAGACTGTGCTTTTATTTAATTTTTACCTACTTTTTGGAAAGGAAAACATGTAGGGAAGAACGTGTAAGGACATGTATATAAATAATTAAGATAATAGAAAAAATAAAAAATATTTTTTTATTTCATATTTCTTATACATTTCTGATGTTTAATTCAGTATTTAAATGTACAGCCTGTAGAGGAGTAGGCAAGGCCAAGGCTTTCATTTCACTGAGAATTATATACTGTATATAACTGTGTATATATATATATATATATATATATATATATACAGTATATATATATAAGTCTCCATACATAAGGGAAATTAACACTTTGTAGCAAAATGTCTTCCGATATTTTTTATAATTAGTTTATATATATATATACATATACTTTTTTTCACACAGCCTTTAAGCATGCCTTTGACTAAAGAAGATTGAAATCATGATTGCGATGGACTTTAACAGGAAACATGGCAAGCACATCACACACGGCACTGTTGCCAAACTGGGAGCCAAAGTTGGGAGAGACGTGAGACACACACAAATGTTTCTTTCTATCTAAAATTGTGAGAATTCATTCTACGCAACACTACATTAACTAGTGTTAATCAATATTCTGTATTAATGTCTCCCACTATATGGATCAGCTGTTACAGGTTACACAGTGCAAAATCCTCAATGTTAAATTAACACAGTGTTTCTCTAAGCCCAACTGGAAACAGCTTAATGCTCCTTTGAACTGCTCCTTGCAACCTGAACATTTAACGCTCCTCTGGAGCTTATTCAAAAGGTGTTAATTTAACCGTATAAGACTGAATTAAACATTGCTATGTATAATCATGAAAAATAAATCCCATACAACCTTACCTGTGTGAGGCAGTCAGGGGAACTAACTGTATGTTGTTGAAGAGTAGGGCTTGGTATGTTTTACAGTGAGCAAATCAGAAATATTTGTTCATTCTCTTACAGCAAAGAACGTCTTTGAAAACCCTCCCCTGAACATTAGTCACTGGATAACGAAAGGAATCTGAAGAACTGATAACATTCTCTGACCATCAGCAACATACCACCAGCTTCACATTTACTTATGCAAAAAAAGATCAGCTTAGTTTGGCACTTTAGTTA
The DNA here is from genome assembly GCA_037577455.1 of Pangasius macronema. Taxonomy (NCBI): domain Eukaryota; kingdom Metazoa; phylum Chordata; class Actinopteri; order Siluriformes; family Pangasiidae; genus Pangasius; species Pangasius macronema. The sequence continues at coordinate 5,751,582 of CM074970.1, forward strand.
GACTAACTCTCTCTTATTAGGTTCATAAAGTTTCGACTGTCTCGTCTCTACTTCCACTTTATCGACATTTTTCACTTAGTATATAATATTTTTTTAATAGGAAGGAAAAGATTAAGTAGTATTGAAATGCTAGAAGTTGGAATAAGTAACAAAATGAACATTATTGTGTAATTCACCATTTTGCTGTGAGTGACCTACTTTGTACATCTGCTCATGTTTAACTCCTCTCTGTCAAGCTTATCGTAAACAAAAAATAAATCAAGGCCACGTGACGTAAGATGTGTCAGGCACCGAGCAGCCTTAGATAGTGTAAGAATCCATGTTTTCTGGGTGCGCCTTGCTTATAGTCTATGTTGCCAAACTATCATCCGAACAGTTACTGTAATAAACCTTTATTATAGCAGTAAGATTGGTGAATTAATATTGACAAAAACACACATTTGACTAGACAGTCGTTTCCACTGACCCCACTACCACTCATTTTTTTGCCTTGAGAGCTGATGTGTGCTTGTGGATCCACTCTAGGTAATTGGACACACGTGTGTATATGCCGTAGTGACCTGGGCGAGCACATCCTTTACCCCAGCTCACAATGCCCAGGAGAAATGTGGTGTTCCTGTAAGAGGTGACGAGAGGTCCACCACTGTCCCCCTTACATGAGTCCTCCTTGCCCTCGAAGTAGCCAGCGCAGAACATGTTCAAGGTTAGCGAGACGTTGCTTTCCCTAATACAGTCCTGAGTGTGGATACGGGGCACTTTGAGCCTCCGGAGTAATCGTGACGTTGGACCGCCCTCAGAGCGTCGTCCCCATCCACTCACGGTGTGTAAGCGGACTCTCCACAGCTCTCGTTCTGCCATTAATTTGCGAGGGAGGCACACAGGTACTGCGTACGTATTGTAGACGATGGGGCGGCGGAGGCGGAGAAGGGCAATGTCATTATCTGCTGTTGCTGAGACGTAATTGGGATGCATAATCATCTCCTCCACTTCTATAGTTTGTTCCGAACCTTCCTTCACATCAATGTCATGCTCACCTGAATAAAAAAAGACTGTTAACTGATGTCTTGACTGCAGATTCACATACATGCTATTATGCACAAAACTCACCTGCAACTATCTTGAGAAACTTGACTGCGAGCTTTTCTAAACAATGAGAGGCTGTGAGGATCCATGTAGGCTTATAGATCACACCACCGCAGAAGCCCTTTTCTCCATACTTTAGCAAGACCTGATGAAGACACATTTCAATATAAGTGTGGCATTAACAATTAATGTTTCATGAACCCTAATGATTGACTGGTATCCCGTTCAGGTGGCTTCTCATGTTTGGGAGCCACCATGCCCTGACCAGGATAAGTGGTTACTGAAGATAAATGAATGAATTAAGGAATGATTTCAATATATATGGAAAAAGCCACATGAAATAGGTCTGAGTCCAAAGGCTCTGTTAACACATGGTACTGGCATATGTCTTGAGGTATCCAGTCACAGCATTAAGTACAGGTGTGAACAGTGTCAACTGTGTCTCAGACGCTCAATGTAATCCATAATTGATTGAATAATTAAACCACTTTGGAGGTGGTCTGGGGTGCATATGGCCACATAACATTTGTATTGTGAACAGGGAAGGGGTTCAGGGAAGGATTATTCATGTGACAAAAATAATTTTTAGTATTATGCTTTTACTTCTAGTAAAAAATAAAACAGCACAAAACATAGGTTTTAACAAATGGATGACAATTAAAGGAAAAACTAATATAAACTGTGTTAGTAAGGGATTGCGAATGCTCCAAGGCATAGATTCTACATGTCTCTTGAAGTGTACTGGAAGGACAAACATTATTCTTCCAAAATATTTTCTCCCAGTTGGTGTTATGATGATGGCGGTGGAGAGCACTGTCTGAAATGTGGGTCCAAAATCCCTTAGGTTTTCAACTAGGTTGAGATCCAGTGATTGTAAAGAACATAGAGTATGATTTACACCATTTTCATGTGCATCGAACCAGTCAGTTACCCCTTCGTGTCCTGGAAGAGACTACTGTCATCAGATGAGAAACGTTTCATCATAGCATAACAGTGATCAATCGGAATAACTTTGTATTGATTTGTACTCTTCCCTCTAAGAGGAAACTGGACCCTTACCATGTCAGCAGAATATATAACACTGATGACACCACAACATGCCAGATCCACCAGGCTTAATAAGTTAAATTTCTTGCCTAGGTAGCATGGTAGTATAACTAGATAGTATAACAGAGTAGGGGAGATAAAAAAAATAGTGCAAACCATCCATTGATCAAACACAATGGAATAGATGTCCTGATTAATGACTCCAATTGTCAATTCTCTACCTCCACAAAAATCTCCAGGAGATGGCTAGTAGTGACCGTCTCCTATTGTTTCTTATTGTTTTCGATATCTTGCAATACCTTACCTTGCAAGTAAGTCTGCTATCTCAAAGGGTAAATTCTAAGTCACATACTAAATTTACATTTACATTTATGGTACTCAGCAGACTCCACATAATAGTGCCTTCTAGTTGACGTAAGAGAGAAAAGATTTCATTTCAACGTGTTCAGTAATCAGTATTTCCCATCTTGTGCCTATTAACTCCTCCTGCTTTCACAGGTAGAGTTATGTGATGGGAAAACAACACATGGACTTGGCCAGGACAGGGATAGCCATGGGTTTGGATGCTGTACACTTTATGTGTCAGGTTTTTCCTTTAACTTGTCACTTATCTGTACATACATACAGTACATACATATGTTATACAATAACAAACTTTAACTTACCTGCCATGGACAGTGTCCTCTAGGACATTCTGTCCCTCCTACTATTCGAGCCCGTTGGTCATCCACATTTTGTCTAGTGATGTTGGCATTGAGAAGTGGTACTTTACCACAGGGAAATGTCTCTGAAGAAAAGCAATTAAATCATGGTCAAAAGGCTTTAGAAAATTTCCAAATTCCCATGTTAATCGAAATGGAAAAAATCTGGTGATTTGCACATTTTTAGTATTCTTACCATGTGTCAGACAGCTTTGTCCATCCGCCCCAAGGAAGTACCCGTCTGCACAGGAACAGTTGCGTCTCTCTGTTTCCTCCTCACAAAAATGTTCACATCCCCCATTCTTATCAAGGCAAGAGTCAGGAATATCTTTAATCACTGGAGGAAAGAAAAAAAATCAAGAGCTTAATGGGTAATAAATGCTATCTAAGCTCAAACCTCACTGGTTTATGCATTCACATACATTGAAATGAATACGGCCTTTTGAACAATAAAAACTACACTAAAATCTTACTGTGGAAGAATATACTGAAAACAGGTTAATGTGAAATATATGGCCTAATTCTTATTCACATTTATTTGTTCCACAACAGACTGGCAAAGCGTATTTTTGTCATTTTTACAATAAGATTACATACAAATGTTGGGTAAGTTGGTGATCGTACCATGCTCACAGTTACTCCCCTGAAACCCTGCTGGACACAGGCATGCGTAGGATTGTTTCATCTGTGTGCAGGTACCATTGTTCTCGCATGGGTTCATCAGACAGAGGTTTTTAACTGACATCAAAACAAAAAGCAAAAAAACCCAAAACAATGAACTCAAAATCTATTTACAAAATGCACTAATTTTAAAGTAATGTCATTCTATTTACTGAACATCTTACCATCGTAGTTTTTCCAGAATTCATTCTGTGGTGACAGAAAGTAATTATTGAATTATAATTTCAGTTGCATTTGCACTTACCATGAATGTTCAGGTTGTACAGCCTGATTACAATGTCACAGTTACATTTGGTTCAAAAGACAGCAGACATTCCATAATGGACTTTTTAATGTTTTTATTATATAAAGATTTAAATAACTAAGAATCACAGGAAAATTCATCGGATTTCAAATAAAGTACTATAATTCATTAGAAAAACTGTTACATCCTACATGCTACCTCATCTCATGTGTGTTTATAATACCGACCGTTACTTCTGTGTGTTCAAACACCTCTCTGGCCTCCTCATAAGAGCACTTCTCCTCTATGCACTCTCTCTCCAGATCACCCATCTTCAGCTCCTCAAACCAACCTGAGTTGGCCCGCTTAGTACGGGTGAGGACTCCATGAGCCACCTTCCTCCGTATAAACACTACAGCGCAAAGGACCCATGTATGTATGTGTGCGTATATATGAATAAGCACAAGTATGCTGACCTACATGCATTTATAAATACAAGGAAGGTCTCACTTAGATCTAGATACATAGCAGATAAACTCATCTAATCTGTCTGTGAATAATTTTATCATCAGCATTTTACCTGAAGCAGGGTGGCAGCAACATAAGCTCATTACTAGAGAGAGCAGAAATAAGAGTCGCATGTTGGATAATGGCTGACGTTCTGTAAGACTTTCCGTTCCCTACAGTTGAAGAGTCCAAAGTCTGGAGACTGTCCACCCAAAAGCCTAAAAGCCTGCCTCCAATAGTAAAACTTTGAAGCTCAAGAGCAGAATTGATCAGTCTAAACACAATTTAAACAGAAATGTCCCTTGTAGCAACATTAACAACATAGCAACATTCATTTTATTGTACAAATTGAATGGTATAGTAATTCATTGTTCATCATATACGTAGGGAAATACAGTGCTTTATAGTGAAGCTAAATATCAGTACAGTCTGTATTCATCTATACAACACCAATACTATATGATACTACATTTTAAGATGTTGCACTTTGGTCTTCCTTAATTTATTCTGTAGCCATTGTGTTCATAATCCACTCTACAAATACTATTACACGAGTGTAGACACCATACACGTCTGAGCGGGCACAGCCTTTGCCCCAGCTCACTATGCCGGTCAAAAACCATGTGTTGTTGTAGTGGGTGACCAGTGGCCCACCGCTGTCCCCTTGACAGGCGTCACGTCCTCCTTCCTTAAAGCCAGCACACAGCATATTGCTGGTCAGGCTCAGACCGGAGTGGGCTCGGCACTTCTCGAGTGGCACCCGAGGCACTTCTAGCCGCTGAAGAATAGAGGACAGAGGTCCTTGCTGAGAAAGCCGGCCCCATCCGCTCACGACGGAGGTGCGGACTGCCCGTAGAACGCGAGAAAATGTGCCTTGTGCTGGAGGAAGGCAGATGGGCACGACGTAGGGGCCTAGTGATATGTTCTTGCGCAGATGTAGAAGTGCTATGTCAGCATCATAGGATGTGTGGTTGTAGAGAGGATGGATTAAGATTTTGGACACTCTTCTGTTTTGCTCTGTGCCCTCGTTTATATTAATTATGTGTTCACCTGAAGGGAATAGGAAACCAGGAATACCAAAGGGAAGTAAGAGCAAAGGCCAATGTGAATCTCTGATATATTGAGTTAGGTCTAAGGAAAGGAGACTAAGTCTATGGAGGATTAGTTAATTTATTTTCTTGAAAATTCTTACCTACTGTCACTAGTAGTTGGGATGGATCGGATTGCCAGACACAGTGAGCTGCTGTGAGAATCCACTCATAGTTTAGAATAACTCCTCCACATTTATACACATTGTCAATCTTAAGTAATGCCTTATGTAAAACACACAAAAGAGCAGAGAATGACAATACTCAGCATATGTAAGACCTCATTCTAGAGAAGCATCTTGTTATAATGTATCCAAAGTAAAGCTGCTTTTTCTCTTCTTCTACCTGCCAAGGACACTGTCCTTTAGGGCACAATTGTCCTTTAACAATCCTAGGGCCTACAGTTGTCACCGCCGGTTTACCACAAGGAAAGGGTACTAAGGAAAACAAAATAATCTGGTTATTTTTAAAATGTCACTGAAGGAAATTCTGATTTTACATGAAGTATATTTTATCTGGAAGCATGGGTCAGAGGGCATAGTTACAGGATACATCATACCCTCATTTTGATAATGCCAAAACCCACCTTGTGACACGCAGCTTCTGTTGTCAGCCGCCAAGCTGTAGTCATTAGCACAGTGACACTGATGGACCGAATCTGCAACCTCTGTGCAGAAGTGCTCACATCCTCCATTCTTATAGAGACAGCCATAAACATTCTGCGGAAGTGTTTCTGTTGGGTCACCAATGGTACTGTTAAGAGTTGTGTTGTAAACTAACTGGCCTTCAGTTCAGATGTAATTGCTTGTATTACCTTTGTCGCAATTCCGTCCCTGGAATCTAGGCGGACATATACAGATATAAGTGCTGTCCTGACTGACACAAGTGGCCCCGTTCGCACATGGGCCAGTTTGACATTGGTCCACCTCTGCAGAAACAATCACAGTAACAGAGACAGTCCAACTCAAACCAAACAGAAGCACAGGTAGATTTAATTTTATTTACTTTTACCAACAGGTAATATGATACCTGTGTACTTCTTCCAGAACTCATCCTGAAAAACAGAAAAATTCATAAAAATTACAGCAAATTTACTTCTTGTTTGGACTTACTGCTTCACTTCACTGGACTTAATGCTACAATGCCTCTATGACATGGCCTGTTAAATTCCTTAGCTTATTCTGGCTATCTAGCAGCTGTGATAACACAGGCTGAGCTGGTCAAACTGTGAGCTGGTCAAGACAAGAAACATTTTTCAGCAGGGTTGCTTGTATAAGCTTAGCCCACCAATTGCTCGGGCCCAGAAAAGATCTCCTTGGCCTCTTCATATGAACATTTTTCTTCCACACACTCCCTCTCCAGATTTCCTAATTTCAGCTCCTCCAGGAATGAGTTGGCACGTCGATATCGGTGCAGAAGCACCTGGTTAGCTTCAGACCTATTCAGGAACACTGGTGCTGACAGGCCATGAGGGGGGAAGGAGAGAAAAAAGAGACTTTGGTTCAGTTCATTGTTGATCATCAACTCACCTTGATTTTTATCAGTGATTTGGTCCAGAAATAAGGCAAAGACCATTCTACAAAAATATGCACCAGTCTTAGATTTATGAGGTTTATATTCAGGTTTGGTCTGGTAATACCTAAACTATCAACATGACCAAATGAAAGCCGATGGATTTGTTGCATTTAATTGAATGGCTATTTGTGTTTTCATAACAGGAAATCTAGGTGCTCGGCTAGCCCAGCAGGTAGAGCATGAGACTCTTAACCTCAGGATCATTGTTTAAGCCCCACACTGGGCACTGAACCCAGCTACTGGGGTTGCACAAACTAGTGCACTCTCAGTCTCGGTCCCAAGCCCAGATAAAATGGAAGGGTTGCATCAGGAAGGGCACCCGGCAAATCAAATACGGGGATCATTAAAAAAACAGATTTCCATAATAGAGATAGGTGATCTGCTATGGTGACCAAAAGAAGAAGAACAAGAAATCTATGTGATGGTTCTAAATATAAGGGAAACATTTTAAAATTTTATTTTTAAACGTCAAGAGACAAATGTGTGATTTAAGCAAGGCACATTTAAATTGTATGTATGTGCATTTCACACCCTAAGCATCCTATATACAAGCAATTATTTTTTAAAAATATATTTATCATAACTTTTTTAATATCTTTACATTTATTGGGTGTTTGTAATTTGCAACTATGCACATTGAAAGTATTTTTGCATAGTTTATTGCATAATTTATAGCAATAAGTAAACATTACTAATAGACATAGATACGGTCCCTTCCAAAAGTATTGGAATGGCAAGTCGAATTTTTTTCCCCCTATACACTGAAGACATTTGGGTTTGAGATCAAATGATGTATATGAGATGATAGATCAGAATTTCAGCTTTGATTTCCTGATATTGACATCTAGATGTGTTAAACAACAGCATGGCACTTTTGTTTGAACCCACCCATTTTTCAAGTGATCAGAAATATTGGAACATGTGACTGGCAGGTGTTTCTTGTTGCCCAGGTGTGTCCTGTTAGATTGAATAACCAATTAACTGCTCTGAATGTCTACTCTTGGTTTGAGCCCTGGGTTTCACCTATGAAGACTGCATTTGCTGTTAAAAAGGATAAACCATCATTTATCCATATTTATATATATTTATGTTTATTAAGAAAAACAACAGCAGTTGATGACAGAAACATTGTGAGAGCTGGGAAGAAAAACCCCAAAACAACAGTCATGGACATCAACAACAACCTCCACAGGGCAGGGGTGAAGATATCACAATCGAGCGTTCGAAGAAAAGTTCGACAGCAGAAATATAGAGGCCACACCACAAGATGCAAACCACTCATCAGCAGTAAGAATCAGAAAGTCAGACTTGAATTAGTAAAGAAACACAGAGAGGAGCCACAAAAGTTCTGTAACTAAGATTAACATCTACCAAAGTGATGGAAAGGCCAAAGTGTGGATCTGCTCATGATCCAAAACAAACGAGCTCATTGGTCAAGCATGTTGGAGGTAGCGTCGTGGCTTGGGCTTGCATGGCTGACCATAACCCACATGAGCATGCATTTCACCTCCTGAAGAGGAGACTGAAAAAAGCTGCGGTACAAGCCTGGAAAAGCATCACAAAAGAAGAATGCAACAGATGCCGTTATTGCAAGCAATAGCACAGGCCCAAATGTCTTCAGTGTATTTAAAAAAACAAAAGAATTGGCCTTGCCGTTCCAATACTTTTGGAGGAGACTTTAAATGAAGGCATGTCAGTAAGAGATCAGCATTTTTAAATGAGAAGAGATCAAATATGACTTTAACTTGTGTACTCCTCCTAGCTTTGTCTGGAGAAATAACAACCTGTCAAGTGACACCTTACCTGCTGGAAACCCAAAGCAGTCTTGGATACATAGCAATGAGATGAAGAGAAAGAGGCTCATTCTGCATGAACTCGACGCCATTTCAGGTCTAACAGTTTTGATCAAAGTTCAGCCTACAAACTCAGTGTGCAATCGAGTCTGAAAAACAAAAAAGGGTTTGACTTTAGGATGAAATCCTAAACCTTTGCCTTTTGTCTCAGCAGTAGGTGGTGCCATTGCGAGCTGTTGTGAAACAGTGGGATAACCCAGCGTGTTGTGGTTCTTAACACTGTTAAACCTGGATGACGTGGATTGATACATTAATAATATTTTCATATATTTAACTCTGAAACATCAGTCATTGTGTACTTGAGATTCAACCCTAGTTTTGAATGTGTCCACTTAAATGTATTCAAATCATGTATCCTGGTCACAACATTTCCATCTTGTACTTCATCACTGGCAGTGAAAAATCTCTCTACACTACAGGTCACTACATTGGAAACTTTATTTGTCCTGTTTAGCTTGATACTTCTGCAGACTTCTCTTAAGCAACAGAAATACTGTATATTGTGATATACAGGAAAACACCAATATTTTAATTTAATATATACAGTTGGGTTCAAAAGGCTGTGAGGCCAAGTGATGCTAAAATACTTTTATTTTCTATTATGCATTCTTTTCTTATGTAATACAACATTTTCTGTTACATATTATAGCAACATAACGTGACTGAAAAGTAGATTCACAGAAATATTTACAGGCATTTCAGAATGTATTTGATATTTAATTACAGCGGAGTATTTGGTATGTTCCCCTTTTGCTTTAATGACAGCATGCACTCAAACTGGCAAGTTTTTTTTTTTTTTTAAATCTGGCGATCCAGGATGGCTAAATCAAATCCATCAGCATGTTGCCAGAACCTGTGCTTCAATGGAAGGGATAAGACTGAAGGAAAATCTCACTTATTATACAAAGAAGTTAGCACTGTCAATAATCGCATATTTGCTTAAATTTAAATAGTGATTTAAAAATAGTGCAGACTCCTGAGTATTGATAATTTCCTTTCTTTTAACCTTCCAGTTTTGAAAAAAATAAATAAATAAAATCCCAGATTTTCAAAGTGTTCTCCGACTTTGGAGCCCACTGTATGTTGCCCTATGTTCAAAATATATGCTCTTATATCTACTGTAATGTGTCTAATAATACATGTGTTGTGACTTTTTGTGACTTTTAATTTTCAATTAAAACACTGTATAATGTATAATGCACTACAGTAAGCCATAGACTGCATTTAATACATGCTTTAGGTATTTGGAAGTCATGCCAATAGCAGTATATCCTGTAATAAACACTGAACGGGTAACGAAGGCATAATCATAATCATAATCGTAATATGAACAGCATATTTCTTCATGTTTACGGCATTTCCAGTAAATAGGAACACAGGCACTCTTGCACACAAGAAGGCTTGAGAATATATTCACTATGTATCTTCCAGTCAGTATATTAGATTATTCATTAATCATCTCTCAAAGGTAGACATGTTTTATATCTTTATATCGTGCACCTAGAACAGGTTCGTATACTTATATGAGCCAAGTCGCTGTGAAAGGAAAGTGCCACACTGGAGGTTGCAAACCACATATCTTTGTGGCCACAGTTTCCTGTGTAATCTGTATGAAGGTGTATAAGAACCTAAGAGCGCATGTGCAGACAGGTTAAACACACGAACTGAAAAAAAAAAACAACAGACTGTAATGTGTGTTGAAGAAAGAACGTGGCCTTCAACATTTCCAGAGTATTAAAAATGTACTTATTTGGAATTCTCAGTCATCTTTGTCTTCCTGAGGAAAGGCTTCGTTAACATATACATCCTGTTAGACTTCATGCATATGGAGTAAAGACATGACATGTAGCATACACAAACATGCTCACTGACGTCTGCACCAAGACAAACCGAAAGACACAAGCACACTCATTTCATCATGTGTCTTCACATCACTGTGAAAGGTCTGGACCTTACAGAAAAAACTTCTAAAAAGCCCCTACAAGGCAAATAAAGAACGATTATTATAATATAATATTTGGGTTTAAATGTAAAGAATTGCTTATTTTATTTTTTTTTAAATGCTAGAAAGGAATAGACAGAAAGCTCTTCTTTCTACACTGCAACATTACAACAGATTTGTGCAGGCTTTGTTGCTTCCTTACCTTTTTTTCCTTTAGTAGCTGTAGTCTTAAAACCACAAGAGAGGATCACTCGTCTTCCCAAGCGCTCGTCACACATACAAGGTCATGTGAGAAGAACACAGAAAATCAAAGAGTTAAACAGCCTGCAAAGATTTTCATTCTTTAAACAGATTTCTTGCTAATTCGTCTTTATATTATTAATCCTATAAAGACTCTCTGGCTGGAGTGTAAATACTAATGTAAAATGTAAATACTGCTATTGAAAGTCCTATTAAAAACAACTGTAATAATAATAATAATAATAATAATAATAATAATAAAAAAACAGAGTAGTGACATTCCAAGAGTTATTTTTGATCATATAGTCAGTAATAACGACTTTATTTTGTGAATAAAGATTTCACAAAATCACAACATTAACATTCCACAACATTAAATGTACTGTAAGTACAAACAGTTAAGCATGATCTGTCATGGTATAAGAGAAAAAACACTTTGGGACATGCTGTTATAGGGAAATATACACCATCGCACCACCCTGACACTGATTATTTTCCTATAACAGCATGCACAGTCATGATTTATTCCTCACTTAGCAGAAAAGGTACCATCAATCATGGATTCTGCTTAGTTTTTACCCTGTAGCTTTACCTAACTGCATTATAAGATGCTTTTTCATTAAAAAAAAAACTAAAACTTGTTTGAGATGATGTAATCCTGAGCTCTGACTTTCCTTTTCTGAGTTAAACTGAATTAACCATAAATCAGGAAATGTGCAAATCGACACGGATTGTGTTGCGATGATAAGCATGCATGCTTTAACATGCTCAAATCCATCCATTTCTAATCCACAAATATCCAAACCATGTGTGAACTCTTGTCATAACATAAGCCATAATGCCAAAACGTCTGTTGTTATGAATAGCATGCTAGTCTGAACTTCCTCATTGTTACTTCCTTTAAAAATGCATTTATGAGTACTTTATTAAGAGGATTCTTGTTTAGCCCTTACTTAATATAGCATATTATTTACAATTTTAGATTCTCTAAATACTTCAATCTTTTTGTTATGTAATTACAACGTAGGCAAAACTAACAATTAAGCTGTCCTGTTTTCATAAACAATTTTTTTTTAGTCCTAATCTATATGTACAATTTCAGAAAACCAAGACAGCTAATATAAAAATAAATCTATATTCTGATATTGATTTAATAACAACATTGTATTCATTTCTCACCTGTTTAGTGCAAAAGGCCGCCTACACTATATGGCCAAAAGTTTGTGGACACTTGACCATCACACTCTGTGTCCTTGCTGAGCATCCCATTGCAGATTTATTCCACCTTTGCTGTTATAATAAGCTCCACTCTTCTGGGAAGGCTTTCCACTAGATTTTGGAGCGTGGCTGTTGGGATTTGTGATCATTCAGCCACAAGAGCATTAGTGAGATCAGGCGCTGATGTTGTTGAGGAGGTCTGGGGTGCAGTCGGTGTTCCAGTTCATCTCAAAGGTGTTCAGTGGGGTTGAGGTCAGGGCTCTGTGCA
>CM074970.1:5775056-5811357 GCA_037577455.1 Pangasius macronema
CATGTAGCAAAAGAGTATGCAAGTACTGGGACGTACTACCACTTCATGTAACGGAAGAGAACGTTGTTGCCTAGTTACGCACACTGTCACTGTAAACAAACTCCTCTTTGCATTTCAGCTTTTCTTCATTCATTATTCCTTATATAATTTATACTATAATAATTTAATTTACCATTACCTTGATTTATTTTTCCACATTTCATTTACTCCTCTCTGTGAAAGGTAACTTTGGGAAAACTTTCGGAAACTCATTGCAACATTCTAGGATTTGGGACACACTAATTCTAATCTCGGATACTATTTAGGACTGGTAGTAGGTGAGTTGAGACGCAGCTCATGTCTTCATGGAGTTCGCTTTGTGCACAGGGGCATTGTCGTGCTGGAACAGGTTTGGGCCTCTTAGTTCCAGTGAAGAGAAACTGTAAAGCTACAGCATACAAAGACATTGTATACAATTGTGTGCTTCCAATTTTGTGGCAAAAGTTTAGGGAAGAACCACATGGATGTGAGGGTCTGGTGTCCACAAACTTTTGGCCATATAGTCTGTCTATCTATCTATCTATCTATCTATCTATCTATCTATCTATCTATCTATTTCGATCTTTAGCATGTTAAGGTTTAGTTCAGTGTCTTTCTTTACATTATTCAGACAGCCTGCATTTGCAAACTATTATTATATATTATTTATTGTTTTCATCACAGAAGAAACATTTCCAGATAACACTGTTGCACAGGTAATTTTTATGAAAAATGTTTGTATGACTTTCACACTATTGGTTAGTATATTTGTATATTTGTGGTCCAGTGGTGACATGCTTTAATATAAACAACAAATTTTGATATCCACCATAGATACAGTCTTATAATAAACCTATAAAATTATATATTGCTAAACTATTATATTATTATTGCTGAACATATTCTCTGCTATGCTAACGCTGTTGACTGAAACGGATCCACTGTTACTTAACTTTAGCATAGCTCCTTATTCAGAAAGGTGAGTATAGTCGCGCATGCGCGCTTCTGCACCTCGAACTTTGTTGCCTTTTAAGTCACATGACCGCTTGAGTGGTCACGTGATCGCTCTTTAGATAACGCTGGAGGTTGTTGACATGAGTAGAAGGACGTTAATATGACCGCGGTGATGTTGTTGGTGCTTTCTCTGGCCTTTATGGCTGTATCGGCGAATCAGGTGAAGATCCCGCCGCATGAGGAAGTAGCGCGAATGGCGCGGTTCGTCGTTAACCAGTGCGACTGGGCCTCCATGGCCACCATCTCCAGCCACGAGCCCGTGAAGGGGCAGCCGTTCTCCAACACCTTCTCCTTCAGCGACGGGCTGCTGGGCAACGGCACCGGGATCCCCTACATGTACCTCACACACCTGGAGATCTCCGTGCAGGATCTGCAGGTGAGGACTTTCCACTGCAGTCAGTTCAGTTCAGTTCAGTTCAGTTCAATTCAGTTTAATTCAATTCAGTTCAATTCAGTTCAGTTCAATTCAATTCCATTCAGTTCCATTCAATTCAGTTGAGTTGAGTTGAGTTGAGTTCAATTCAGTTCAATTCTATGCAGTTCAGTTCAGTTCAATTAAATTTCATTCAGTTCAATTCAGTTCATTTCAATTCCATTCAGTTACATTCCATTTTAATTTAATCCATTCAAATTAATTCAGTTCAGTTCAGTTCAGTTCAATTCTACTCAGCAGTGAAGGTGTTTTTTTCAGTGTTTTTGGCTGATGGGAACTGGACACTAATGGAGGATGTGAGAACATTTACTCAGCAAAAATAATTGCACGCATTTAAGTCAGGAAAACCTCAGTCACCTAAGTACGTGAGTCAGCTAAAGGCTGTGACTTGGCAGTTTTTGAAGAACCCGCTGCACGTTAGTGATTTTTATTATCTGCACTGCCCAAAACCCAGAACGCTGACAGCATGTGACAACTTCCCTTTAAGTGTTTGTCACCTAATGTTGGCTTATGTAATGCAGTTAACATCACATGTCCATCTGCTGAAGAAGTGAAGGCTAACTTCTGAACCACTTGAGTTCAGCTTTTTTTTGATAAATAATATGGATACAAATCATTACTAATGATCATGAGGTCCTTTAGTTCCTGATTTCCATATTATTATAAAAATGTGAAAAATTACTATTATTAATGTGTTGTGTTTTAAGTGAAGTTTGGATAAAAACTATTCTCATTATTAATCATTTTTGAATGAAAGTAGTCATCGTAACTACTTGGTTAAAATGCTTAATTAATTTTTTATGGATATGGTATATATATCCCGCCTGTGTCTTTCATTTATTAGACTTTTTAACAGACTATAGGTTTAATAACACTACACAGGATACTCCATAGAGTGAAATGAAGACTGAACATGGTTGTGATGATCAGCTGTTACGATGTTGTTCCACAGGTGAATCCACAGGCCTCCCTGTCTGTATCTCTTGCTCAGACACATTTCTGTAAGCACAAAGGTTATGACCCCCAGAGCCCCCTGTGTGCCCACATTATCCTGTCTGGCTCTGTACAGGAGGTAAGAAAGCACACAAGCACACATGCACAGTAAGAAAACAACCCTAACCATAACCTCATTATTTAGGCAAAGCCTTGCCCTGATTCCTGTTAGGTTACGCAAGCTGATGTGACAATAATTCCTTCCACACATTAAAATTTAAAATAAAAAAAGTACACTTTTCATCAGTTATTGCATATATTATTGATTTTAAATTGTTTCTTTATATCCTGTACTAGCAGTGAAGTGAAGTGAAGTGAAGTGACTTTGTGGCCAAGTGTGGTGACCCATACTCGGAATTTGTGCTCTGTATTTAACCCATCCNTCTCACCTCAGTCGTGGTATTGAGGGTGGCAGAGAGCGCTGGTCATTCACTCCCCCACCTACAATCCCTGCAGGACTCGAGACTCGAACCCACGACCTTCAGGTTCACCTTCATCAGGTTCACAAGTCCGACTCTCAGACCATTAGGCCACGACTGCAATGTTTATGCAGATATTTAAGTTTTTATTTTCTTTTGCAGTTATTGCATACACCAGTTCATTGCATTTGTTGTATATCTACTATATCACTGACAACTTCTGCTTGACTTGGTTGTATGCAAGGCTTGACAGCAAATAATAAACAACAACAAAACAAGCCTCTTGTAATAGGCGTCCTCAGGTTGTTTAACTGCTGGGTTATTTCACAGCTAGACATACACTATATGGCCAAAAGTATATGGACACTTGACCATCACACCCATATGTGGTTCTCCCCAAAACTGTTGCCATAAAGTTTGAAGCACACANTGGAAGAACTCGAGTGTCCTGCACAGAGCCCTGACCTCAACCCCACTGAACACCTTTGGGATGAACTGGAACACTGAATGCACCACAGATCAGCATGAGCAGCTGTCTGAAAAGCTGTGGCTGGTGGCTTCATGTGTCTCAGAGGAAGCATGTGTTGGCTTTCACCCTTCCTGCTTGGTAGCTGTCACATGGTAGCCGAGAGCTGGCTGGCTGGCAGGTGGGAATTAACACATGACAAAATTGAGAAGAAAAATGGGGCAGAAAAATGGGGAATTTCCATGTGAATGTCCTGTACTGGGGCGGCACTACCTCATGCAATACAGGAAACCAAACTGCAGTGCAGCTGACATGAAATGGTGACACTGAAATGGTGACAGTCGTACAGATGAGTCGTAAAGGGTAACGCTGGGTTTCACAAGTGACTGCTTGTCTGCTGTAGTTTACGAGCCAGGGGTCTCACTAATCAACAGTGTATACGTATAGATTTTGTGTAAACCAGGCATACGCACATTTCTGTGCATAAAATGTGATTTGTCAAGTTTTGCTTATGCATGAAAATGTGTGTATACAGTTAGGTCCAGAAGTATTTGGACAATGAAAGTTGAAACAAAACTGATAGGACGCCGCTTCACAGTGCAGGTGGATAATGACCCTAAACATACTGCGAAAGCAACTCAAGACTTTTCGAAGGCAGAGAAATGGAATATTCTTCAATGGCCAAGTCAGTCGCCAACCGCGAGTCGAATAATGACTTGTCTTAACTGCACTGATGCTGTAGTACGTTACATTTCCAAAATTGGCGGCAGAAAAGAAAGCAAAAATGATGAATTTTCACGCCATCGCAGAGTTTCTAATTGTAATTGGAGCAAGAGAATGTACTCAAAAAATCTTTTTAAAAAAATCATATTTATTTGTTTATTAGACAAACTACTCATAAAAGTACAAAATAAACCATTTTGGGGGGAAAATAAGTATACCCTGTAATTCAGTAACATGTAGAACTACCTTTAGCAACAGTATCTTGAAGGAAATGTTTTCTGTAAGAGTTCAGTCTCGCATCATTTTGGAGAAATTTTGGCCCACTCTTCTTTACAACATTACCGCTGCTCACTGATGTTTGACTGCATTCGTTTATTCACACCTCTTAATATCGCGCCTCAGCAACAGGGTTGAGGTCTAGACTTTGACTTCAGATGTGATTATTTGTTTGTTTGTAGTTGGTGAGGACCACCCAATTATTATTTAGGCCCAGACAAATGAAAACATAGAATTGAAGGAGGGTTTTCTTTCTTTTTTCCCCCATGACTTTATGGTGATTTGGGGGTGTTTCGTTATGCAAATAATTGTGGCACATCACTTCAGCATGTGCGATAACTACCGATTTTCTTGTGCCTACTGGTGGTTTTTACACATAGATTTAGAACTTGGTCTACACATGCTTTGATTAATGAGACCCCTGGATGGGTGGTAATAAAAATTCTTTCTATTTTATTTTGAACCTAACGCTCTACTTAGTCTGTAGAGTTTTGAGGATCTCAAACATACATGCACAGATACAGACACATGCTCTGAGTACAGTACACTCAGCCCCCTCACTGTCTGTACAAGCTGCACTTATTATTGTCTTGCTCGTTTACACGATTGTCTTCTTTCATAGTTTTTAAACCTCTGCACCTCAGTATACATAATCAAGGTCACAGCAAGGTTAAATGTCTGAAATATTTTAAGAAGTTATCGAAGGAAGGACACACTTCATATAAAATTCCCATAAAATCCGTAAGTTTAATCATTGTTCTTCCTGAACACTTGTTGGCGGTGAACTAATAGGAAACACTTTGTCATATAGTCTTTCATGGTGTCAACATCACTATAGTGTTTTGTGATTGTACCGTTAACACTGTTGTGTGGATAAAATGAACTGCAGATGCAAATGTTCATTAAAGTTGCTGAAATCATGACACAGCAATGAAATCTGTGAATAAACATTCATATATTCTTCTGTGTTAATTTTAGGTGAATGGTACAGAAGCTGAATTTGCGAGGAAGGCGCTGTTCACCAGGCATCCTGAGATGATCGACTGGCCTGTTGACCACAACTGGTTCTTTGCTAAAATGGCAATAAGCCAGGTTTGGGTGTTGGACTACTTCGGAGGGGTGAAGATGGTGTCGCCTGAGGACTATTACAAAGCTACACCATTCTGAAGAGCACCTCTGTGAGTGATGTGCGTCATTTTCTGCTTTCAGATCATCGAAAACCTAAAACGCTCTGGACTTAAAGGGACAGTTGGCAGAAACATGATTTTTATACCTAATCAATTTCAGAAGTCTGAGCATACTAAGGGAATTTTTAAAAACCTTTTTCAAATTTTTATAACTACTGTGTCACCATTGATATTGCAAAAAAAATTTTTTTTTGCCAGTATTAAACCTTATAATCACTATGACCTGTTATGATAATTGTCTACTCCATATGATTTACAGTACATTATTATCAGGGTTATAAGCAAAGTATGTGTGTTGTTCATAACATTTAAACCAAAACTTTGCGTAGATCCCTCATCCTGTGAAAAAGAAATCCTGTGGCATTGCCATATATGAGAAGAACGCATTCAGAGCTCCTTTACATTTGTCCAACATCAGAAACGTAGCTGGAGCTGCCTTGTATTTATTTATAGTCACTGCTTATCTTGAGCTCACACTCAAATGGATCACAGGGGCAATGACAATATTTTGAGATGCCCACTGTAAAAGTAGTGATTATATCAATTATAAAATTACTAAAGGTTTCTTGACACAGTATGTGGAATCACATATTTGTACAAATTTTGACACATTGCAATTGTAGAGTATATATATATAGTTTTTCCTTATAATAAATCTCCATCAAGAATACAGTTCAGAAGTATTTGTTTTGTTTTCTCAAATTTTTTGGTTGTAAATTCATGAATAAATCAAAAAGACAGGAGAATGGTCCCAGGAGGTGTTGACAGGATTATGAAGATTCCATCAAATTAATGGATCTTTTTTTTTTTTTTTTTAAATCACAGTTATTGGGTTCAAATTGTTTAGATTTACTTTGAGCAATATACCTAGCTGATTCTGTGGCACTTTGCAAAGAGACTTTTTTGATTTGATGTTTTTAATCTATGCTTTTCATGTATTTTAGCACATAATCATTTTAAATCATGCTGTTCAGTGTGGTCTTGCTTCAAATTACTCACACTTTCCGAAAAATTATGTTTGTTACAGATATTAAAACTGTTAAATCAGTAGTATGTCCATCCACTAGATTTGTCTTAAATGATTAATGATCACCTTTTTTGCACTTTGCACAATTGTTAGTCTGTACATTACATGGTGTAAAGCATGAGCCTTAATTTCCTGTACTTAATGGGGTTTCATTCAGTAGCAGGTTTTCTTGCTGACGCTAATGTTGTGTAATGTTGTAAAAGTGTTAAACGTGATCTGCGAAAAAGCCCATGCAATGAAATAAAGTTTAACTGCCTCCAACAAGCCACAGTGTGATGCTTATTTAACACGCCCCCCTTTTTTTGCCTCCATTCTGGTGCTTTTAGTCAATGACATGCCATTTTGTCTGCTAGAAGTCTCTGTTGCACACTACTCGTGTACCAAGCTGCTTTGTAAACTCTACAAAAGCAAAGTCGAGAACAAAGGTGTGAAGGCTCTGAAGGGAGACCCCTGCCCTTGTTTGCTCCTTAAAGTCTCATGACCCTCGTTTCCCCTCCTGAAAAGAGCACCCATCCTCCTAATCCTCAGCACCTCACAGAACTTCATATAACAGTAGAGGAAGTCTCAGAAAGTAGGCCACAAGGTATCAGTCTTCAGCAACAGCCGCGTTGAAGGGGAGGTGGGACGTATGCATCACCAGGTGGAGCTCGGAGGAGCCACTTCCTGTTACCAGACTGAGCCTGGAGCTTCAAAGAAGAAGTGGTATCTGCCGCACAGCTGTGTATAGAGGTTGTTCAGCAGCTTCGTGTGCTCAAGCACCGAAACCTCTGATCTTGGACCTGACATAGTTGTGTTTGTGGTTAAACATACTGAGGGATATCCAGTGGCCAGTGAATAATAGCTGGGACTCTGAGATCAGCTGAGGAAGTATGGGGCTTCAGAAGACTGGTGCTTTGGTGCTACTGATTTTGATCATCTCTCCTACAGGTAAAACTTGACCTTTCCTATGCTTTCGTTATCTCCTGAGGTGTTTATTGGTTTTCAACTTGGAGAACATTGGGATTATTGATGATTATGGTGAGAAAGAATCGGGTTCAGTTCAGTCAGGAAAACCAGAGAAACATGTAGAGAACAGAACATCCGCTGAAAAAGCAGGGCCTGGTTTGCGTAACTCAAGTCGGCCATCTTTGTTGTAATCAAACTGGCTTCTGATGTGTGTTTTTGCAGCAGCATCCACTCTTTCTACAAAGGTTCTACAAAAGGATTAAATCCCTTCTTAATATTGGTAACTAGGACATTGTTGGTAGAAGTGCACACCTTGAGGAAAAACAAAACAAAACACACACACACACACACACACACACACACACACACACACACACACACACACACACACACACATTGTGTGAGAGCATTAGGCATTTTTCATGTTCTATGAGAGCCTTAAATTGCTGTGAAGTCTGTATTAAAGATTATTATGTAGTTTGGACATTTTGGTGAACATTAGTTAATGTTATACACAGTAATGTATATAAATAACATTTCTATAAGATTTACGTCAAAAGCTTTCAGTGAAAATGTAGCAGAAAATGTGAAGAATTCTACCTGCTTTGACTTTATTGAGAATCAGATTTCTCTGATTCAGTATCCTAAAATTCGAGTCCGATAGAACCGTATAATTCAAGGCCGTGACCTGTTTGACCTTGTGTTTAAATGTATCTTTCTTTTTTTTCCTACTTAAAATTTAGCCGTTAAAACAACACTGCATGATAAATGCCTATCAGCTGTAGTTTTGAATGTCTTTATATATTTATCAACAATTATTTATCGGTTGGTGTGCTAACAGTTTCAGTATTCTGATTGGAGTAGTGCACTAAGGCTGACGAGTAACATATTCAATAAGTCTGTTATAATAAGTTATTTACATTTACTAATCTTTTTTAACTCTGAGTTTAATTACTGAGCGACCCATAGATTCAGGTATTTAAATACATTCTTAACGCCGTCCTTGTACTTCAACAAACAATACACAAAGCTGTATATCTCGCTATGATACATTTGGTAAATTTGGTAAAAATGGTAAATCGTACTTGATTGTAATGATTTGATCTTTCAGTTGATTAGTTGTTATTGAATCCTATGTGTAACGAAATAAATTTGCTCACACTCACATGACATTAACACTAAATGCACTTCCTGAAAAGAAAAAAAAAATCCAGTGTGCGACATGTTTGATTTTCAAAAATGTACTTTGTGGAAATAAAGACGTAGAATGTGCCAAGTGATCATCTCGTCTGAAGTGTTGACTGCTTCAGAAGGACTATAAATAAAGATTATTATAATACAAATTCCTTAAATATTAGAATACAGTTTAATACTTCAAATTTTTATGTGGTTATTTATTTATCTACTTACTAACTTATTTACCTGTCACAAAACATGCTACGGGATGAAGTTCTTTTAATAACTGGGTATAACAGACAGTGAACGTATCCCCAGCTGTCTAACCCCATTTAAAACTGTATTTTATTTTGATGTTTTATGGGGGATTTTATTTTAGAGGTTTGTTCACCTTTTCGTGAAGCTGACAGTAATGTTGGTGTCAGAAAATTCTTCGGAAAACGTGTTCACCAAATGCATTATACGTTTTTAAAGGTTTGTTAATAAATCCCCTCAGAGGGTGTTCCAGTGGGTTCGTACACTGACGAAAAATGAGTAGTGTTTCTTATGTTTGAAAAGCTTACATTTCTTGTGGTAGTTTTTATCCAGACTGAGACAGAAGAGTGTTCCAGTGCAGAGCTGTTAAATGAGACAGTAGTTTTTCTGTGCTGTGAAACAGTGTCCACTGATATACCGGACACGGGTACGTGAGCGACACACAAGAGAAACAGACTTACAAATAGACAGACCAATAAATACACATTCGGACAGCGTGTTAAGTCAGAGGAGTGACAAAATAGTCTCAAAGCAGCTCATCATCTTTCTAGACGAGAACAAATACTGTTTTCTTATTGCTATTCAACTAGATTTCCATCAAAACCAGACTTTTATTTGAAATTTCACTTGATTTATTAACTATATTTAAAATATCCAGTCCAATCCGTACCATTCTGTATGGACGTGATATCTGATCATCTTTGTACAAGAATTCACTATTACTTTCATTGGCTTGTCAGTTTTACTTTAAAAAAAGAACCAGATCTCATGCAAATTAAACAGCAAACTAGGACGATGTGGTCAAACATTGATTAACCTCATACGAACAGATTTGTAAGAAAATGTCCGAACACTAAACCCCGTCCGTAATCTTAACTTTATTCTTCTGAACTTTTCATATAAAACTGGGTGTGTGTGTGGGGGGGGGAAGCATTAGACCATGCTGTGGGGGAAAACATAATTTTAATTTACTACATTTAACCTAAATTTAACATTTCAGCTCTTGGAGTACATTTTACCTCTCACTAGTATAATTTTGTCGAGTTTTAGTTTTAGTTTTAGTCGATTTTGACACGATACCTACATACTCAATAAAATAGACATTTTTGCTACTTTTTCCAGGACAGAATGAACCTGGTAACTTCAGGTAACTTCATAACCAGCTTCAAGCGCCTTCCCCAGCGCTGACCCTTCAGCTGTTTGTTTTAGCACAATAACAAGTGGTTGATTTGGAGTGCTTTGTTTTCTCCAATCATAACAGATTCCCAGTAATGATGCAGTGTTTTTGTGTCATGGAGTATCTCAGAATTACAAGCGCAGCAGAAAATGTGCTGAGAAGCCCTACCAGAAAACTTTTAAAAACATATATCTCTTTTGTATGCTGATCTAAGATCAGTCCTGCAGTTTCTCATGAGCTAAGGTTTGTTTTCATGGAAAAAAAAAAAAGCTGTTCCCGGATCAGCCTTCACTCGTGAGCATCTGCATAGCCTCGGCTGTAATTGCTCAGAGAGGAACCTCTGTGTAGGAGGGCACTTTCCATCTACAAGCATGAATAAAGTAGGCTTTTGAACTGACACTATTACTCAACTAAAAAGAATGAATCTCACTTAGGGGTAAACACGCTAAGTTTCAAGAAGGTCTGCACCTCTCCCACTTTGACGTGTGACTTAGAGAATCTCTGAAAATGTATATTTCCATGCAGTGCCTCTGTTTTCTGGAACACTCTCCTACAGTGTTGTTGAACATTTGCATTTGGGGGAAACTCGGTTCGGGTTTTCATTTTATTCACTCAGCTTCATGTCAGCCTGCACAGACTGTAGTTTAAAAAATTATTATATTATACATAACCAACAGTCTATAACTAAATACAACCACAATGAAAGGAGTTGTGTTGATGTAGTGTACATAGCTGGGGGAATTTATGTTGTCTGAACATGCATATGCGCTGCAAATGAAAAGAAAATTAGATTATTGTTATTGTTTTTCTGTTACTGGGTGGCCTTATTTAAGACATTAGACTAGAGAGGCCAATACTTTAAAGGCTTTGGTGATTTGTTCCAGTAGTTTTTCAACAATAGTGTTCATTTTGCTGCAGGTGATGTTTTCTAAGTCTGTTTTGTGTTTTATTCTCTGTTTTATTGTTTATATTTTGTGTTTTCTCGTCTGTTTCGTTTGTAATGTCTTCGCATTTAAGTGCGCAAGGCTGGAGAATTCAGTCTGGGTGGGATGCCAGTACAGCACAGTTTTCTAATTTTTTTTTTTTTAAAGATATCAGTAATACAGTACACTGTATTTGATCAGCTTTATTAGTTCCTAAAGCTATAATAATTGTAGTAAAATTGTAAAAGAGGACACACTGCCATGTTCGCCCAGTACTTCCTTCTTAACTGGCAATGATGTGGGAACAGCAATTCCACTCAGTTATATTCACATCACACTATTAACGATCCTGTAGCAGTGTTTCGTCGAAATGTCTTTAGGCTTTTTATGTTAATTTCGTGGTAAGTTAAAAGTTAAATAATATACTGTGGTTTTTATATGTCGTTGATCCCATGGAAATGTGATTAATACTTTTAAGTATTTATTTACAGCTGTATGGCATCAAAATGTTAAATATTTTCTGTTTTCTTTAATTTTCCAGCAAAGATACGTGACACGTGAAGTCTTGAACTAGAAAAATGATCAGATTTTGCTTTAATGATGAAATACACACAGACAGCTGATCTTCAGCAAGAGTTTCTGTATAAAGCAGTGGGAAAGTGTTATTATTCTCAGATATGATTTTCATTAAATGATACTACAGAGCTCAGCTCCACTTGCCGTTCACTTAAACTAAATGTCGGAGCTCAGCTCTTCCTCATTATTTAGCCCCTGGCTGCAGGTGTGCTGAGGTCATGTGCAAAAAATTGAGCAGGATCTCAAAACTGAAACTTTTATAAACAGCCACAGGCTCTAATTTAAACCCAGTTGACCAATACTAGATTTAATCTTGGTCATGAACCTTAAAGCCGATATTTATCTGGTTGTTATAAATAAGCTGAGTCATTTATTTTGGTTAATATGTTTGGTCTATTTACAGTATTAGTCGTCTACTTTCATTCATTCTGAAAATATGTAACCTTTTTTTTTCTTTCTTCGACACCTGGAGGCATTTTTCTTTTAAGGATGTGAATAGATGCTTTAACCGTTACTGCCTGCTGCTTCCATCTGCCAAGTGTGATTGTGGGCCCATTTTTGAGAAGTAGTCAAATTTCTAATAAGATTTGCATAACAGATTTTTAAAATAGCAGCTCTCCTGGATAAACGTTGACATGCGTAATGCCTAATTTCCACAGTACCTAAGAAGGTTAGACTAACGTTCCTGAAATAACGTTCTATAAACATACCGTAATAATGGTTTGCTTCACAGTGCTACTGGAACCCAGTGTCCCCACAGCATTGTTAACTTTCCTACGACTAAATAATTAGCAGAAAGGATGAAGGAACGTTTATTTGTGTTGTGTAGATTCTCAGAAAACTGGGGAAGAAAAAGTTTCTAAAACCGTAACGTTCTAAACTTAAAGTCATTCGCTCAGTTATGAGGAATAAATATATATGCACTGTGTAGTGTGTATACTGTTTAAACCATGTTGTGTAAATTCTCCCAGATTATTTTGTTACTGAATATTAATAATATAAAAAGGTAAAATGTAGAATTTTTTTTTCAGGTTTGCTTTGGTGCAAGTTGTAAACCATCCTTGGTTGCAAAATCTGCTCTGTAAACATATGGCTGTTATCATACAAAAAAAAAAAACGTATCATGGCACCACAAGATACACAAAGATGCATGTGTGCTTTTCTATTAATAGACTTTACTGATGTACTAATCTACTGATGTTTTGGAAAATGTCATTTTCAAACTGTAGGCGTTATAGTGTCAGGTTACAGTCAATGATAAAGCTTGAATTTTTTTTTATTTTAACCAAAAACACCTCCAGAGTATGACGAAATTCATCAGAATGATAAAAACGCCATATCTCAATATCAGACAACTGAAAGGAAAAAAGTTCTACAACATCTTGGAAAAATTTCAGCAAAATACTTTTTTATAATGGAGGAATCTGATATATATATATTCAGGTTTGCGTATAAGTGGGTGCCTTTGGTCAAGGCTGGATTCAAGATTCTCCGATTTTGCACAAAATAAAATCAGTTTATTCTGACATAAACTCCGTATGTGTCACGACAGCTGAATTGCACATGACATTTATCTGTGTGGTTTGGTTACTTACATGAACATCAGCAAGAACGTGTCTGTGTTTCCTGTGTCTGATATATGAGCTATCTGATAGCGTGTCGCTTAAAGAGGGCCGTCTATGAAATGATGATGGTTTCTTCATACATACTCCACCTCCCACCCCTTCGCTTCTGTACCTCAATATCTCATCAAGACAATAAGAAGAGAAGCTGTTTCACCATGTAGGCCAAATCACTTTAGATGGGTCATATTTAAATTGTGAAAAATCCCCATGTTTATCAGCTACATCTTTTTTGGCTTATGATACTGGCCTTCTCTGCTCATAGTACCAATAAATAGATTAATAAATACGCATATACATACAAATGGGATCGGTTGGGGTTGGACCGTTTTACCATCAGTCTGATTCAATATAGTTAGGAGACTGAATTAAAGTTGATCACTTTACTTGAACTGGGGGGCAGATATTGAAAGTAAACCTCAAAAGGCCTGCTCAAGGTAACACTGTCCTGACACATTTCAGTACTGACAACCCAGAAACTAACCATAATGGTTATACACTCAGTCAAAGA
Source organism: Pangasius macronema (assembly GCA_037577455.1). Lineage (NCBI taxonomy): Eukaryota > Metazoa > Chordata > Actinopteri > Siluriformes > Pangasiidae > Pangasius > Pangasius macronema. The sequence continues at coordinate 5,788,798 of CM074970.1, forward strand.
CGTTCATGTACCGTCAGAATAACATACTGTAAGGACAAAAGTGTTAAAGCACATGGGCCAACACATGTTTTGAAGAACAAGTCTTTCAAATAACGATTTATAGCTATAGCAGAGTTAAATATTTAAAAAAAAAAAACGTTTATTACTGTTGAATTGATCAGAAGATGATGAATTTTGTACAGCAGCAGCTCAGTAGTTGTTCTGGCTACAAAACAATCTTAATGCACTTGTTCTAATACATTATTCTATATGTTTCTATATGTGTCTATAGTAACAACTTTCACTGGGACATGTACACGCCACACAGACAGATTTAAAAAAGGAGTGTCCAGTATCAGTGCTTTATAACAGTCAGTGGTAAAGCTGATAACCTCAGACAGGAAGTCCACTTCGCGTCAGACCACATTACACCATCTCATCGCTGATTATTTCCCTATAGCTGCATGCCTAAAGTGTTTTATCAGCTGGTGTATCAGCTACACCTTTATGGATTGTAATGCTTGTCTTCCTAAAGTTCTAAAATTATTCGATAATTCATAAACCAACCATAATGCTTTTACACACAACCCAAGAAATAATACTTAAAGGTTTACCAGATTGGCTAGAACGTACCACGCAAAAGGAAAACACCAGTATTATATGTGCAGATGTTTTTTTTCTTTTTTTTTTCCCGGATTCTTTTTATGGGTCATCTCTTAGTCTCAAGATACTCTGTAGGAGGTGAACTTTAACCACACCAGTGCACCTCTGCGGTGCGCTGAAAGGGAAGTTAAGACTTGACCACAGACTACCTGACAAACCTAGACTCGCTCAAAGCTAGAGATGATACAGTGATCAGAAGGTGATCATTTCCGGGGTGTTGTAGAACTAAACAGACATAAAAGTGTGCTGCCTTAGTTTCCTATAAATGTGCTTTTTTAAATCTTTTTCACTGGAATGTGGCCAAAACCTATCTGAGACAGAATCAGCTCACTCACAGCACAGCACCTAGACTGGAAACCACAGTGTGTGTGTGTGTGTGTGGATGTGGCTATCACCTGTGGACTGAGCTGGAATCACTTTTGTAATTAGTAATGTTAAATGAATTATATCTTTATATATCTTTATACTGTATATCTTATATACTTTGGTGTCCAGAAGTCTCAGTTCACTAGTGAAAATGCTTGTTTGGCATTCGTTTTCAATTTATCACAAAAGCTTTTCATTGCAAATGATATTATCAGCAACAACTTGAGTGAAAAGTAGAATCTTAGAAATATTTAGAGGAATTTCAGAATGTCTGTTTGGTATTTGGTATATCCCCTTTTGTGCTTTAACGACAGTGTGCCCTCGAGCTGAAACAGACTCCACAAGTGTGTGTAAAAAAAAAACCTGGTGATCCATGTTAGATCAAATCTATCGGCGTATCCTCTGAGCACATGCTTCAGTGGAAGGGACTAGACTCACGAAAAATCTGCTCTTTTGTACAAAGCAGTTAACATGGTCACTATCACAAAGCTGCTCAAATTTACATAGTGACCTAGAAATTATGCAACATCTTGAATACCGAGTAGTCAAGATTTTGCACATTTCTAAATTCTAAATTCAAATTCTAAAACTTTCTGTTTATTTCTAGTTTTCAATAAAAAAAAAATCCAGATTTTCAATGTGGTTTCAGACCTTTGGACCCCCTGTATGTATTATTAAGTTAATAAATAAATTAAAGTAAAATGGAAAGCCTGGATGTCACTGTGGCTGAACACAAAACTTTAAGAAATCATAAATCACTAATATGATGTAGATACACTATATGGTCAAACGTTTGAGGACACCAAACCATCACACCCATATGTGGTTCTTCCCCAAACTGTTGCCACAAAGTTTGAAGCACACAATTGTATAGAAGGTCTTTGTATGCTGTAGCGTTAGGATTTTCCTTGGAATGACGATGCACATGTGCACAAAGCGAGCTCCATGAAGACATGGTTTGCCAAAGCTGGTGTGGAAGAACTCGAGTGTCCTGACCTCAACCCCACTGAACAGCTTTGGGATGAACTGGAACACCGACTGAACCCCAGACCTCCTCACCAACATCAGCGCCTGACCTCACTAAAGCTCCTGTAGCTGAATGATCACAAATCCCCACAGCCACGCTCCAACATCTAGTGGAAAGCCTTCTCAGAAGAGTGGAGGTTATTATAACAGCAAAGATGGGGAACACCTCCATATTAATGCCCATGGTTTTGGAATGAGATGTTCAATGGTCAGGTGTACACATACTTGTGGCCATAGAGTGTATTGTTTTATTTACTTTATAATCTTGCGTAGGCGATCATGCTGGGTAAGGATCCAGTTTAACAAATGAAGTTGTAAAAATATTCAGTCTGCCTAAAGATGTCTAACACATTGCAGAGAAATGGACATAAGCCTACAATCATTTCAGTTTGTGATCAAATGCCGGCTGTTAATGTGAAATGTCTGCGATGAACCTGTGCCATCACATGACTAAAACTAAAACAGAGAGGAGCGCTTACACATTCTGCACTGATGACGGCAGAAACAAGTTTCAAAAATGTGGCCAACAGAACAGAACTCACTGAATTAATCAGAGATCCAAAGAGATTACACGCTTCCCATTTCCCAAATTATTTAATATATATTCACTATTCACCTATTAACGTCTTCTTCATGACACTAAAACCTACTTTGAAATGCTAGACGTTTTCTTGTGGGCGAGATACACTGAAAGTCCACTTTATTAGGAACACCTGTGACAATCAGCCAATCATGTGGCAGCAGAACAGTGCAGGTCAAGAGCCTGAGTTAATGTTCACATCATACATCGGAATGGAGGAAAATGTGATCTCAGTGACTAATCGTGGCGTGGATGAGTATTTCAGACAAAAATAAAAAGAATTCCAGTGGAGAATACAGGTCATGTGACACTCAAGACTTTTGTACAGAGTTTTGTATTGAAACAGGCAACTTTTCTTGTAAGTACAGAGTGAAAAGGTTTTCTAACTCGTGCCTGTTGTAGTGAACTACAGGTGTGTTTGCAGATTATTATTAGTATTACCAGGACATCATGTACCATGATTACTGAGATGTTTTAGTTTCTAATAATTAATAATCATAAATCCTAAAGGCATATTTTTTTAGATCATGGTAAATTAGTTCAAACTATTAGTTCATTTGTAGATGGAAGATTCCTCTAAAGGTTCAGCATTTTAACAACATTTAACATTTAACAAATCATTTAACAACAACTTGTTTTGATGACCTCACTGACATTTACAGTATTTCATTTTTTTTTTTCTCTCGTGACATAACATCCCACCCCCAGTTGTGACCACACCAGGAAGACTATGATTCACTCCATCATCAAGTTTTAAACCTTGGATGAATTATAAAGCATGTTTGTGGAAAAAATACAAGGAAATGTGACAGGGATGTGTGTTTGGTCAGAATATTTGCATAGCATAACTTGATTATTTTTTTTTTTGCGAAATGTTTTTAAAGTGAGCAAATTATTTGCATGGAAAACATAAAATATGATGTTTATGATAAAATGATTCATGGTACAGAATTGCATGCTCATATGTAATGGTGGTAGTACAGAATACCTAGCGGAAATGAGCACTTTTTAGCAAAATGTAACTTTATTTTCAAAACATCCTCTACATTTCGCTGTAAACACACTCGTCCCTCCCACTCACGAGGAACTTGTGTTGACACATCTGCTGCTATGTGTGTAACCGCCTGTCCATCGCATTCTTGCGACAGCGTCTCGATCCAGCCATGAGAATGAATTTCAATACGATCTTCTTTTGTCAAAGTCATTCTTTAAAGGCTATCTGAAAAATAGAAAATAACATAAACTACGCATGAAACATTTTGGAAGACATTTTTTGCTAAAACGTTTTAATTTCCCCTACTTATGGAGACCCTCTATATTATTTCACATATTCATACCACATCCTTCATCGGTAATATAATTTTTCAAATTATTGTTTTAAACCATTACATCTAATGCAAAAATCTTTATCTGCCAATGAGCATTTTTTATTATTTTGTTTTATAAATTTTTTATTTTTTTTTAAAACATTTTACCAACTACTCCCTGGTGTTTTATCACTTCAAAAATCAGTCATCATGTTTCTGAGTAGGTGTGTGTTGTAAATATGTCCCACATCAACCTTCCTCCTACACACTCTCTCTCTTTCTCTCTCTTTCTCTCTCACTCACTCAGGCAAACACACACACACACACACACACACACACACACACACACACACACACACACACGCAGTCAGTTACACCACTCTAGCTCCTGGGCTCGGAGAGAGCTGCAGCTGAGGAAACCACTGAACTAGAAACTCGAAACTGTGCATGTCACACAGACCACAGAAGCTCAGTGTGTCACACATGCTGTGCTTGCACCTTGCCTGAATATATATATGTGTGTGTGTGTGTGTGTGTGTGTGTGTGTGTGTGAGCGTATCTGTCTGTGGTGTTTTATTTGGGTCTGAGACTGCATATGTGTTAATGTTTATGGGAATAGCCATTATAGTACTTGACAATCTGAGTGAAAGAGGCTACACAAGACACGTTATAATATTATAATCTGATCTGAATATATATTCATCAGGTATAAATATGTGTGCGCTTTACTAGCACTATGGTATGACCTTGGGGGTGTTTTATAGATAAATTATAAAATATATACTCCACACATTTCCCTTTTCACCCAGAAACCATGAAGGATGGAAACTTAAGAACTGATATCTTTTTTTTTCTTCCACTACTAATATCTTGACATATGCTACGTTTGTGATCACGTCACATTGACGTTTTTACAGATATATGTGTGTAAAGGTTTGGACACCTGTTTGATGCATTGGATTTTTTCCAACAGTATAATAAATTCAGATCATTAGAAGCAATTTGCTATGAACAATTATTCATGGTTGTCTCATACAGCATCCACACTAAATATATCAACTGACTATAATATGTGATTACGAATGTTTTTATGCAGTTGAGAAGAAATCAGAGAGAAAATCTGCATCAGGTTGTAGCCGAGAGTCGAGTTTACCTACAGAACATGATGTTTCTGTTGAGTTTTGAGGGGTTTTTTTTCTTCTTCTCCTGTTATAACGTAGAACCTGAGCTGCCACTGACAAAGCCACAAATATCCTGTATATCAAAGTAATATTTTCTCTCACTCAAACAGAGGCATTTGGAGTGTATGATCCCAAATTCTGCTACATCCTGGACGTGCTCCTGTTAATCTACGGCATTATAATCACCGTACTGTTCGTGCGTCAGAGAGTAAGAATTCACTCATTACACAAGCTACACAGAACAGGTGCAGGAAAATATTTCATCAGATTAAAAACATTAATAATAGTTTTCCTCTGTAACAGTTAACAATAATGACAAGACATCAGGCTCATAAATAAACAACAGCAACCTCGTTAAGGTTAACACTTCGGGGTGTGCTGTTATAGGGAATTAATCCATAGCCGGGTGGCAGAATCACTGTTACCACCCCGACAATGTGTTTTATTCCTTTTTTACCACAGCAATTTATCAACAATTATAAGTTTTATCCTCCCCCTACACACACACTTATATTTACATTTAATAGCGGAATGTATATGAAAATAACTCCCTGTTATCACTTGTATTTGAGCAGCTATAAACTGCTTTATTACCTCACCAGGCTCTCGTTTTTCTCTAAGTTGGTAAGACACAAAAGTGTAGCTTGTCACGTTAAAACAGTCCTTCATGAAGAAGAAAACGATAACGTGTTACAGCGAGTACGTTAACATGATCGTGTGATTTACCTCAAAGCCACAACTGCTGTCCGAAAAGTAATCAACACCTTCTGACCAATCAGAATTGAGGATTCAGCAGCGCTGTGGTATAAAATGCTGTAATATCTGTAGACTATAAAATGTTATAAAATAGGTCTTTAAGTCTGCACTTAGATAAAGATCAGACAGCTTGATCAGACAAATGTTTGCGCTTGTAATAGTGAATGTTGTCCTTGTATAATATGGATTTAAACTACAATTAGTGAGGTTAATTAGAAAAAAATAATGAACAGTTCATTTTTGTTTTCTCTTCACCAGCACATTCAACCCAAAGATACCATGCAGAAAGACTCGACCTACGCTGTGAGTATTATTTACTGCTACTGATATTATTACAGGTTAATGATCATCTTTATACTAGTTAGGTCGACTGATCATGTGTTTAACATGTGACCTACTTTGAAAAAGACTTTAAGTGGCGCCCAGTCCACTTACGACGATTTGAGATCGGGAGATGCTGAAAGGGGACGCGCCCGTGGGGTGAGTCAAACACCCGGCTTTTAGCTTTGACCCAGTGTCCTAATACGCTATAAATGATGCATGTGATGGCTGACTTTAATCCTTGGCTTTAATAAAATGCTCTTCTTGCTCTCTCGTGCGCTGTGTGCAGGGTCGCAGGAGGACGGATGATGACACGTATACGGTAAGGCCCCTCTCAGCAACAGCACATTACCCGTAACCCTTTCAAGTGGGAGATGATTGTGAAAGACTAACGAGGGTGAAAAAAAAGACATTTCTCGATATTAGACGTCAGCGAAGTGCGTTCACATTAAATGGAGGGATGAAAATCTGTTTGAGAAATGATATTTACTATGAACGGAGGTGATAATAGTATGCAAATTTTAAAAATTTAAAGGCACAATTACTCATCCAAAATAAACATTCAGGTTAAAAGGTGAAATACAGCTTCAGTGACTCACATTATAGCAGAAAATGCAAGTATGTAAGTTTATAAGTTCAACAAAACAGACTTCATTTGTAAACTATTCTTCATGGTTTACACAACTGCACTTTTTGACCGTATGGTAGAGATGGGAATTATTTATAATCGCACTATCCATGTCACCCAGATGAGGACGGGTTCCCTGTTCAGTCTGGTTCCTCTCAAGGTTTCTTCCTCATGGCTTCTCAGGGAGTTTTTCCTTGCCACCTTCGCCTCTGGCTTCCTCATTAGGGGATAAATTCATACATTTAAAATTTATATGCTGAATTTATATATTTCTATAAAGCTGCTTTGTGACAATGTTCATCGTTAAAAGTGCCATACACATAAAAGTGACTTGAATTGAACTGAAGTATGAAAGTAAACGCACAAGAAAGATTCACACTGACACTTTCAGTTACTGATGATAAATTAGCGCCTCCTCTCACCAAGGAACTTGGTTAAACATTAGTTAAGACTAACAACAGCTTTATTCCTAAAATATTAGTTAGCATGATAATAATTGTAATACAGTATACTCTGGCTGAACTGACTCATTATAAATCCAAAGTGTAACAGAGCAACAGATAGATTACAGTGATGGTCTTAGCTTTCAATCGTCCTGTTAAAGTTAAGATTCAGATTTGTTCTGAATTTAAAACACTCAGATGATAAAACGTCACTTTATGACTCTATGTTCTACATTACTTAATAATAATAATAACAATAGATTTGTAGAGATTTTTCTTTATAAAAATGTAAAAAGTTTTAGTTGAAATATTCATTAAAAAAAACAGACTAAATTAACTCTGTATTTTGTTACTTTCCACCACAGAATATGAATGTTTTTTTTTAATGGACTCTATTTTATTTGCAGCGTCTGAAAGATAAAACCGAGGACACCTACAAAGAGATCCAAGTGAAGAAAGACGTAAGTGTAGCGCGATAGATGTTTTCACCTTTGTCTTTATTCGGGTTCATTCGAGTAATGAGCTGTTAGAAGCTAGACATCTGTATATTCAGCACGTACCTTTTAAAATGAGCTGCAACTGTTTGTTGACACGAGGCAGAGAAATTAAGACGTGATGATGACAGAAGGAAAAAAAGTGCTTTAGTCATTTTGTGTGTTTTTTCTCCTCTTCACAGCGTCGGCCCAATGATCAGGTTTACCAGGTGGGTAAAATGGCACAGTTTGTTTTTTCAAGGAATGCATACTTACACTCAAATATGATCACATATAATAAAATCTAATCACAAGGACTGATCACCCTTTGGTATGACTGGACAGGGGAATGTTGGTAGTTACACCACTAACAAACTATAAGATAATAGTACTGAATGCTGTGATCAGTTTTCTCTAATCAAATGACTTAACTTCAGCATGACGTTAACACATACCACAAAATATCCAGAACTGATAACTGTGTGTGTTATACATCATGATTTAACTTCTAGTTCAACTAACTTTATCTCTCTCTGTGTGTGTGTCAGGGTCTGAGTTCTGCGACTAAGGACACCTACGACGCTCTGAACATGCAGCCTCTGCCTCCTCGTCGCTAAAGCAATGGTCTAATCAATATTAATCATTACATCAAAACTATATTTCACAACATGGCCTTGTTCAGCTCTGCTGTATAGACCCTTTTGCCTTTTTGTGTGTCTTGGTACATTTGCTCAGGTGTGTCTCGCTGTTTTGCTCAGGTGTGTGTCTTCTGTTACTGCTTACGATGTTTTAAGCTTGAATAGCTCATCTTTTGTTATAAGTGGATCATATTAACAAAACCGCATTTAAACATCAAGAATGACATCAGATATATATATATATATTATAAAACTCGTTCATGTTCCTGTTTCAAACTATCTTGTTCAGTCTGTCATTGAGCTGCTAAGATGACAATGTGTTTATCTTTAGCTCATCTCATTTTGCACTAAATTTTCATTTTTGTTTCATTACATGTTTTTTTTTCTCCTTATAGTCATTAGGGTCTTGGAATAACAGCTTATCAATCATTATTGAAAAAAGTGCTAAAGAGAACTTTTCCTAGCTTCACACTATCTGGAGACTCATGATTTTGTTTTGATTTGCGTTCTGCTAGTTTTTAATTGATTTCACTGTCACACCAGGTTCAGCAGATTCCTCAGCGATTCCTCGTCTCTCAGCTAGCACGATCATTCTGAGGACACAAACTAACCGAGCTGCCTCTCGCGATACAAACTGCATACAGAGTGTACATAGCGACGGATACGTTACAGCGACAGGCCTTCGCTTTCGTTCTTGCTGTCATGTCTGTTAAAAGTTCAGATTTCTCAGGAAATTAGATCAACTCTTTAGAGGCGTCTGATGCCAAAACGTCACTTTACGACTTCACTTTCATCGCTGCAGTTCTCTGGAGTAATGTGTTTGTAGAGACTTTTAAAAGAAGTACGAGTTAAAAGATAGATGAAAAAAACAAAACAAAAAAAAAGACTAAAGGAACTTTGTAATTGGTTATATCGCCGTACGTCCAGATTCATCACTGCCACAGAAAATTCAGCTACTTTTTATACACTTAGTGTATCTTACAAAGGTGCAGCTAAGATGAAATTGGAGCAGAACATTCGGATATTCACTGATCTATAGACAATAAACGGAGAATACAGATTCCAGGGTGAGATTCTGCTAAAAATACAGCAACATGACGTTTTGTTCAGCTTAAATGTACATAGAAGCATACTAAAGTAAGCTGTATATATATATATATATTCCGGCTAACACATATATAACACATAAATAGCGACTCATTAACAAACTTGTTGAGCGGCAGTTTATTTCTGAACATTTCATGTGGTACTACGTAAAGTGACGTATTTCATGTGGTGTATGGTTTTCCATATGACTTGGATATCAAGCAAAAGCAATGAGAATGGAAGAAGAAGAAGAAAAAAAAAAGTTTCCATCCACCCAAATCTGAAGTCACTGCCAGCTTTCGTAGATTTCAGATTTCGTCAAGTGATACTGAGAAGATGTATTTTCTGTGAAATTGTGTGTTTTTTTTTCCCCTTTATATATTAAAAAGAAATTCCTGTGTCTGTTTCAACAGTGTTTACTTTTTTCAAACCCATACACTAAGACATGATATTGTGGTAACACATGAAAAAAAAAAACGTTTAATGATATATACACAACTACAATATTTCCCATATTAACAGAAACAAAGACTACACAATAGACATAAACACAGTAGACTACAACATTACTTCCTAATGACCTAAGTGTAAGTTAAAAATACTTTTCCCCATCCACATCAGAGTTAAACAGTAAATGATGTGTGTGTGTGTGTGTGAACACACCCCTTTTGAAAATCAGCCCTTCCTGTACAGTAAAACGGATAGTGAACATAAATCATGCTGAAGATAACGAAATGTTTCAATCCCTAAAAAGCTTCAGCAGAAATCCTCGCAGTAGACAAAGTATAGGAAAAGATTAAAAACGGCTGATTAAAGATTAAAAACAGGACTTGTAGGCAAAGCATTAAAGAGAGAGAGAGAGAAAATAAAAATAAGAGAGAGGAATCTTTGGCTTTGTATCCACAACACATTACAACACTACTGAATAGATTTGCTTTGGAAGAAAGCTCATGAGTCTCAGGGTTAAGAATGATGCAAGCAAGCGTCAGTAAGCATCATGGAGTGAGGAAAACACAGTGTATTGCTGATGTTTGTGCTACGTCACACACTAACGAGGAAGTCTTTGGTATTTTTCTTTTGTGGGACGTTTTCCTAGACGACGCGTGAACACGGGAGCTGGGGAGGAATGGAGTGGACCTGAAGCACGTGTAAATGCAAGAGCTTGCTAATAAGGCGGACTCGTCCTTCGCGAGAAATATTGCGTCCTAGTTTTTGAACAAAATGCTAAATCAGACCCCGGCAGGACGGCGCATCCTGTTACGAACCAGGGTTACAGTAGCTTGGTACAATGATATATGCTGTAATAAAGAAGGCTAAAAGGTTGCACTGTCGACGAAGTGGTCATTCCTACCCGCAGTGCTTGCTCGGGAATGCCCTACAGGCTAGCTCACTCAGATAAAAAGACCTGTTTAACGAGTCGCTCTAATGAATGGTTTCCAAACCCCCTCTGCCACTGCAGTGTTATATCATCTTAGCAAATGCTGAGGTGGAAGCAGATGCTACGTAATCACTAAAAGCAGGATATCTGTCAGGTATCTAGCCAGTTAAATCTCTAGTCTACAGCACAGCAAGCAGATCATGTCGTACATAACAACTAACGCTATAAAGATGAAACTATTTCCATGACACCTGACACGAGAAGGAAGAGCGATCCGTGTGCTAGCACCTGCTCGACATCATCCACAGAGGAGATCAAAGGAACGCGTTTGCTTTGGCAAGTCAGAAAAGATCTATAATAGTAGTACTTACAGTGCAGTAGTATTTAAAAAGAAAAAAACTGTATCCATTACCAAAATTAGCAATATGAAAGTTCTGCTTAATGCCCAAAAGGAAAAGAAATTAGTATAACTACATGAAGACCTGATTATTTTGCAGCGTTTTGAGCATTTAGTTGAACTGCATAGTGCTGGATAACTTTGGTGCCAAGTCTGATGAAGGCTCGAAACATCCAGTGGTGGCAAATGTGTACTTAATTCTTCTCTCGAAGCTCAGAGACAGCTTTTTAGGTAAAACAGTAAATAGTTTGGATGTAATTTTAGCTACAAATAATGAGAATTAACTGTATTTTAAGGTATCCCCCCCTCCCAGTGTGCCTCTTTCAGTATTATACTTTAATATCAAATGCTGAGGTATTACTACAAAACTGTTTGCTACAAAAGCAAAAGGTCCAGCATGTGCTGCATCCCTCCGCGCGGGTGATGAACAGATGCTCAGGTGATGGCGGTGAGTGGAGAACATGCACAAAGTGGATCTGCTCACCCTATTCAGTGACTCGCCCGTCTTGCGCGTGTAGTTGCGTCTATCTACATCCACTTTGGTCGAAGCTTTCCATACCAGGTCTACACACCTCAATGCCTCGAAGGTTATGTCTGAGAGAATAAAGCCATGTATATTAGTTCACTCCATGCTTAGGCAAATATACTACCTGTTACAGTGTGCAAAGCTACGTTGTTGACTTTTCGCAATAAAACGTGATCAGACATTTGGTTTAGCCGTTATCAAAACTCCAACTAGAAGAAAAGGCTGGCGTCAGCATCCCCAAAAATCGGATAAGTTAAGCTGTCACGTATGATGGGACGCGTCACGTGTCGTTCGGAGCATTCCCTCTGCGGAAACCTGTATCTAATTTACTTCTCCCTCCTACATGAAGCTTAGAATCAGTGCTGTCTGTAGACATCTTCTGCCCTCAAGTGACTGCCGCATTGAAGGAGCGCTAAAAGTAAGATCAGTGTTTGCAGACAAGAGTTGGACAGAACAAAGACTCCTTGCACTGCTCGGAGAGAGACGCAGCTTTAAATCAGAGCCTCAGATTTATTACTAGTTTTAAAGCCTTCTAACCGTGTTCATAAAGTGACACATTAGTTAGAACAATATAATATATATATTTTTTTTAAAAGCCTCCTAAAAACATCTACTGAGACACAACGTGTAGTAACATATCTAACTTAAACCATAAAATATATGCAATGATCTTGGTTATAAATCTGAAATACGGACCTGCACAACAGACCCAGAAATAAAAAGAACCTTGCACAAAGCGAATATAAACTCCTTCGTGCCCAGTAATCTCATTTAAGGACGATTGACGTGATATCAAAATCTCACATTTTTGGTTCAGTCAAAACATTAGGTTTTTTTTTTTCCCTCCTTTTTTTAAAAAGAAATTGAAACATCCCTCAACCCATGCAAAAATAAAGTCAAGAAGGTTCCCGACTGCTTCCTCAGCATGTGCCAAAATCAGTACAACTATACCATCAAATAGTTTCCATGAAGGCTCTAAAACAACTGCTAAGACAGACAGTTGGCTTGTCCAAAAAAGGTAACAAAGTCTCCTGGCGCAAGGATAAAAATTTGTAGTTATAATAAAACGTCTCTATTTTTGGTAGTAGCAAAGGGATTAAATAAAGTCTAAACAGAGCGAGGGAAGAAGCAAAAATGTTCATTGAGCCTTGGAGGCCACAGTGATGCTTTTGACCGGCACAGTGCTCTGGTGCGCATCACCGGTAACCTGTAGGTTGAGAGCCCCGCCCCCAGCTCCGCCCGCCGAAAGCACACTGGTGGGGAGCAGAGACAGGGGCGAGTTGAACAGAACGGGAGTAGTCATCAGATTGGGCGTGGGACCTCCTGCGCTGGTGTTGGCAAAGAGCACGTTGCCGTTACCATCGATAGAGGTTATGGGTAACGCCCCACCAGACGCAAGAGCTGGGAGAAGAGAGAGAGAGAAAAAAAAGTGAGCATTAACCAATCTGAAATGAGATCATTAAAATATCCACATAAATGAAGAAGTTCACTAACCCTGAATAGTGGCCAGTGTGGTGTTATTCATCAGTGCTGTTGGAGTCAGAGCATTTCCAAGAGATGCTGGAGCTAAGCTTAGCAATGCCCCCCTGAAGTGACACATTAAACTTGAATTAACTTTCATTTAATTAACACATTTAACCAGGCACTCACATGCACAAACTGCAAACAAATGAGTGCACTCAGTACATACCCCTGTGTTAGCTGGGAGGGTGAAATAATCCCTGGGTTAAGTCCTGCTGCTGCTGCCATGGCTGCCAGGTTTGCTCCACCTAGCCCTGCCGGAGACACGACGAACTGCCCCGGTGCTATGGTGGACCCGGTCTCTGTTGTCCTGACCGCTTCCTGTTTCGTGCTGGTCAGCGTTGCTGCTGTAGCAGAGGGAGTAAGCGACGGGGACGTCACGGTCGGAGCTGGAGTGGCGACAGCGGGTGCCAGAGAGATGACTGTTGCGGTGTTTGAGGTGACTGGTCCTAGAGCTGTACCTGAAGTTAGCAGAAAAACTCAGGCATAGGAAGAAATACTCAAAAGGTTTCAGTTATTTGTTTTTTTGTCTATGAAACCATGTTAGAGGCTCCAAAGGGAATACCCCAGAACGCCATGCTGGGCCAGCTTCAGTTATTCAGAAAGGATCTCTAAAGAACTAGAACTCTAAACTAGGATTATATTCATTAACAGAAAAATCATACCAGCAAGTGTGAGACTGGGAACAGAGGCAGTGCTGAGAGGGAGCGCTGAACTGACATTCAGTGTGTTCGATGCACTGGATATCTGAAACATTAATGAAAACACAGTGGACAGTTAGCAACGGTGTAAGGTCTCGATTCACAAACAGCTTATGTGACTATAACGTGACTTATAGATATAACAAACTTCCAAATATCCCACCACTGATGGGGAGTTGGTGAAGACGGTTTTGATGGGGGTGTTGGGTGTGCTGCTGCTCGGGGGGTTGATCCTCTTCTCCTTCTGCCGGCGGTTACAGAACCACACTCTCACCACCTCCTTTTCCATGTTGAGCTGATCGGCGATCAGTGTGATCTCCTCAGAGGTAGGCTTTTGGCTCTGCTGCAAAAAAAGGATTATCACAGAACACCCATTTTAATCACAAGATGACTTGTGAACTAACTTTCGCTTTCTGAAAAACATGGTAGCATTTTCAGCTCATCTACCCTGGATAAACGTTATCTTCATTAAATCAGCTCTAATACCCAGTATAGCAGGACAGGGACTAGATCAAAATTTCACAGCAGTGTGCATTTGTCATAACTGGTCGGTAATAAAGAGGGAGAGTTTCTATCTCATGGTAACTCTGACCCCTAGTGTAAGTGTAAGTATGTACTCCAACCTCCAGAAAGCTTTTCTCCAAGGCAATGCGAATGTTGGTATCAATGCTGGTTCTTTTCTTACGGCGCCGATTGAGACCCTCACAGATGCCCGGGGACATGTCACTGGGACTGGAAACTGCAGACTCTGACGTTATGTTTTCTGTAAACACAGAGGGGGAAAAAAGAGAGTAAAAATGGTAATTAGCAGTTAAACTATTTCATTAGTAAAGAAACCATGGAAAAGAGATTTGAAAGCTCATGGAAGAGCTTACAGAGAATATCAAGAGGAAAAAAAACAGATTTAATCATTGTTATTGAAATCCCAGCAACCAAAGGCAAGAGCGGTAAGACAAACCAGCATCATTGAGCCACTTCTCCAGCAAAGGTTTGAGCTTGCACATGTTCTTGAAGCTCAAGTTCAAGGCCTCAAAGCGGGAGATGGTGGTCTGGCTGAAGTCATTCCCGTACAGCTTTCCCATGGCCAAGCCAACGTCTCCCTGGTAGTTAAATGTAAAGAAAATACTGAAGTTATGATGAAGTTTGATAGCATCATCAGTCCATCACAACCAAACACAACATTGTGCACTTGGGGTACCTGAGTAAAGCCCAGTTTAATCCTCCTCTGTTTAAAGGCCTTGGCAAACTGCTCCAGCTCCTCCAGTTCACTGGCCTCCTCCACTAGAGGAACATCCGCCCGCTTCGTTGTGGGCAGCGCAGAAGATGGCATAGCAGCTATCTTTCGTGTAGGTGTTGCCGCCTACGGAGAATGAAAACTGTGTCTTTGACTTGCAACAAAAAGAGAAAACCCACAACACCTAAACAAAGAACGGCGAGCTGGTGGTGATATCACTGTCAGAAAGGCTTATTTAAAAAACAAAAAACAAAAAAGGAGCCTGCAGAGTAGCTGCAGTGGAATCTGTAGCTCTGACCTGTGTAGTCAGAGGAATGCTTGGCTGCAGGATGTGGGCCTGACTTTGAGGTAGTTGTGTCAGAAGATTCTGGGCTTGAAGGCCTTGAAGAAGACCTAAAAAAGAAACCGAAAGAAAGAGAAGAAGAGTATTAAAGTTTTTTTTAAATGAAGATCAAAACGTCTCAAAATTATATTAATATGGACAATTAAAATGAGCCATTGGTTTTTGGAGAACCCAAAGCCATAAATCTTGGGCCACTCTATTCAGCTGGCTTTAAATTATTTGGATTAAAAGCACTATGTCAGGGACATTACAGGGGCACGAGGGTTAGGGTTAGGGTTAGGGTTAGGGCACATGTGAGCTCACAGGCACAGAAGAGGGCAGAAAGGGCTTTCCTCCGTGTGTGTTATGTTGCGCTGTGATGCTGCATGAGCAGCAGTTGAAAAAGATGTGGTTGTCTTGGAGGAAGTACATGATAGCCTTCACTCTTCCTGTTATATGAACAGTGAGAGCTGGCTGGTGGGTGGGAATTAGTCAAGACTAAATTAGGGAGGGGGAAAAAGTGTCATCAGTTCAGGTGAGAGGTAAATCATGTAGTTTGTTTTCATATGCTGTCAAGTCGTCCTGAAATTTTAAGAGACACACACACTGAAATTCCGTCCAATATGGAAAAAGCTGGGCTCCGCTGAGCTTTGAAACGCGCTGTGCTATGTCTGTTGGTCTGTGTGAGCGTATACCAGTCTGGCCTTGAGGTGAAGGGGAGATGATAAACTGCGCAGGCTGAAGCTGTCCCGGCTGCACCAACACAAACTGCTGCAGGTTAAGACCCGTAGGCTGCAGCTGCTGAGAGGAAGCAAAAATACACCAAATTAAGAATAATAAGGGGGAAAAAGGGAAGAATGGAGACTCAGAGGGAACTATGATACCACAAACATCATGTTACTCTGTCCAAAGCCCTCATGGAGGTGATAATCAGGTCTGAGCAATACACACAGTATAGCAGTGACAACACTTCAGTTCGTTAAGCATACTGGGTAGAACCGTGTAGAAAAACACAGATAAACCTGTCAACATTTCTAATATTTAGAGGTCTAAGGTATGAGTGATCGTCGGTTGGTCTTACGGGTGCGATCTGGATAGGCTGTGAGAGAGGGATCTGGGTGATGGGTGTAGCAGCAGAAGCTGAGATGTTGGCTCCAGTGGTGCTGCTCTGCTGGCCTGCTGACTGCTGCTGCACAGCGGCTGCCAGGATCTGCTGAGCCTGCTGCAGAAACAACTGCTGCTGCTGCGCTGAACTCAGACTCAACTACACACACACACACACACACACACACACACACACACACACACACACACACACACACAGAGGGAACACTTAGCATTAGACCAGCATCACTACAGAATCAGGGATCACTATTGAATCATGCTGAAAGCACGGGAGAAAGAAAACAAGAGGGCAACCCGCACTTTCTTTCGAGAAAAAAATAATTAAAATGAGGCAATTATTAAATGGTGGCAAAACCCCTACATCAGTCATGCTGTGGGCTTTTATCTGTGCTCTGCTCTGTCTCTCTGCACGAGAGTAAAACCGTCCTGTGCCATTGCTCAGTCAAGCACCGCAAAAGAACTCATCTATCACACAGATGCAACTTTGATTGAGGGAACAAGACCTAAAATACTAAAAATGTGAGAGGGAGATGCAGTGCATTATATGCAAAAGACAGAGAGGAAAAAAACAAATTTTTTTGGTTTTATTTAATTTTCTTTTTTTAAATCCCTGAATGTTCGTACCTTAAGTACCTTAAATTGGGCCTCAGTGAGTTGCATTATTTTGGGTAAACGCAGGAGTGAGAAGTGAAGTGAAGTGAAGGACTGAGGAATGTCGCTGCTCCCTGTCACTATGGAGGGTTATCTGTTATAGAAAGCATTAAAAACATCCTGTGCAACCCGTGTGCAGCATCACACACTGCGTATACACTGCTATTGCTAAGTGCTAACATCAGGGCTGCGAACATGAAGTTCCAATAAACACACATTTTCTAATTCTAATCTAATAACCTGAATCTTCAAATTTCAGCGCTCTTTATTTAAAAAGATCCAATTCCTGATTTGTACGTTAAACTGGTTATGGTCACTGGAACAGGAAATAATCGCTGGGAAGAAACGGAGCCCCCGGAGCAGAGATGGTCAACGGCCTTGGCTCCTTATATGTACAGTATCTATGAAGCCTGAAATGGCCAAATATTAAGGATTTTGTAAAAATTTCATCGCTGAATTGAATGAAAAGATTTGCAAAAGAAGGTAAGAGAGGTGAAGAGCTCTTTAGGGCGCTAGATGGGATGTTTTTTTCAATAACCTTTCCATCCACCACCAGATTCACCTCTGTGAAGCATTCAGTGTCTACTAAAGCAATAACATAAAGCGATACTGTAAAGCTACCAATGAGCATAGGGGGAAAAATAAAAGAATTGTCTGAGAATGATAAATCTAATCTGGAGGTTCAGAAGGCAAAAACTCATTGGGGGGATCAAATCGCCTGTACTCGTTCTACTCGCGTTATGTAAATGAGCGCATTATGCAGCGTAAATATATTCTGCATAGATTTGCATATTCCCCTCCACCTGTTTTGGAACGACGGCAGCGGCGTTTAATTACCATAGCGCTCTGATCGCTCGAGCTCGTTTCTAAGAGATAATGAGTGCAAAGCCACTTTCTTAATAAATTGCACTGTCTCCATGGAGAAGGAATTTTTCCTGCGAAGCGGCGCTGGTAAACATCCCCCTAGTTCGCGTTGTCATTCGAGAGCGATATTGTACAGAGATCACGTGACGTTTGATTTGTGTGAGAACGTTCGGGGTATGTTCACTGGATATTTACCTGCTGGAGCAAGGCTTGTGCCTGCATGTTGCTCATTGCACTTGTTGCTTGTCCATTTGGTTTCTGCTGCGAGTCCAGCCCGTTTGTCTGAGCAGCTGGAACAGAACAGGAGACAGAGTTACACATACACACACACACACACACGCTTCATAGACAACAAATAAAGGAAACACACACTGACACAGATTCTTGACAGGATTTACCTTGGACTCCATGTATTCCATTCTCCATGGCAGTCTTACTGGATTGTGTTGCTGCGCTTGTAGAATCTGCAAAAAGCAGGACCACAAAGGAAAAAGAAAAAAGACTATAATTATCTATATTAGTGATGAGGTCTTGGTCAGCTTAGCCTGAACGTGAGTCCTGAGGCTAATCTCTAATTTCTGCCGCCTTGGATTGTCCATGAAAGCTTAATGACCTCTAAAATTGCGTGCAGTCTTCGTGCTGCCAGACTCGCAGCTCTTCAGCTCCCACGTGCAATTCCTGAAGCACTTCATTACAAGTGTAAAATTCTCAGGAAAGTTTGCACGTGGTTAATTACAAGAATGATATATGATATGGTTAACAAAGCAAGCAAGCACTAACTTTTCTACTTAGGATGCGACACACTTCCATGCCTTTCCCCAGATGGATTAAGCTACAGCCTTATTCGCAAGCCAATTTGGCAAAACTCAAATCCAGACGAAATTAAGGGGAAAAACGGTGACCCGGGTAAGTCACTTCCAAAACCCAGTGAGCGTTCTCACACTTGTGTGTGCACGTGGATACCTTAGAACGTCTGCCAGTACAAAATAAAAGAAACAGACACACGAACAAGTAAAAAACACTCACCAGAAACAATCAAGTCCATAATCTCTAGCATGAACCATTTTCTGCGGCGCTTTAAGCGCAGGATAGAAGCCGCAGGTAAACTAAAGCACACTACAAAGTCAGCTACGATACTGCTGAAATGAAATAAAGGTGAAAAGCTTGTGGAGCTCCGCCGGCTCCCGTTATGTGCGCAGACGCAATACTGACAGTTACGGCTAGGAGCATGAAGCAGGAGTTCTCTCGCCCTCACCGGAGCGAAACAAAGACTGCAACTGGAACACTAGCATCCATAATGAAACGTAATCAGTATTCAGCTGATTAAAGCCGTATGCAAATAGCGCGCCCCGTTCCTCGTTAGCCAGGAGCGGCTTTGAAGTCCTGCAAGCAATTCATTCCAGAGAGAGAGAGAGAGAGAGAGAGAGACTTCGGAAAGCTTTCTGCATAATTCAAAAACGCTCATAAATATTTATCAGTTCATTAGCATATTAATTGGATAGCTTCTTGGGCATGGCAGGCATGGCAGCTAGGGAGAAGTAAAAGCCCAATTACTGCCAGCGTGTGACTGTTTTAATTAAGGTGAAAGTGAGAAACACACACACCCCCCCACACACACACCCCCCCACAACGCAATCTCAGCCATCACAACAGAGAAATTTATTTGTCAGCTAGACCGCTGTAGCAAGGCTCAGAGCAACGCAGAAATAAACAGAAGCAGGCAATTTGCACACACTGGAACGTGCTATGAAACGGTTTAGGAATCAGGGCGCGTATAACAAACAGGACTGCTGTTTTGTGATTTTAAATGATTTGGCTGTCGAACACAAGAGGTATTGTTCATTTATACTTGTGCCTAAGCAGCCATAGATTTCCAGCAGGTGCACAATTTCAGATCACATGTAAATTAGGATGTAAGTCTCGAACAGCATGAAAAATTTAGGACTGTGCCTGCTTACACACAGCATAAAGCGGCATGCGGGACTGAGGTGATGGAGCACACGTTAAACGGTTACAGCAGACAGTTATTACTCTTCGCATGATACTGAAGAAAAACGCGATAACTTGCTAAATAATGCGACATGCGGTACGATGATGCTAAGTGCAAGTCAAAAATCTATTTAAATTATACATATACACGTAAACTCGAGATGATATAACCAAGATACGTGTTTCAGGCTCTTTTGAGGAAAAGAAAACGTTCTCTGCTATATGCGTCGCACTAAAACTTTGACTTTTCGTAACTTTTCGAGGTATTAAAATCACTGTTACCCCAAAACCTTGTGATATGCATCTCACAATACTTCCATGTGTGATATTTCGATAATTTCGATATATTGTGCAGCCCTACTACACCTGGCGTTAGCATGCGTCCCGCTACACCTGGCATTAGCGCGCGTCCCGCTACACCTGGCATTAGCGCGCGTCCTGGGTGACGTCCCGCTACACCTGACATTAGCGCGCGTCCTGGGTGACGTCCCGCTACACCTGACATTAGCGCGCGTCCCGCTACACCTGGCATTAGCACGTGTCCTGGGTGACGTCCCGCTACACCTGACATTAGCGAGCTTCCTGGGTGACGTCCTGCTACACCTGGCGTTAGTGCGTGTCCTGGGTGACGTCCCGCTACACCTGGCATTAGTGCGCGTCCTGGGTGACGTCCTGCTACACCTGGCATTAGTGCGCGTCCTGGGTGACGTCCTGCTACACCTGGCATTAGCTCGCGTCCTGGGTGATGTCCAGCTACACCTGGCGTTAGCTCGCGTCCTGGGTGACGTCCAGCTACACCTGGCGTTAGCTCGCTTCCTGGGTGACGTCCCGCTACACCTGGCGTTAGCTCGCTTCCTGGGTGACGTCCCGCTACACCTGGCATTAGCGCGCGTCCTGGGTGACGTCCTGCTACACCTGGCACTAGCGCACGTCCTGGTTGTCTGATCACAAGTGGACAGCCGAGACGCGTAGCTGTACACGCCTTGAACATGAACACGTCTCCAGTCACCACTTATGATTGGGTTTTATATCGTTTCCTGTCAAGGCTATCATGCTAATTTATTACACCAGTCTTCCACTGCATTTATTTTCTGGCAGAAATGTCCCCTGACTCCTCTCATGTCCCTGTATGGACAGTTTTAAATCACACTGTCTGCTAACCAAACGTATAACGTATAAATGAATGAGAGATGAGAAGGCTGCTATGAAAAACAGCTACTTTCTTCTTGGTCTTGATGCATGATCCTAGCAGCAGGGAGCGTTGCCGTTCAGCAACAGTCTCACAATGGTTACATATTTTTAGACAATGAAGCAGCTGATTAGGTGGTTCTTCTTTGCTGTCCAGGACACACAGAGACACATTCACACTACAAATGTCATGTGGTCTTATGCATCCCAGACCAACTCTGAATGTGGTTTGAGTGACTGGATCACAATGCTTCTTCGAGACGCAGTCGTTACAGGTTCACGCCGGTGCTTAACACACTTTATTCACCCAAGACGCATGTCAATGCCAGGCGTGAACGCGGCCTTTGTCAAGATTAAGCCTGAGAAACTGGCTGTGGTGGTTGTTTCTGCACTATTTTGATTGTTGAGACCCGGGCAGTGAATGTCGTCTGCTCCGCAAAGAGAACAGGAGCAATCATGTGCTTGTCTTTATCATTGCTGTTTCTAACAAACATTTGGGTCTGACATGCCAAATCATTTCTTACAGTTGTGCTTACAATCGTTCGCTCTCAGTCACTGGTTGCTGCTGTTCTCTCTTCTTGCTACATGTTGTAGAGGTGCTGAAATACTCGCACTACACGAACGTTCGCCTGCAGCTTTGCCTTGAGGAAAGCTGTTTTTTTTTTTTGATCCTCTATCAAAGGTGGTTTATTTTCTTACTGTCTCTGACACTTTTGTGCAAGTGCGATCAAAACAAGGCCGGTCTTTGATCGTTACTTAAAAAAAAAACAACCCTTTAATAGATGCAATATTAACAAAATCAAACAGATTATACGCAGCTTAATCTGTCATTTATTTTTCCCCAGTTAAAAAGATGAGGAAACGCATCCGATGGTAGAGTGAAACATGCATAATTAATAATCACAAATGTAAACGGACTCATTGTTGATTGCTGTGACTGGTTAAATTGTGTAGGGGCTAGGGCTGCGCGATATATCGAGATTATCAAAATATCGCAAACGTGAATATCGCGATATGCAAGGGTTTGCAAAAACGGACTGATTTTAATACTTCAAAATTAGTTTTTAAATAAATAAATTAAAAAAAAAAAAAATATATATATATATATATATATATATATATATACACACACACACACACACACTGCCCTCCAAAAGTTTGGAAACACCCTAAGCAAAGTGAGGTTTTGGACAATATCAGCATTAATCTTTATCATT
>CM074970.1:5811457-5846420 GCA_037577455.1 Pangasius macronema
ACAGAGGATTTATGCTGATATTGCCCAAAAACCCTATTTTGTTCAGGCGTTTCCAAACTTTTGGAGGGCAGTGTATAAAATTTAAAATGTCTGTACACACGTATAGCATTATAGTACGGCATATTGCATTATTTCACAAGTTATCGCATATCGCATTTTCCCCCCCTCGACGTTCCCTCTGAAAAAATGAACGCTTTAATAAGCTCGTTAAAAAACAGGATGTGGAGAATGAGGGGTTTTATCACATTCACAGGCTGAGGATGTAGATGAATTGCCACTCACCCTTAAACACAGTGAGGAATTAGTTAATTTGTTAATTTGCTACAGAACCAGCAACAGATGAACTTCCTGTGACTATTTGATTCAGTCGCGGACTATAAATAGATCTCGGCTCCAAATATAATCCTTCATTAGGAAAATGGCCCGGACACACTCAACTGCCTGGACTTATTTAAAGACAGTGTGATGTACTGCAGAAGCAGAAGCTGGGTTTTATTCATCAGAGATCGACCGGCTTATGAAAAGTGGGCGTTCCAAAGAAGAAGAAGAAAACAAACATGGCGTAAAATCTAGACGCTTGCGAGTTACTGCTGCTTTTCTGGTTTACTGGGCAGGAAATGTGTGCTCCTTTTCCTGTGAAACTAGAGACATCAAATTGTAATGACTATTTAAAAAAAAAAAAAAAAAAAAGATGTGATAAGATGGATCGAACAGAGTTGATGACTCCAACACCAAGGAGTTGTGAAACACGACATGAGCTGACAGGATTTGTTTTTGTTTTTTTTTAAATCCTGCACTGCAGTGATGTGGTCAGAAACCAGACCACCAATCAGAAGCGAGAAAACACTTTACTGGATGATGAATGTATTCTGAATCGAAATGCTAATTCTAGCTCAGCTCTCCGACACCTCGTTTCGTGTTTAACTTTCTGGTTTAACTTTCGGCTCTTTGTTCAGCGATGTAAAGGCAGGAACTCTGGGCACAATGACGGAGGGCGTGTCTGAGCTCGCACGGAAAAACACACGTGCTGGAAATTTCCCGCCAATTTGAACCAGACCTCTGCAATCCCTGCGAAACCCTCAGGACATACAAAGACTCGCGTATTTTACATTTTATTTTATATATTCATTTAAGCAGCTAATTGCTCGGTTATGTTTCTGGAGCCAGAACTCAAAGCTGACAATGCAAACATTGTGAAAGAGCTTCGTACGTAGTTTTTATTTTAATCGAATTTTGTACCCACGACACTACATTTTCACGCATTCCTACACCACTCGGAAGCAGATTATTAGGTATAAAGACAAACCGCATACAGGTATATTCGACATAAACGCATCTTTCAGGTTCAAAGGAATACTCGTTCATACTTGTTAATTATATGCATCTTCATACACATGGGTTGCATAGACAACAGGAAGTTAAATTACCACACGCATTTCAATCTGTTCTCGGCTTTTTATTTATTTATTTATTTATTTATTTATCACTATAAGGAGCTCCGGCTAATAGAACTTGTGCGAGTCAACTAATGAATAAGAATAAACAGTTTGGGTCTGCTTATGAATATTCATGAGCAGTGGGTGGTCTCTATGAAAACAAAGTTGGAGAGAGAGAGAGAGGGGGAAAAGATGTTCTACAGCTTATTAGTCATGCGCAGACACGAGTTTCAGAACAAGAACCACGTTCACGTACTCAGAAAATAATGCAGGAACGCCTGAACGCAGCAGGACGTCTAATCTCTAACTGACCTCCTCAAGCCGCTAGAGTGCGATGGTGACGGGAATACATGCAACCATTTACCCAGAATGCTTCCACGTGATGTATTACAGATCTGCCTAACGACTATGATCTCATTTTAACCACTTTTTTTCAATTGGAAATAAACGCTGCTACGTGACTACAGTTAACAGGAACACGCGTCTTGCCGATCCCATCCGAATTCCCTCCGAACGGATCACTTTGCGCAGGTGAAAAATAATACACGTCGAATGATACACTGCAGTTTAATAGAAACTACTAAAGATGGCCCAGGGAACATCTCTACACATTTACACTCCAATAAATACGCATTGAATATGCATGAAATGCAAATTGAATGTGGCTTCCTGCCGCGCGTGTTGCTCTGAATGCATTTTCACCATAACCGATAACTAGGGCTGATTTCTAATTCGGTGAAGACGTCCTAAAACGTACGAGTGTGAAGATGCAGAGAAGGGGTTTACAGATAAACCCACAACAATCCTCAGCCAAAATCCGACCTAGCACAAACGCAGAACAGAGCAGCTGGAAGATCAGTGGCGCATTAATAAAGACTTGAAGAAACCAGCTACACGCCGCTGAAAAAACGATGATGATGTCAAAGACTTTTTGGGTTTCTTGGGAATCCAGGAGACAACGGAAGGCAAAGTCAGAAACGTAAACACAATACTGACATCATATGATCCCAAAGCGCAATGTAAATCACGTTATTATTTCACACCAGAGTTCCTTCATAGTGTTCTGTATGTACGACACTACTCACATGACGTGTGTGTGTGTGTGTGTGTGTGTACTCTGAGCCTTTGATTAATTTATTTATGTTTAATTTATGAGTGTGTAGCACATCCTGGTTCTTTCTGGCAACGTACCGCTTAAGACTCTAAGAGGAATCTTTGCCAGCTGTCACAGTCTCTCCACACTCCCTTTCAATTTCTTCTCCTTCCTCGTTCTTAACTCGGATTTTTATTGTGCATTTATGTACAAGGTTCGCACCTTCGTTAAAACAATGTTTGAACTCCGTGACCTTAGACCTATTGCTTATCTAAGCAGATCACAAAGTGCATTCTGGGTAGAGCGAGCAGCACTGAGCGGTCTGAGTGGACTCTTTCAGAGAGACAATCTCTGCATTGGTAGAATTATCAATGCTCTGGTATCCAGTATGTGCCTCGTGTGTGTGACTTTTTTTTTTTTTTAAATCCCATAACCTTTCGCTCCCAAAGAAATTCTGACCAATCCAGCCCACTCCTGCTGACACTCTTGACCAATCCCATACTGATGGGTTGTGCTTGAACGATTCGTTTATTTTGAACGAATCTTTAATGTGACTCGGGAGGAGCGAGTCGTCTCGGGGATTCGTTCAGTCGCACATGCGCAACATCCCATAGGCTCTGTACTGGAGTTAGTTCACCTGTTTCGAGTTTTCGAGTCCGAGTCGTTCGTTCATCACGTGACAGCCCCCATGAGCTTAACCAATGCTTATTATTATTATCATTTACTCTTAAAAAGACTATTACTTTTACCACATTCAGTGTTATGGAAAAGAAGCATCATGACAGAAATTAAAAGCAACAATTTGAAACCAGAAACGCATCACGTAACTGTAAGAGTAAATAATAATAATAATAATAATAATAATAATAATAATAACTATGCACCCATTTGTAAGGAAGGTTGTAAATTAACAAATTTCTCTATCCAATGCTGTCATGTCACGTGACAAAAGAACGAACGACTTGAAAGACTCGAGAGATGAACTGATCAGTTCTCTCTCTGGCTCAGACTGCACTGGTTAAGCTCATGGGGCGGTCATGTGATGAACGAACGACTCAGACTCGAAGACTGGGATCTAAAATGAACAAAATGATTCGAAAAAAGATTTGTTCATTTTGCTTTTTTGCATTTTTGAGTCGGTAAAACGATCCGAACTTCCCACCACTCCAATCCCACCTGCTCTCAGTTAGTCTGCACTTGTCTGCGATATTTCCTAACAAACATCTCTCTCAAAATCTAACAAATTATTAATCACCAAGATAAAACAGTAACCAAAAAAAAAATCGATGAATGAAAGCAATAAATGTGTCACACGGTGCCAGATGAGAACCGTAGACGCGCTCGTGTTAATGAATGAGGCCTTTCTTTCTCCCACAAGCTCCGTATCTGAATATCCGTTCACATTGTGAAGTAGAAGACGCCTACTCGGGACTTTTTTTTTCTCTTTTGGTGGGTCCCGTGGGATTGGATCCTTAATTTGTGCAGTTCAAGCATGCACCAGTAGACACGTCTGTCACAACGCCATCGTCGAGATTGGGTTCATCACGAACATCAGCTACACGGACTGGATTCCTTGCACAGCACGCAGGTCCTGTAGCCAAGTCTCTGACTAAATCTTACTCTAATAATCTACACGTGAGAGCATGATTAAACCCTTTTCTCCTTTGCAAGCAAAATCACAAACTGACCTCTATCTATCTATATCTATCTATCTATCTATCTATCTATCTATCTATCTATCTATCTAATCACTCACTTCACTGAAGTAATGGGGAAGGCTCTCTTTAAAGATCTGTGTTCAAAACAGGACATTATTCATATTACTAATATCAAACCCCAAAAGCAGAATGCACTGTATTTTCCACAGAGACTCATTTGCATGAAGTGATCATAATTTGCATAATTTCTCAGCCAGCCCGCTCCACCTAGCCGACATAACCTGTTCATGAAAATATTACAACTTTCTTCAACGCTTAACAACCTTTCAAGTGGAAACTTGAACTGGATATTTGAGGCTCAAACTTCTGTCAAAAACCTATCTATTGCTTTGACACACTGTCTCACACACACACACACACACACACACGCGTCCTGTTATCCCTGTGAGGATCTTCCACCAACATAATTATCAGCGCTACACTTACACCTAACCTCAGCAAGCAAAAGGAAAGCTTTTTTGTGTCTCTATGTTTATTTTATTATTAAAACACAATGCTGCAGGTGTGTATTCCTCTCCTTGTGGGGACTTTTGTTCCCCATGAACGCATAAAAACACGCGCGCGCCTCCTCAGGGGATTAATCATTCATGAACATGGCGCGTCTTGTACACATGAATATTCATAAACTGCTCGCCACAAAACACCTTTCTGGGCTTAAACACAGCCAGTGGAGCGTTTAGAGGATACCTTAGCGTTTATTTATTTGTTTGTTTGTTTGAAGAAGTCGACCACACAGCGCTCAGTGACATGTTTAAGCGAATATTGGAGTTTAAGTGTAAACGCAGACTCCTGATGAGGTTAATGTTACACAGCGTGCAGTAACTCATTAACCACCTGCTGTATAACACACAGTGTGCGGAATAAAGTAAAACAACGGAACAAAACAAAACAAACTACAGTGTTAAGAAGCGCTACGAAGCTCCATAACTGCAGCGACATAGCTAAAGTATTACTACCGGCTGACAAGTGCTGAATTATATATTTTTAAATAACTATATTTATTTGTAAAGTCGTGGCTCGAATAACTCGTTTAGTTCGGCCCTGTGCCCTGAGGGAACTCATGTCGGAGCAGGAGGCATCATTACCATTAGCTTGTTAGCATCTCGGCTAATTCCATCTCCACAGCTTCATAAACGGCTTCACAAAGCAGCGTGCTTAGCTATCTACAAGCCCACTGGATTACTTTTACCTCACTCAGTCTACAAAGCCAACTATTTACTTACTTACACGCTTAAATGTTCCACATGTATTACAAATATGCCCCGAAGAACTTATGTAAATAAGTACGTTAATTCACGCGATGTTCCAGCAAGAGTTTTTGTTTGTAGCTAACTACGCTAATCTAACTTGCTAGCTAAAGTAGCTGAGCAATGATATCGTTGCATGAGGGGGAAAAAAAGCCTCCACGACGGTCAAATGATGTTTTAAAAAGCGCACGTGTGCTATTCCTTGCTCGTAGAAGTAGATGCTAGGAAAGGGAAATTGATTATGAATATGTAAAATGTAATGATTACCTGCTCTCAAGCGCTCATCTTGACTCGCTGAGCCTCTGTCCGCCATTTTGAATATTTAGTACAAGTCACAACCCATCCCCGATAAACAGACGGAGAACATGCATAAGCCTTCCCCCAGTCAGGACAAGTTCCTCCTCACTAACCAGAGACAAACCTCAACTGTTTCAGTCAGAATAATAATAAAATATCAATAAGGAAGCCCCAGTTTTATAATAGCCAACACTCAGTGGCCATTTCCTGCTGAAAAACAACAATAGATACCTTCCTAGAATTTGTAATGGTTTTAATGGGGATTGTACTGCTTTTAATGGAAACTGTAATGGTCCCTGTGGGTCTCTACTGGTAATTTCTTCTACTGGCAGCATCTTATGTCTACTGGACACCATTAAGGAGCATAGTGTTAAAGTTAATGGTTTTAATGGTTCCCGGATGGTTTGTAATGGTATTTGTAGTGGAAACCATTAGAATTCCTGTGATGGTTTCTGTTGTTCTATTCAGCAAGGTTTTAATCAGATAAACCATAAAATCATATAGGTGATCGTTACTCAACTGGGGTGCCATTTGTTTCCTACTGATATTACGTTTACAAACATGTATGTGAAGTAAAGGTGAAAGTAATTTTAGGCATAGGTAAAGTGACCATCACAACATATTTCAGATAAATAACTTATAAAGTATCAATATATCCTAGCTACAGCACACAGAAAACAGCATTTGTGCCTGCCCCAGTCCACTCCACTTTACCTTGAAATATCCATCCATCCATCCATCCATCCATCCATCCATCNTCCCAGGGGACTCAGGGGACAAGGTGGGGGACACCGTAGATGGCGTGCTAACCCATCACAGGACACAGTCCACAACGCAACACATGTCTTTGGACTAGGGGAGGAAACTGGAGTACCTGGATGAAACCCTGGAAGCACAGGGAGAGCATGCAAACTCGGCACACACAGGGCAGAGGCAGGATTCAAACCCGAAATGGAATATTGCCTGAAATGCATGTTTTCCAGGGTTTTTTTTTGTTTGTTTTAAATTTAAAGGGTAACAAAGGCTAAATAAATGGGTGCATCAAAAACTGTATTGGATTGCTGGTAAGAGATTACTTCTCAGATTGAAGCTGTACGTACTTGAGATGGCCATTTTGAATGCATTTTGTGTTAATGTTTTCTCACAAGTACGAGTGTGTTTTCTAATATGCTGGGTAGATGAACACGTACCATGTTTCATTAGTACATGTGGGATAAGAAGTCAAGGCGCAAGTTAAATAAGTGGCTTAGAAGCTCAAATTTCCTGCTTTATTATATCATGTTTTGTAAACAATTGAGTCAAAAGCAAAGTAGACACCACTGTAGACTCTTTTAATAATTTTAAAGGAATTATTTTCATGAACAAATGTATACTTACTGTCCACTTTATTAGGAACACCTGTATACCTACTGTGTTCATATTAAAGTGGCCGATGAGTGTACGTTACAGTGTACAAAAGATTAATGAGGGTTCAGTGTTCCTTGGTTTTCAAGGACACTGAAGACATTGAGGCATTGCTTTTCAAAGTACAAATTTCCAATCCATGCCATTGTCAGGGTAAAGTAGAAGATGTTGGCCTTCTGATCAGAAGGTTGTGAGTTCAACTCTCAGCACTACCAAGCTGTCACTGCTGGGCTCTTGAGCAAGGCCCTTAACCCTATAAATTATATAATTGTAACTTGCCCTGGAGAAGGGCATCTGCCAAATGCCATAAATGTAAATTTACCCCATAAATCCCTCTGCAAAAGGACAAAATATGTAGTTAAGAGTCTCCTTTATTAGGAAGTGACTTTGACTCCCCTTGTTTCCTCCATGCACTAAGAACTTCATCACCATCATCTAACTCCTCTGCCACACGTGCTCTTGCCCTCTGTCTGATCTGATTGATAAAAGCAGACATCTCCTCATCTTCTTCATCTTCTTGTTGTGTTCGAGTCCTTCCTGCAGTCATTTCATTTTCATCAAATCGTGAAGAATGAGTAAATTTCCGCTTTGCTGAGTACTCCTGGTAACTGTCCTCTTCTTCTATTTCATGTCTAGTGTAGAGTCTCCCAGTTCTGTAAGGAGTAGACTCTGATGTTCCATTGGCAGAGTTCTCTGCTCCAAGGGGTCTCCTCCTAGAATGATAGCTGAACTCTGGACTGGGACCCCTGCTTAAATCCGATTCACTGGCAACCTCATCACGTGAGGAAAATCTTGATGCAAAGCCATAGTCCTCGTCATCTTCAAGCGCTGCAACTGAGCTTCTTCGGCTAGGAAAATCAAACTCAGAAACCTCAGGAGGTTCTTCGTATGTTGGCCTGGACATGCGAGGTCCAGTTGTATCTTCACCATAATTTCTTGGTTTGCTGGAGGGTGGTCTTACATTTTTGAGCCATTCATCAACTGAACAGTTGGGGCTGGCCGTGGCTGGAAGGTGGAGAATTCCTGAACGGCCATAATCTCTTTTAGATTTTGGTGTTTCACAGGGGGCTGATGAATCACCAGTGGTCTTTCCAAAGCCACTCTTGTCCTCATTGTCTTCATCCTCATCCTTTGGCTTTTTCTTCTTGAACAATGTACTACGTTTGTTGTCTTCTGTAATCTTCTTTATTTCATAGGAAGCCATCTTATCTCTCATATCTGTTTTAATTTCTTTTTCCATTATGTCAAGCTTGTTCAGGTTTACTTGATCTTCGAATAAGCTATAAAGAGGTACACTAGTGGTGGTGATCTTGCTCCTACGGGAACCTAATCCAGAAACAGAGGATAGCCTGGATGCCCCTCCGGCAGATAGAACAGATTCAGCCCTTCCACCTGCAGAAAGTACAGATGCAGCTCTACCTACACCTGAAAGCACAGATTCGGCCTTATTGCGAGATAAACTAGAATAGGATGATCCACTTAATACAGAGGACTTATCATCATCCACCCCACGGCTGGGTCCCACAGCTGAGCCTGCACTGAAAACCGACCCTGCTCGTGATGGAGGGAGGCTTCCTCCCATCATCATTTCTGCTTGCTTTTGCAAAAGTGTTTCATTGACCACATTTGCAATCCAGTTTTGGATGTTTGCTATGTTAACCATTGGTTCCCCATTGGGTCCCAGAACAGGCACAGGTGGCTCAGGTGGTGCTGGTGGGACTGCAGGTTGGGAATGTGTGCTTCGGCCAGAGTGAACAGATGATCTGCCACTTACTATGGACATGTTATCATCTCCTACAACACTTGCAGAAGGAAAAGCACCAGCACAGAAAGCAGAGAGTGGGATGGTACCAGTGCTGAGGGAGCTTTCAGTTTCCCAGCCACATACCGATTGGCTCTCCTCTAGTGTTTTTCTAGAGCGCTCAAGTATTTCTTCCCTCCGCTGTCTTCTCTTCACTGTGGCTGAGTCTTCTCCACGACTCATCTCCAGAATCTCATCCTTCTTTTCCTCACCACCATATTTCTTCTGCTGCTTTAGCTTCCAAGTCTGATAGGCTGTTAAATTGACATCTTCCAAAGAAGGGGCAGGAGTTTCTACTTCACCTTCTTTTTCTTCTCCACTGTTGCCCTCTGCCTTCATGTCTTTCTTGTTCCAACCAAACTGTATTCTCTTAATCTTCCACCGCTCAAGAGGAGTCAGTTTTTCTTTGTTCTTCTTGCAGAAGTAGTACATAGAGCTCGAGTCAGATATTATACTCTCTAAATCGTCGTCTATCTTCTTTTGGCTTGCTTCACTATTTGCATCCTCATCTTGCTCCTTGTGACGGTATCTTGCAGCTGCCTGCTCCTCAATCTCTCTTAGGCGTTCTTTCCATAGGTCAGCATAGCTGCTACGACTAGCAGTAGACACTGAGTCTGAGGCAGGCCGGCGAGGTCGGCGCTTAATCCGCTCCTTCACCATCTGCACATCCTCGCTGGTCACACTTTCTAGATCCTCCGGCCGTGGACCCATCCTATTTCCCTCCCCTGCAAGAGACCCAAGGTCATCCTTATCAAACATTAGCTGGGCCTCCCACCATTCATCACTTTGATACTTCTCATTTCGCTTCTGCCACTCCTGAATCATTTTGTCTACATCGTCATCTTCATCTTCTTTATCTTTCCCAGGCAGACAAGGATCCATCGCCCTCATTGTCTGATCAGTTGTGCCTCCAAGAATGCCTGCTTTAAGGGCAGCAGCAGCAGCAGATGAAGCAATACTACTCATAACACTTACACTGTCCTCCTCCTCTTCCACCATGATGGAATTGGCTTTAGCACCATACATGCTTTCCTCCTCATCGAGACGAGCCCTAGTGTCAATTACAGAGGACTGGCTTAAAGTATCATCATCATCTTCGTCTCGCTCCTCCATTAATGTCTCATTAAGCTCACGAAGCTGCTTTAGGAAGCCCTCATTGGGTGATATTGCACGCTTCTTTCTGATTTCCATCAATGCCTCCATGATTGTCATGTTATGAAAGATCATTAAGTAAGCAGCAACTAATACTGCTGAGCGGCTTATTCCCATCATGGAGTCCACCAGAACCTTTCCTGTGCACAAGGAAAAACAATTACACAATTAAGCATATGGCTAGCCATGAAAAGAATAAACTTTTCTTGTCTCTAAGCTAAGCTACGGTCAGTCCTTATCCTGGTCTTTTTACAGATGTGTTTAAATGTCATAACCAGGTTAACAATGAAATAACTAGGTTGTTTGTGTACAATTGCAGGAGCTCCCCTAAAACATACCAGTGTTGACCATTCTCACTAAATGACCTGAAAACTTTACTAATAAGCATTCCTTCTTGAAAACTGGGCTCTCTAAAAATTGGTCACTGAGTTCAACATATATTTTGCATACTTGTCTT
Organism: Pangasius macronema; assembly: GCA_037577455.1. Taxonomy (NCBI): domain Eukaryota; kingdom Metazoa; phylum Chordata; class Actinopteri; order Siluriformes; family Pangasiidae; genus Pangasius; species Pangasius macronema. The sequence continues at coordinate 5,822,063 of CM074970.1, forward strand.
TGTTTGTCTCCTTAATTTCATTTGCTAGCTGTTAGTACATGAACGAGTCACTGGACATACAGATTAAATGGGTTCAGAAATACTCTAATCCCTACATCTTCATTTTAGTTATTATATGTTTTTCTTTAATGTGACAATGGCCCTTTTTAAGTGCATATATATCTGGCCACACATGTTGGGACACTTGACTCCCAAATAATTATATGGCCCATTTCTAATGTTTTTTTTTTTTTTTTTTTTTTAGTAGTAATGGACTCCACATTTTTTAGGACTCCACATCATAATGAGCTTCTTTTACTCTCATACCTCTATGCGTCAGCAAAGCCTCATCCAGGAACTCTGCACATGATCGGAAGTGCGGTGAGATGTCTGCATCAGGGAAGTCATCAACTTCAATGCCCATGTAGGTGATGTTCATTCCCTGGTAGAAGCTTTCGCCTGTGTAGACACCGGTACCGTGGCCTGCATTCAAGATGTGAGTGATGCCAAGACGCTTCAGACGGGCTTTGTTGACTGCAACTGATCTGTAGAATGAAACCATATTTAGCAGGCACAACTTTGGATTTTTCCTCTAAAGTGACATCGAATGTAAATAAAGTTGGTCTTGCTTCACCGCAAATCTCTTGACACACGATCAACTCCGTAGTCTTGCAGCAGATTTTAAAGCTGACATCGAATGATGGTTGACTGAGCAATGAATATGTTTTAGAAGAAGCTTCAAACACTACATACATAGATAAGTCCACTGTCAAGTACTTTATTCAGTTATGAAAACTACTATTTTTGACTATTTATATTTCTTAAAAAAAAAAAAAAGACTATAAGCAGGGGCAATAACTCGCAATGCCTTGAGGAACATTAATTGGTTCACTCAGATTTGGTTATTAGGGGAGGACAGTAAATAATGCTACTGGTTAGTAGCACATACTATGTGTTAGCATTTGAACGAAATAAATGATGCCATAACTATAAAAAAACAGGATGTTTGTTATTTTAATAAATGACTAGATTAAAACAGTTCATTTGGTAGCAGACCCAGACTATACTTTACAAACAGGGTTAAAGGAGACAAAGCTGCATTTAACTTCATGATGCCACATCCGCACTGGCTATGAAACTATAAAGGCATCAAAGGCGCTATAGAAGACCCATCAGACCACAGGCAACCTGCGTCAACTTGCCTCTGAGGCAGATACAATAGTTGAACAGTATGCTGTTGCAGCCTATGAGGACAATACAAGCTCGCTAGCTAACATTGCCTGCCAGCAATTTTGAAACCGATTCCTTGGTTCTTTGTAACATATACATATAACAGTAAAGCAATATTTCAAGACTTTAAGTCTATAGAAAATAGAAAATCATATCACACAGTAATGTATATTTCCTGAAGTTTCTCTTCAACTAGAGAGGATTATATGAGAAATTAGTGGGTGGGTTGTTTTTTTTTTTTCCCTCCTACCCATGGGTTGTTAACCAATTAATTTCATTCTGCCAAGCATTGAACTGAGAATTATACTTTGGTGATTTTGCTCACGAGAAAAATTGTAGAGTTCTGACCTAGAAATATAGCCTATTTTTTTTCATCATACTTTGCATCGTATCACCCTTTTAAAATGGAGAAACTTAAAAAGTCAGGTTTTCCTGAACAATCGGCTAAAAGTACAAAACCAAAATGATAATGAGGGTTAAATAGTGAGACGTCAGCCATATGGGGTGAGCAGGTTGTTTTACAAAAATGTTATTTGACCGAGTATAAGAAGGCCTATAGTAGCTATAGTAGTAATCAAAGGTTTTAAGTTGAAAACTGATAATAAAGATGTGCAGAATTTGTTGTTAATTTGTCATTCAGTGCAACTGGCTAGGAAGCATAAGATAATGTTTTATACCACAGCACTGTTGAGCTTTCTGTAAGGAGGCATTTAACATTTTTGGAAGGAGTCTCTAGTGTCAGTGAAATGTAACAGTTGGAAATAAAGCTGTAACTTTCAGACTTCAGACGCAGGACAACGGACATTGTAATTTTCGGATTCTTGGTAACAGGACAAGCTGCATTTTTGAATTATTAACATCTAAGGAGAGAAAAAAAACAGGCTGGTGTGGGGATGAATATTCATAACTATTATTACTATAACGTAAGTGAAAAGTGGAGGTAACTTGTTTCAAAGATGTTCCACATGATTAAAAGCAAACCTAAACAAATAAAATGTACAGTGTGTCATTCTTTAGTTAATAAAGAATAGTAAACTTTGGCAAATTGCTGTGCTGTAAGAGGAATAAAACATAAGAGCTATAAGAGGGCTGTTACTGGAAACTAATCAACTCCAGGGTGGTAATGGTATCACACTCCAGCATCACAAACTGTTTTTATTCCTTGTTTAATCTCTTACTTAATGAATAAACAGTAGGGGGTGCAAATGCTGTATAATCTGTATAATCGTCTATGTTTCTGTATCTAATACAAAGAAAGTTTTCTCACTTTTCCCCGATGAAGATATTGGGCCAGACTTCATCCACAGGGTTCATTGGAGCCTCCAGACGATCCTGAACTAGAGCCCTTTGGAGGTCCAAAACACAGGGTGTGTTATAGAGGCTGCGGTCATCGATCATATCCTTAACACGGTTGTAAAGGTCCTCCACCATTAGCTGCTCTGCTGACTCCAGCATGCTCTCTGGGGTTGAGGGCAACCTCAAGTCTTTGGGTTTCAGTTCTGGGAAGTAAAAATGAGATCTTAGCTGGTCATACAGTTTTGAAGGATGTGAAGGAACATGTACATGTGCTGTTAGAGATTGTGAAAAAATAATGACAGGCTTCGAATTGCATCTGATACTAACAATAGCATTCATGCTTACTGTTATGGTCATTCCAACACTGGCTACTTATTTGCTATCTAATGCGAAATGGACCAACCCTCATTGATGATCTGTTTTGCAGCAATAGCCGAGGAAAGATGAATGGGTTCCATAAATATGCTCTCCGACTTTGACCCCGAGATCATGGAGAAGCGGTCAGACATGGTCGAAAAACGGTCTGACATCATCGAAAAGCTGGAAGGAGGAGAAATTGAAGACAATCAAAAAGCGCTTTTTACAAGTGCATGCCATTTGTACAGGTGAGTGCTGCAGACATCTATATAAAGTGTCCGTGAAGTTTTTAGTCATCCAGAGGGACACTTTCTCAAGACTCAGTGGTCTACCTCCACCTGAAGGACAACAGGCGTGAAAGAAGAGCGAAGGATTGAACATTTGTTTCTCCGACATCAGCTATCATCCACTTGCAATGCCTGTATCCCAGATTTAGTTTTTTTAATGTCAGATTGAAAATTCCTAATTTGAAGATAAAGATGTTGTGTGCGTGAATTTGAGAAGATATCCAGCACCTTGGCGAAGGACAGCGCAGGTAGTGAGACTGGATATCTTTGACTTTAGGAGCTTCATCTTCATCTGGAACCTTCTGGTCTCCATCTGGGGTGTTGTCATTCGCTGAGGCCATGCTGTTATAGTCCTCCTATGCAGATAATCAAAGACTTGTTGAACGATTAATATACTTCAAGAAACACAGAGGGAGAATGAAGGAGGCAATATTTTCTATACTATTCAAGTTCTGTTGGATTGTACATAGTCAGATTTCCCAAAAATGTCCTTGTATACCATCAAAAATCCAATAAAACATTAACCACACACATTTACTTCAATAACTGTTGAATTATCAATTTAATAATCCATTAACTGTATGAACGCCCTGCATCTTCATATGGAAAATAGACTGGCTATGAAATAGTGAACATTTTCTACTAGTAATTTTCTCTTCAATTCTTTAAATCTTTTTATTATTATTATTATTATTATTATTAATCCTGCTCTGTGACTACCACCACCCTGCACATTGTTTTTATCCCCCTGCTCCTAATTCACCTGATTCCAGCTAGCAAGTCTAAACTTATTGAACTGGGTGAGACAGAGAAAGGAAAAAAACCCAAAATTGACAGGGTGGTGGTAGTCCAGCACCAGGGGTTATCGAGCTCAGATCTGACTAGTACTTATATTTTGCTATGAATATTTTTACGCTTTGATTGTACAAAAGCAGTCATACAGAAAAAAAGTGTAGTCAGAAACAAGGAAAAGGAATGTTACACAGAAAGACGAAAAACAATTTTCATTGATTATAATCAAAAACGTGAATAAATTCACTCTAAATTGTTCTAAGTAATCTTATTGTTCTGTTCCAGTGTGATTTCAAGAAAGCAGCTTAAACCTAAACATTTTCCTTAATAATGGGCCTAAATTCCTGTCCAGAATGTTTCACTTCCTGCACACCTGGCTACAGGTACTGTCGATACGAAGCTAGACTGCTGCTATGGCCGGGTGGTGATAAATCTGTTCAGAATGTATTTTTCCTATAAAAATGTATTTTTTTTTACCAGAATCTTTTTATTCGCCATAAACATTTACATGTGTTAGGAATTTTTCTTGGTGTTTCGTCACAACACGATAGATTCAACACACACATTTCAGAAAACAACACAATTACTATCCTAATATGCAAATATTGTACCTACTATACAAATATTGCACCTTGACTGGAAATGGTATGCTCAGTTGTAATTTACATTACAGGGCAGGAACAAATAGCAGCTGGATGCAGTTCAGGGTGCATTAAACTGAGTGGAACAACTGTGATATAGTGTATAATAAATAATAGCAATGATAAATATAATGGATAATAAATAAAATCTGTAGCCTCATATTTAAATAAATCCCCCTTCACTTTAAGTGGAAGATTTCTGAGAGGAACCATTAACAAACATTACTGCTGTCATTATTAATCTTTTTTAAAATTTCGTTCTAATTGGTTTCTACAGAAGATGGCTTAGAATGCTGGTGTAGGAATGTAAAAATGTCATTTCTGTTCAGAATGAACAGACAAAAAGGTGTTTTAATCCCAGAAATAGTTCACGTCACAACACAAATAGATGAAAATGGTAAAAAGAGAAAAAAAAGACCCCAAAACACTATTTTTACAGTATATGGTTTAGAGGCTGGTGTTTACGTTACTACCAATGTGCTGGAAAATGTGATGCAATACACTGTAATGTAATTATCAGCAAGTAAAGTACATATTGATGACATTTGCATGTTATACCCATGGGGAAAAAAATATTGTTGTAGTTGGTAAAATCATTTTAAAAGCAAATTTCTGTCTCGTTACAACAAAGATTGCTTTCCTCATTAGGTACTGGAAGGTAACTCACGCTGATGACATGTTTTATAGCAATTATTGTTGCCTGTTAACAAAGAGAAAGTTTCTTTTTGTTGTTTTGGTGGTACTGGTTGAGGAAAAAAAGCAGTTTTTACTTACAACTGATTTATTTTAAAATAGTATATTTAGTAGTGCTAGAAATAAACAGTATAATATGAATTGTAATTCAATAGCATTTGAATTTATTCCTCTCTTTATTTTCTGTATCCAAACCTTTTTATTTAAAAAAAAAATGCTCAAATGCTGTTTAGACTTTAGTCTCCTTGGGTTGTGTTTGTGAGTTTATCAGAGCGCATGAGTCTTAGTGTCTATATATAGCACAAGGACAGCTGATAGGACCCTTCTGGAACAGAGGGGACACCATGACAGATAGTGAAAAAGTACAATTAAGAGCAATTCATTCAACAAAATGTTATCTTTACCATCTCAGGAGCTGACATCCCTCACATAAAATTCTGTCTTGATTTTAAATCTTGGATAAAAGTTAATCTCTTACCTGAGGAGAGGGTGAAAGATCTGAGGCCGCAGTGCTGGTGGACTGTGAGACTGTGAGCGAGGCTGCGAGTGGAAGTCTAAACTTAGAGATCCCCTCACCATTAAGACTGACAGCCACTCACTGCCTAAGAGCTTACCTCAGACCTGGTGTGTGTGTGTGTGTGTGTGTGTGTGTTGAAGAGGGGGGTAGGGGGTAATGTTGTTGGTGGACATACAAACACAGAGACTTCACAACTTTGGCAGCAACTTTGTCTAAAGCATTTAAAGCATTTGAAATGAGTTCAACCAAAGAACAGAATTAAACCACGGTTACTTTCACTTAGACAAATATAATCTTGTGGCAAGATTTTTTGCTTAGTGCCTCATGCAACTGATCTATTATAGTAAAAGAAATGTAGAACCAATTCAGAGTTTCTTATCTTTTTTGCAGTCAGGTTCTACTGTAAGTGAAGATGGCCTTTTCATAATCACAGCCTAAGTGGATATGAACATTAATTAACCAATTCAAACAACAGAGAACTCAGACAATAATGACTACCTTATTATCTTATATCTCATCTTATCAATATGCTATTACTTTGTTGCGCTACAGATTGACTTGTGATCATGTGGTTATACTTACTGTTGCCTAGCTGTAGATATATACAGGATTAGGAAATATAAGGTCACATATAAGGTCACATATATAGTGTGACTGTGTGTATGAGCGAGGTTCGCGAGATCAGTAGGTCATGGATGTTATCTGCAGATGACAGTTGTGTTGTTGCGCTATTTATAAGTTGGAATGAAGGCAGAAAAAAATGGCCAGTCTATTAACTCTTGAATTAACATGAATCTCTCAGAACTGACCAGTTCACCAGTTCATAAGTTACCTTCAGATCTTTTACATAGTGTACGTATAGACAGAACGTCCTCATAATTAAAAACGAATTGCGCCAGGCTCATAACTACAGAGTCGTATAACTCATTGTTTAACTCTAAATGCTAAAATAACTTCTAATCAAGATGAAGATGCACTGTGGGCCATTCTGTTGCCTTACATTTTCCACTTTTATTTTCAATATGGTGGGAAATCATTGACATCACTCACTACAAAAATACATACATAATACAATCCTCAATATCGTATTTTTACGTATATAACATTCAGATAAAATATAAGGTTTGTTTAAGATGGCTTGTTTGTCTTTCATTTGGGGAGCAGAAATATATCTGGTAGTCAAGAGTCATTTCTGTCTTCATGTGATTTACACTGCAGGCAAATGTCTGGAACTATTTGTAGTCTTGAGTTTGTAGTCACAAACTGTATTTCTGACTAAATCTCTTATAAAGTACAAATAACTGATTCTTAAAGCTAAGCTTCAACCACTGCTGTACCTGTTTAAGGAAGATTATCCTAAAGCAGTGCTTCTCAGACTTTTATGCAACTCTTATAATAAACTCTCATAATCCACCTGATCGAAATAGTTCAAACGTGTACAATGATATTTTGGCCACGCAGCTTTTTATTCCTGAACTTTCTGCCAATGCTGACATTATTTATAGGCTGCGTGTTTTTGAGTTATAGACGTTCACATTAGACCTGTTCAATTCAAGCAGACAGTCAAACTGGCTAATAACTGAAAGAAGACAACAATCATACAGTAATGTAATAATAGTGGGCTACATTGATTAAATTGAATGAGAACACAATACTCAATGTAATAACCACCATACAGTAACTACATACAAAAAACAAAACAAAAAAAACCACACACACTATATTTCACAAACCCCTGGGAGTCCAGGACCACACTTTGAGAACCACTGCCTTAAAGGCTTGATTAACTGGTAGAAATGATGATTTTGTCACACCAATTATATTCCTTTTATAAATGCTTTAATTATGTTTGCTCACTGGCATCTAAATGCAGTATTTATGTGCACAACTCTGAAGATGCTTGCGTTGTGCCATACTCATGTCACCATCATATATCTATTTCCACTATAAACCTCACAAACCACTTACTAGTGTAGAAAGCAAACTGTATATATATTTTCTTGTTGTCTACAGTATGTTCTACAGTCACTTCTCCTCCTAATCGGAAGGATACTATAGAGGAATACCTTAGTTATATGAGAAATGTATGCATAGATGATACCAGCTGTCACGTGTTAAATGCAATATCTGTCCCTAACCATTTGTAGTGTTGTAGGAACGTCTGCATTGTTAACATTTAGTAAACACATGGACAGGGAATGTTGTACATTTCAGTACATTAGGTTTTCATTGCAAACTGTATTATTTTGTAATATTTTGGTCACAATACTAGATTTCGACAAATGATTACTTGTAAACTGCCGCATTTGTACAAGGCAAAACAGTAATGTGTGTAGTCCCGGTCATAATGTGGACATGTGGTTCCATCTGCTGGTGAAAAACTTTAGAGTAAAGGCACAGCTTAAACGTAAACCTGTATTTGTGTGTGTGTGTGTGTGTGTGTGTGTGTGTGTGTGTGTGTGTGTGTGTGTGTATTTATGTATTATGCGTATCCACACTACAATGCGTCCATAATGTCTGAAAGCCATGTGTCGTCTTTATTCACTACCTGGGAAAGTGCTTTGAAACAAAAATAGGTCTCATCTCATCTTGAAATATATTTCAAAAATATATACATCCATCTAATGTACAGTATATGCATAATATATACATGCTGTTCATATCTTCACTGTGTGTCCATGTCCTCTAGCTATTGTTCTCATTTTGAATTTGTGTGTCACAATAAAGGCACAAACATGTCTAAGCAGCACGACACACGACGAGTCACATGACATCACAATGTGGCAAACAACGCAAGAGTGGACTGGTACAACAAAGAGATAAAAGACAGAAAACAAAGGGAATCACAAAAGAAAGACAAAATGAAGATCAGCAGACACACAGCTTTGTGACGATGTCCATTGTTTAAAGTACTATATAAATAAAACTGAAATCGAATTGAATTGCAGCTATTGTTTGTACATCACATCATCTACAAGAATCTATAGAATTGGCACAGTTAAAACTAAAAAAACAAAACAAAAAAACAAAACAAAAAAACAGATAAAACAGCAAAGATTGCTTGCATTGATCACACATTGCTTGTTTAATGTAAGAGCTCACATACAAGATTTGTGCATGGCCAAAAATAAGCCTACTGATTTTTTTATTATTTTTTTTAAAAAGGACAAAGGACAATCATTATTAGGTTTCTGAGGTCATCTGTCAAGCTGGTTTAGAGGATTCACTGCATAGCTTGGATCTTTTATAGAAATCTCAGATGTGTAGTATATATATATCTACATATATTTATATATAAAATGCATTGTGTACTATGATCAAAAGGTGTAAATAGGTGCACCTACACCAATCAGCCATAACATCAAAACCACTGAGAAGTGACATAAATAACATTGATTATCTTGTTACTATTGCATCTGTCAAGCGGTGGGATATATTAGGCAGCAAGAAACAGTCAGTTCTCGAAGTTGATGTATTGGAAGCAGGATAAATGGGCAAGGATCTGAGCAACAAAGGGCCAAACTGTGATGGCTAGTTGACTGGGGCAGAGTAAAACCGCAGCTCTTGTGGGGTGTTCCTGGTATGCAGTGGTTAGTACCTAGGAAGGACAACAGTTAACCTAGCAACAGGGCCATGGGCGCCCAAGGCTCATAGCTGTGCGTGGGGAGCGAAGACTAGCTCGTCTGGTCCAATACCACAGAAGAGCTACTGTAGCACAATTTGCTGAAAAGGTTAATGCTGGCTATGATAGAAAGGTGTCAGAACACACAGTGCATTGCATGGGGCTGCGCAGCCGCATACCAGCCAGAGTGCCCATGCTGATCCCTGTCTACTGCTGGAAGTGCCTGCAATGGGCGCATGAGCATCAGCATCAGAGCACCTAAAGCGTTGGCCTGGTCTGATGAATCACATTTCCTTTTACATTATGTGGATGGCCAGGTGCAAGTGCATCGATTTCCTGGGGAAGAGATGACACCAGGATGCACTATGGGAAGAAGGCAAGCCAGCAGAGCAGTGTGATGCTCTGGGCAATGCTCTGCTGGGAAATCTTGGGTCCTGGCATTCATATGGATGTTACTTTCACACGTACCACCTTCCTAAACATTGTCACAGACCAAGTACACCCCTTCATGGCAACGGTATTCTCTAATGGCAGTGGCCTGTTTCAACAGGATAATGTGCTCTGCCACACTGCAAAAATTGTTCAGGAATGGTTTGAGGAACATGATAGAGTGTTCAGGGTGTTGACTTGGCCATCAAATTCCCCAGATCTCAATCCGACCGCACGTCAGGATGTGCTGGACAAACAAGTCCAAACAAGCCCTGTAAGGAGGTCCCACCTTACAACTTACAGGACTTAAAGGATCTGCTACTAACATCTTGGTGCCAGATACCACAGCACACCTTCAGAGGTCTTGTGGAGTCCATGTCTCAAAAGATCAGAGCTGTTTTGGCAGCACAAGGGGGACCTACACAATATTAGGCAGGTGGTTTTAATGTTGTGGCTGACCAGTATATAAATAGGTGCTTCTCTTTGTCAGGAATTTATTTGAAGTTGGGTGCATTTTCGTGTTCAGTCATTCATTATGTTTGGTTGAGGTCAGAAATATACATATGATCATAGCTTTTGGTTCCCACTAGAGACACATCTGATATTCGAATTTGGGCCGATAAACATATTGGATATCAGTCATTTATAAGATGGAATATCCTGTAACACACAGCAAAGACTGCAGTATTTTTGCAACTGGAAATGCTAACAGACTTGATTGATTTTTTCTTGTGTTTATTACATTTATGCTTTATACTTTACTATATTTAGTATATTTACTGTTTAATAGCCTGTAAACAGTAGTAATTTTTAAAGAAAACAATATCAGATGGATATCAGTATCGGCTGATTCTCAAGATTTCAGTCTGGGTATCTGCTGTAGTCCCAACATTTAAATCTTATTATATATGATCATAATATTATGTATAAGTCTTATTCATGTATGTATAATCATAATATTATGTATAAATTTTACTTATGTTGTATTCTTGCCTCTCTCAGCATGCTGCTATCCTCTTTGGTGTGTCTCCATTTTTGAAAATTCTCCTTTGGCACCCTGAGATACAACTGTGCTCCTTTCAAGAAAGAAAATCAAGACCCCTTCACATGCACTTGTCCCATTTACAGAAAATCTATTCAAATCTTTCACTAAGAATAGATTACTGGAAACAGAACAATACATACAATGAAAAAAGCAACAACAACAACAACAATTAAAGCTGCAAGCAGCATTTTCGACAGCCAAGCACCCAGGCTCGGTGAGTCACACATTCACAGACACGCTACAGTTGTTGCCTAAGCAATCACAGTTAAGCAGAGCCATAACTTTAGGCAAAGGGATTCAAGAGTGATTTGTAGTTTCACTCATGATGTGTATATTTTGATCACGGACAGTGGTGGAATTATCAGACTGTACGAGGAAAGGTCTAGATGAACAAATGGGCAGCAGGGTGACATTGCTGCTGCAACTGCCACTATTGCTGTGACCTGTGGTCGTGATTGCTACTGCTCTGACCTAAACATTTTTTTCTTCTTGCAATATAAAAATATCTAAGGTATTTCTTGTTTTTTCCTCAGTCTGGGCCTTTTCCCCCACAATATGTCTCAATATGATGTGACCCAAATTTGGTCAAAATTGGACAAAATTTGGAGGAGGAGTAGCAAAACTGGCAATTAGATATAAGCATTTTTAGCATGTTATTGTAACTTTTGACCAGTAGGTGGCACTGTCATGAAATTTGTTGCCTAGCCTCAGGTCAAGTTCCTGAAGGTGCCTACCAAGTTTTGTGTCAGTTTGCTAAGTCTTTGCTGAGATACAGCCTCACTTCCTGTTTGGCAGCTTCCCCAGCAGATTTGTTGGCCTATTATGAGCAAGCCCTTTGGAGTAATCAAAATTCTTTTGATAATTTTTGTGAGGCTTCCTCTGAAGATGATGTGTGCCAAATTTGGTGATGATTGGATAAAATTTGTAGGAGGAGTAGTGAAAAAATATTTTTTGACAAAATCCAAGATGGCGGAAAATCTAATTAGGCAGAAATTGATGGTGTTTGTCTTGATTGTGGATCCTGGGTTTTAAATTTTGGACACATGGTTCAAAAGTTATGACCATAAACATACTTCCAAATTAGGCCCAAATTCGACCCGATAATGACGCTTAGATAAAATTTGGTCAACATGTTCCTTAGACCCTCGCCAATCAGTGTGCCAAATTTCACAACTTTTTACCAGATGGTTCTATGGGCTGCCATAGACAACCTAGCCAGAAGAAGAAGCAGTAGAAGAAGAAGAATAAAAAAAGGTAGAAAAACAATAGGGTGCTTATGCACCTTCGGTGCTTGGACCCCTAATAATAATAATCCCAGCGATAACTAGGCATCCCAACATGTACTATCTAAAGTGATGGTAGATAGAAATGAAGAAGGCTTGATTTATATTATTACTTGATCCTTATAGCCAAAACTGAAACCATGTGGGTGAGTGCTTTGCCTGAAATATTTTCTTAGCTTATAGAAAAGTGAGGATTGTCACAGTGAGCTGGGGGTACTTTAGTGTGACTTAAACATAAATGTACCCCAAATTTCTCGTAATGATTGTCTTCTTTTCTGGGTTTGATCAAGTTACTGTCTGTGTGGAGTTCTCCCGTGTTCTCCGTGCATTCATGTGGGTTTCCTGGTTCTCTGGTTTCCTCCCACCTTCCAAAAACATGCAAGTAGGTTTACTGGCTATGCTAAATTGCCCCTAGGTGTGAACATGTGTTAATGGTGCCCTGAAATAGACCGGTGTCCAATCTGGGGTAAATTCTCCCACCTTGCACACAGTTTTGCTGGTATTGGCTCTGGTGCTACCTTGACCTTGAACATGATAAAGTGATTACTGAAGATGAATGAATGAATTCTGTACACTGCGATATTTTTTTTTTTTAAATTCAGCTTGAAGTTGGAGTGTTTGACACCAGGGCTGCAACAAACAATTACTGTTATAATCGCAAAATGCTAATTAGGTATGCAGCTGTGGTTCTATGAAAGCCAGGTCCCTGTCATTCGGAGCCAGCACCGCTCATGAATTGTATTGAATTCACTTCCATTATGTTTTTCTTCCTCTTTCGGTCAGATATATTCAATATCCACCTTATAACTTTATCCACCATTATAACCTGAAATCAGTCACTTTGCTTCTTGAATCTATTAAAAATGTGTTGAGTAACATATCTCTTAATATTTGTAATAAATATTAATATTTAATATTTGTCACCAACTGAGAACAGTCCAGTGCGCAATATGGTACAAAGGAAAAGCACAAGCAGTGCTGCTTCCTCTGCCAGCAAGAGCTTCAGTAGTGTATTACATTCTACCCAAAAATAGAGGCTTGCACAGTTTTATTTTGCTTTTTTGTTTCTTAAGCCAATAACACATTGAATTTAAAAATCTGCAGGGATGAATTTACATAATCGACATAATCGTTTTTGTCGGTTAATTGTTGCAGCACTAATTGACAAGAACAGTTCAATGACTGGCAGACCAAGGACGGTCTATCTCTAGCTCACAGCTGAGCATAACATTGTGAGAATGTTGCTGAAATATCTGACAAGACCAGCAGCAGCATTCACTGCGATTTGGCAGAAGAGGACAATGAGCAGTGATAAAGGATGATCTGTCCTCTTAGGCTATTTTGCATTAGCCAATTGGCACACATTAATAGTGTTTGTGCAGGCAAGCAGTATCCACAAAAACCACGCACTGATAATCCTTGAGTTACTGATCATTAAAGCATAGTAATCTTGTCTGTGTGCATATCATTTGGTGTCTGGTGTGTGTAAGTAAGTCTATGTACTTGACTATTCAGGTACTGTAAAAGTGTGTACATCTATTTGTACTTTGCGTGTATGCAGAAGTCCTTGATATATGTGAGGTGGTCTGGAAAAAGCCACTGGAAGTTGCTCAAGCTGAATTCTAGAAAAGAGTGAAAAAAAGATGAGAATTATTTAAGTTATTTTCTAACCTTGCTTTGGGGTAGCAAAGATCATATTGGGCAAAGATCCAGTTTAACAAACGCCCCAGTAAATGTAGTCAGTCTGCTTAAAGATGTCTAAAACGCTTAAGTGTGTTTTTTAAGTATGCTTTGAACAAGTTTTTGGAGTATTTGCCATAGCAAAATGGACACAAGGATGATTAGTCAAGCTTGCAACATCACATCCTGATGAAAACACAGCAGTGCACTTACACACTCCATACAGATGACAGCAAACAATGTTTTAAAATGTTGAAATGGCCTAACAGAAAGACGTTAACGTGTAGAACTCTATGCCAATGGCGTTGAGTGGCAGCCAAGGCAGGGTTAGAAAGTAACCTAAATAAAATTAAAAATAAAATAAAAATAAAATGTTATTTAGGATGGTAAAATATTTTGTTTTCTTAAATTAGAGATATTATGTTATTAATGGCAGTACAACTCAAATTTGATTTCTTGTCTTTTTTTTTCCAGAATTCTGTCACAGTGACATTTATGTTTTCATGGACTGCGATACACATATTTAACTTACACAATGTCTAGCTCCCGTTTGTCGGTTGGGGTAATAAAGACACAACATACTCATTCTGCTCCTCCTTGCTTGGGCAAAACCTAATTTCATTGGCTTGAACCTCCACCCGTTTCTCCAAGTAGGCTGCTAATTGGCTGAGCTTCTCTGTGTCCTCCTCTGGCTTATCCTTTGGCTCAAAATAGGGGGAGCATTTGAATGTATTTGACATGCAGGGCACCAGCTGCACCATCTCGCTGGTGGCTACTCCATGCACACAGGTGTAGAATTCCTGAGTGGTGGGCAGAGCACTGGTATTTGTAGGGGCAGGGTTTACAATCATGCTGTACTCCATACCTGGGAATGAGAGCAGCTCCGGTTGCATGTGGCTTTTCGCTGGCCAAGCCCACACAGGGGTCTCAGGGGTCATGGTCACCTCAGAAGACTCTTTGCTACAATAGGAAGGGTCTTGGCAATAAGGATTGGGGCTATCAGGGGTGTGAAGTAGCTGCTGGTCTTCAGTGCAGACAGGGCTCTGCATGCCTTGTGGATCCTTATCCTCCTGGATGCTAGACCTAGAGCTCAGTTGAGATAATGAGACACTTTCGTCCATGCTGACCCGGTACACTGACTCCCCACAGTAGTGTGGTGCCTTATAGCCTTGCAGAGAAGAAAAATGTTGATTAATTTCATCCATTTTGCCTTTCTGAAAGTAAACAGAGATAGGGAGAGAAACATGCAGTAAGGGGACAAAACTAATAATAAAAAATAAATAGATACAGCTTCCCACACATCATTTTCAGACCATCCCTTAATATGTATATGTCTGCACTCATTCCCCCCCATCTCTTGGCTCAAACATGGTCTATGCACCATGACACTGTTCATATTATCCACTGCATGAGAAAGACTTTGTTGATATAAATGTAAGGCACAGAAGCTCTTTTCTCAATGGTTTTATTTTATTTAATTGTGTAAAACATCAGTCTTTTCTGTCTCCCCTGTGGCAGGTCTTCGCCATAGCAAGCAGTTGTGTGGGCAAACTGGTATTCACAAAACAAGAGTTGAAAACAAGCTATTTTTAAACCCTTGGCGGTTATTTAGCCAAGCTGGACAGAAGATTGGAAAAAAAAGTAATTTGGTCTAATGAATTTCGATTTCAGCGGTGACATGCAGATGATAGGTTTGTAATTTGGTGACAACAGCATGAATCCACTGACCCAACCTGCCTTGTGTCAACGGTTCAGTGTAGAGGTGGTATAATGGTTTCTTGAACCATGTTAATAAGAGTGCTTAGTAACAGAGAACATGAGGTGCACACAAAGCTATTTGTAATTGTAAAGCAATGAATCTAGGGTGCAGAGTATCTTCCACATGATTATTTTTTTGGGCTGCACATACCTCCAGGTGAGTCAAGTTTAATTTTGAGGCTTGGGGGGGATTCAACCAACCCCCTTTCTTTCAGAAACAGACCCAAATCTCATTAAATGTAAAGTGGCCAGTTAATGTATATAGTGTATACAATATGTGTGTGTGTGTGTGTGTGTGTGTGATAATGATAATGCCAATAACACTTCCTTTGTGTGATTGTGGGGAATTGTATGGCCTTGCTGGAGGCAAATACCTTCAGAAGCATGGGATCGATTCCTCTGATGCAGGGTTTGGGGACAGGCGGCAGGAGAAAAGATTTTATCCTGTAGAGAGGACAGAATCAAAAGAGCACCTTCAGAGTGGCTGTGTTTCTAAGCACTGTTTACACACACTGAATTAACAAGTGCGAGTGCATGGAGTATTGATCCATGACCATTAAATGCAAATTGCTTTTTATTACTTGTTGTTTAGAACTCAACTTGTTGTAGAGAATCAAGTGAGATTATTGGATGGCTCCAATAATGGTTTTGTGCGTTTTATACATTTATAAGTATTGCTGAAGAAATCAAGCATGCGCACACACACACACACACACACACACACACACACACACACACACACACACACACACACACACACACACAAACNCACACACACACACACACACACACACACACACACACACACACACACACACACACACACACACACACATACACACACCCCTATTGTCTGTGTCTGGTTGGACTTTCAATGACTGCATTTTTTCTTACTTTACCTTTTTAAAAGAAACACTTGAATAAAGTGGCACACTATAGCTTTGTATTTTAGCTTTTACCATAAGTGTAAGTGTTGAGAGACAGATGTGTGTTCCTCACCTCTTGCCTTGTGGAATGACCCCAAATCCAATGATGAGCAAGGTTATGACTACAATGGTAGTCAGTAATACCAGAGCATATAAAATGTGATCTGAAAGAGAGAGGTGGGAGGGGGTGGTTACCATGGATACTCTAACACATTACTGAAGCCTTTAATTCTAAAAGTTCTTCTACTGATCGGTCTAGGCATGACTGGATCCAGAATAAACCTTACATTTAGCAAAATGTGTGCGTGATCTTTAAGGTGGTAGCAGATGACTTGAGCTAAAATGTTTCTGCATGATAATTCATACACTTCGTAGGACACTGATTACAAACACACAAGCAACCAGTTAGGGAGGGTGTCTACGCACGCCTGTTAAAATCGCAGGGTTTTGTGATGTAAAAAATAAATAAATAAATAAAACCATGATAGATCATATCAGAGCTTTTCCCGCCTTTAATGTGATTATGGCAAGCAACAAAATTCAAGTGAAAAACAAATAGAAATATTTTAGGACTTACAAAAGAAAAAGTAAAAACTTAAAATAACCAGGTTGTGCAAGTGTACATATCCCTTTATACTGGTCATGTGACTGTGCTCAGAATGAACCAGTTACATTCAAACTCAAGTCCACAAGTAATTTTCACACACCTGTCATCAATGGAGTGATTCTGATTAACCCCAAATAAAGATTTTCTGGATTTTCGTGACATGTGAATCATGGTGGTGGTAGCATCATCCTATGGTGCTGCTTCTCTTCAGTTGGAACTGGGGCTCTAGTCAAGATAGAGGGAATCATGGATAGCCCCAAATATAAATCTGTTTTTTTTGTAGAGGGCTGTGCACACACAAGATCCCCTCACAATTTGATAGATCTGGAGCATTTTTGCAAAAGAAAAATGAAATAATAATAAAAAAAAAAGCCAGAAAGATTGGCTATTGTGTTAAATGCAAAAGGGACTTTAACAAAGTATTAGTTAATGGGTTTGCACAATTCTGCAACCAGGTTACTGAAAGTTTTCACTTATTCTTCCCCCCTCACTAAAACCTGTATTTTTTAGACTTTTTATATCCACTGTACTATAGAGTATATTTATTAATGTGGCTAATCAATGCTATAATCATTTGTTCCTGACAAGAGGTTAAAACCCTAACACTTGAACGAGAAAGAGGAAGCACCGGCAAAAATATGGCTAACAATTTCCATGGCAACACACAAGCCTTCACAGCAGCAAAATCACATGGACATGCACAAGCAGGAGTGACGTCATGACAAGACACAGATGATGAGTAGGAGAAACCTGAGAGCTCAGGAATGCTTCACAACAACAAGTCATAAAGCAAGTCATCATGGCTCCATGCTGTCACTTATTCAGTGCCAGCAGTTCAATGATATAGGTCACAAACTAATACCTGTGCGTATGTGATTTTTAAAACTACAGATTTAATTAAAAACAAACTGTGTGTGTGTGTGTGTGTGTGTGTGTATACCAGGCATGTGTCTAGAAGGAATGACAATGCTAATTGGAGAGCTCCACGTGCTCCACAGGTGGTTGTTTTTTGAGCGGCAGCGCACTTGGACCTCATACCTCCCTACTGACAAGCCTAGAAGCTCCAGATGAGGTTCACGTAGCCGCTCCTTGACCTGTAGGGGGAGACAACCAGCCAAACACACACACACACACACACACACACACACACACACACACACACACACACACAGTAAATCATTGTAGTTTCATGTCATTTTTAATCTCATGTCATTTTAATCTTCAGTCATTTCATTACATAATGAATCACTGGGCTTCTTAAACACAAACCCAGAAGTGTTCAAGTGAATTGAAATCTGGTGACTGCGATGGTCAAAACATATGATTTACATAATTTTCATACTCATTAAACCAACCAGTGAGCCCTCGTGACCTGTGGATGAAGAGAGCACTCAAATGCAGTATAGAAGTGTTTCATTGTAAGATAAAGGTGCTCATTCAGTATAACCGTTTTGGTTTGTGCTTGCAAGGGGACACGTGGACACAAACCAAACCAGCAAAATAAATTCCCCCACCACATAATAGAGCCACTGGTTTTCGTTTAATTTGTCATCTCTTCCCACATGCATCTCCATACCTTCCAGTTGTTAGGCTCCAAGGCAGCTCTGTAACGTAGCTCATAGATGAGAGTAATCCACCCAATTTGGACATGTTGGGCGATGGGGTACTGCCAGGACACCAGGACGGTGCGACCTGCTTCACCCTTGGTCATGTTCATTAAAGTGTATGTGAGGTTAAAAGGTGGATCAATCTCGACTGTGAACAGAGACAAAGAAACCCTTAAGCAAAAAAAGCATGCAGTCACCATTCAAACATTAAACATCTTGGATAACTTTAAACCAAATTTCGAGTCCTTGGGGCCTTACCAATTTCGGCCACGTCCAAACAGTGCTCATTAGAGGTGAAGGAACCACTGCTGCTGTGTGCCGTTACATTCATGCAGTACACCTCCCAAATCGCTGTGTGCTCTGTGTCAAAGTAACAGCTGTTTGGTCCGCCACTCACATAGTCCGGACATTCTGTTGGAGGCCCGTTGCTGAAAAGCAAGACAGTATTCCACATCGGTAGCTCAATAAGAAGTTACTGAAAAAGCATAAACTTTTTTATTACTTTGTTTCTATAATGTTTTATTTCTCCATCTTTTCTGTAGGATGGTCCTCTACAAAACCACTAACAAAAAATAAATCAATAAAACAAATAACACATCATTACAAGATGATATGATTATGTATGGTCAACATGGACAGAGATGTCATGCTTTCAGGTGGTGTATTGAACCTGTAGTGGAAAAGTCTTTGTCGAAATTTCTACTCTTGAACTGAAAGTGTCATTTCTGTAACCGTATTCTTTTACCTAGGCAAGTACACATGCTGTGGTTCTGTGATGTAACATATTCAACACATACAACATTCATGGATTCGCACAACCTTGGACCCATTTATCAAGCTGGATACAAACGGATGTGTTCGTAAACTGCTCATAAGAACGTTTAAGCAAGACATTTGGTGTTCATGAAAATCCAGTAATTTAGGAAAAAACGTACATGTCCTACTCGTGCTCCTGAGGGAGTGTTATTTTACACTTAATAAGACTAACTAATGTAAACCTCGATTGACTGACGCTTTTATATACGGAGTATGGAATATATCAAAGTGTCAGTCAATCGAGGTTTACATTAGTTAGTCTTCTTAGGTGTAAACCTGACACTTTTACTGTATATATGGAATATACAGTCAGGTTTAAACGTATTTGCGTTTACAGCATTTAGCAGATGTGCTTGTCCAGTGTGATTTATAGAAGCACATCAAAAACTAAGAATTACCACTGAGAACATTTTGTGAAACCCAGTTATTTATACTATTAGCATTAATTAAAGAATGCGAAAAAGAAAGTGAGCCAACACAAACCCATAAATTAAGACAAATAAAACTAGTCGTTCTATTATAACAAAAGAGATGGCGCAGTATAAAGGGAGGAAAGGGCAGTTTGTCTGCGCACAGCTGTAAGCCATAAATAAATGCCTCAGCTAAATGGAAGACGTAGTGCTTTGCCTGCTTACTAGTGAAAGAATGTTTAAAAACTGGTATATATTTTTTTAAAAATAAATTTTAAACTGTTTCTGTTTATCACAGCATCTTCTTTTAACACTGTGCACCACTTGCAGAGACACTTAAACAGTTTTTAAACACGGCACTTTCCCTGTGTGATGTGCTTGGCCTATGATCACCTGGCTATTATTTTTTTTCCTCCTGTTTTTATGTCAGACCACTTTCTTTTCACCTCACTTAATTCACTCCTAATTCACATTTTCTGTACTTTGTCTCTTGATTTGAACCTTTTCAGGTATTGTCACACTGTTAGACAATATGCATTTTTATTGGCATTGACATGAGTCTAAATAACTTTCACTTTTACCTTTTTTTTGCTGTTTACTCGTCATTTCAGCTGTGTGAGCTTTGCCTTTTAAGGAGTTTTTTTGGGAGACACCAAATGCAAATCAGCTGTGCCATGGGTGTGCCTGGTCATTTGCAGGTGATTGACATTCATACGTTTTTCGGGTACGAGGAAAATCAGTGATTCCAACAGTTTTGTAAATCTGGCAGAAAGGATAAGTTTGGTTTGGCTCACGAAATCAAATGAGGCCCAATGTTAACATGGTTTGAAAATCACTGGACATGTTTGCTCAGTTGTGCACACAGAGGAATACACTTACAAATCTAAGCTAACATTTTCTGATTTGTTTAACAGTCAATTTTGCGTTCAGTTGTTCTCACGGTCAAATGTAGCTTGCTAAATTAGGTTAAAATATGAATGGGGCAGCATGTAATGCTCAACATGGTGGTTGTGTTACGTAAATACTTTTTTGTGCATGTTATTGGAGCCAAAGGCCACACATTTTTTTTTTGTCAGATAAACATTGTTAAACACGGATTTAACAGTGATTTCAAATCCATGTTTTAAACGTCATCTTGTTGATCTGTTTCTGGTGTTTGGGTCTCTCCCCATTCAAACAGCTAGATCCTTGGCCTTGTAAGACTGAATATAACTGCCCAGGGGTATCGCCAATACTTTGATTTAATTTTCTGGCCAGTGCTAATTAGCTAGCTACGTATGTCACTCTTTGATACAAGAGCTAACCCTATTGTAATAAACTTGCTGTGTTTTATTTATATTACTAGTGAGTGAACACAAGTAAAGAAATCACAAATGCACAGCTGATGAAGTTATGAACATATAATGAAATTATAATGACACATAATTGTGGGAAGTGTTAAACGTGAGGCCTTTTATGCACATTTTCAGTGAAAATGCTAGCCAGCGAAAACAGGTACAGATTCAGGTCCATAAAAATTTGAACATTTGGACAACTGATTTTTCAGCCTAATGATGGCTTGCTTCACTGGTCAGAGACAGCTCTTTGGACTTCATATTGAGAGTTAACAGCAACAGATGCCAAATGCAAATACACTTGAAATCAACTCTAGACCTTTTATCTGCTTATTTCTTTTAAGCTAAACAATGAGCAGCCAATTGTCCAATTACTTTCACTGCCTTAAAAAGGGGGAAAAAGTGTTGTCCCATAAAAAGCACTTTAATTCCTACACCGTTCCCCAGATTTGGATGTACTGTACATACCCTCAAATTAAAGTCTGCTCTTTGAGCTCATATTCATTATTTTACTTACACTGTGGTTATTATTTTATTTATACTGTAGACAAAATATCAATAACTTTGTCAATGTGCAAATATTTATGGACCTGCCTGTACATGTGGTCATTTTCATACTATCCTTACAATATTTAATATTGTTTCTATCAAACGTTTCTGAGGTTTACCTCAACTGCAAGATTAAAGAGCAGACTATACTGCTGCCATGAACAGTTTAAACATTTTACACAGCCTTACCCAAGGGTATAGATGAGCCTGTAGGTGATGTTGTCATCTCCTTGAAGACTGTTGTCAAGGGGATGCCACCAGCAAGTAAAGGTTTCCATGTTCGGGGAGCGGCAGTAATATATGTATGGCCTTGGGCCATCTGCGAAAATAATGAGGCAAATGGGCTTGTAGACATGGGAACTGCTGAAAAGGTCAGTTGCAAGCTATGACCTGAAGTGTGGAACAGTGTGGAAGCCTGTTTCATTTCATTCAGGACAGCCTGATATGATACAACTGCACTGTATAACTAACAATCGATAAATTTTAGAAGCTGGTGAATATAAATTACAGTTCATCATTGTTTTATACGAGGCCTCATTGCCAGAGCTCTGTGAACACTTTTAATGTACTGACACCTACAAACACTTTCAGCATCATAGCACCTCATTGGTTTGCATCCTGATTATCCTAAAATAAGAAGGTGCATTTGTCATCCACCAATCAATCAAAGTTAGATTTCGTTTCCAATGTCCTTAATCCACTGCTGAAGACTTGCTAGCTAATGCTAGCACCAATGTTAATCTGTCTCAGATTCGGACAAGAAAAGCAGGAACAATTCATCAGAACAGGTTTATCCTCATTTTGTTGAGGTGCTATTAAATTGAAAAAAATTCAAGTTTGGCTACAAGCAATAAAATCTCAGTATACTCAAGATGAAGGATCATTACTGGGTCTACATCAATATAACAATATCATAATGATGGTTTCAGATAGTCTGAGACTTGTTACAAATAAACATAAGTTTATTCAACAGTTTTTTATAAGTTCTGTCATTTTACACTAAAAGCACCAGGTTGAACCAGTTCTGTATAAATCAGAATCATGCTTAACAGATGTGAAAGCAGTGACACTTTCTTCAGTTCGCAGTAGGGGTCAATACACCTATAAATACGTGATATCTCGATCAAGACAATTCCTCAGTTACCACTGTTTAGAAGTTTAGGATAGGATAATCAGGATAACTTTAAAACTAGACTGGGATCATCAAAGAAAATTAAAAGCGAATAAAGAGTTTTCAGGTTGGTTGAACCTCTTTATACCACGTCTTTAAGTTTACCACAATACTGATGACTTGCAGCTGTATT
Source organism: Pangasius macronema (assembly GCA_037577455.1). Taxonomy (NCBI): domain Eukaryota; kingdom Metazoa; phylum Chordata; class Actinopteri; order Siluriformes; family Pangasiidae; genus Pangasius; species Pangasius macronema. The sequence goes on from CM074970.1 coordinate 5,845,225, forward strand.
AATACTAGCCAATGCCCTGATTGTTGCATGGTTAAGATGGTCAAGTATTTAAAGTAATAGCTCTACAAGATGGTTTTAGATCATGCAATTGTTATCTGTATATGTCTATATATCTGTATATCTGTATATCAATACGCATGTTTGTATGGTCACCCTTGAGTAGTTTAAGCTAGCTAAGTTCAAAATCAGTCTAGAGCTATTAGTTACATTAAAATGATGTTTGTGTCATAGTTAAAGACATCTAAATACATAAAGTCCTAGCATTTGGACAGGTTAAATCGACAATATGGTTCACAGTGGTACGTAATGCTTAAGACTAAATTGTAAATGCAAGACCTAAAGACTTGTATTTGTATTGAGAATCCAATTGCTATGAACCAACAGGCAGCACTCCCTTCATTAAAGGTCTGATATGGAAGATATAATACAATCACAATGATTTATTAGAACATAGACATACTGTACATACACAGATCTACACAAATAAAGGAATTAATCTTCCTGGGGTCAAGGACTGCAGACACACATTCCTATAACCTCATGACTGAGACCGATTGCAGCCGCAGGAAATTGAATTAGAGCCACCACGTGAGTGAGCCTGTGAGTCATATCTAACCTGTTATGCTTGGAGCATTATGTGCAGTTCAGGTCAAAATGACCCATAAATAGCAAGCAATTAAAAAAAAAAAAAGTGAAGCAATGATTTTATATGCTTTGTATGCTCCTTATATGCAAATTCTAAAAGCATAAAAAGAAATTCATGCCACATGCATTCAGGCTCAGGTCATTTTGGCCTGACAGTAAGACAATTACATTAAAATTCATGAATAAAAATAACTCAGTCTATCGCTAGAATTTTGTGTATATTGCTAAAGACAATAAGAAACAAATGTTATACCTTAGGACTAATATAATAATCAGTGACACACAATTTCCATAGTGCTAAGTGTTATGCCTGATGCAGGAACTGCAGAGAGTACTATGAAGTGCTGACAGCTTAGCTTTGCCAAATGTTGTATTTGTAATAATTCTGGTATTTTTAAAAACGTATTCTTAAAGGGGAACGTTGCATTTTGAAATTTAAACAGTTTCTTTGAGATTGAAATGGTCATCTGAGAATATGATCCAGAAACAAATAGTAAAATACAGTGCTGTGAAAAAGTATTTGCCCCCTTCTTGATTTCTTCTATTTTTGC
>CM074970.1:5854255-5869346 GCA_037577455.1 Pangasius macronema
CACGTCCGACTCTCAGACCATTAGGCCACGACTGCCCCCAAGACATGGAAAGAGATGGGAATTCAACTTGAAGATCAGCACTTTTATATGTGCTACAGCAACCACGTAGAGCATCTGACTTGCTGAATTTGTGTAGCTTTTTCATATTTTTTTCAGTCATATATGCAATCATTATGTCTAAGTAGCTCTTGGAACAGCAGCTGTTAAAATGTTCCTCATTTTATAAGCTTGACAGCCACACAAAGGCTCATTGAAGCCAAACGCCACATTTAAACCCTGATCCTTTGTATCTAATTGCCTCTGAAGTGGGGGTCACAAGTGCAACATCTGACATGGGAAATCTCGAAAAGAAAAAAAACCCAATGGGTTTATAGTTTTGATGTACAAGAAATGTAAAAAAATACATGAAAAAACCTTTCCAGCTACAGCACCAGTGTGTAATAATCATGGCATTCTGTTCACTCACTGTCACAGATAGTTCGTTACAAAGGAAAGGATCAAAATAGCGTGAACATTTACAGTGTAGACACAACATACATGCCATAAGGGCTGTTCTGTTTCTATTATCACACAAAGATACTATTCTTGATAAATGCTTGACTGATCTATTTCAGTATTACAGAAAATCTCAAACAGAACATCTCAATATCCTATTTGCACGTTTCATTTTAAACGCAATACCATATATATTTTATACAAATACAGTTAACAAACATACAGTATTTGTTAATCTATGCAGCATATAAGGAAAAGAGAAAGCTATTAGCCTGTGAACCAGGCGTGTGTTGTCTCTCTCTACCCTGTGTCTTCATAAAAGTCGAATATTTGATAGAGTTTAAACCCTCCTGAATTGTTAGGTAGCGCTAAGGACTGATGTTTTTTCCTCAATGACATACAGTGGGATCCAAAAGTCTGAGAGCACTAGACACAATGCTTCTATTTTGCATTCTTTTCTAATTTAATACAACAATCTTTGAAGTATTTACATGAATTTCAGAGTTTCCTAGTATTTTATATGTCCCTTTTTTTGCTTTAAAGACAGTGTGGACTTGGGCTGGCACGGACTCCACAAGTTTGTGCAGAACTTTATGAACTATTTTAGATTCAATCCATTGGAGTGTCGTCTGAGCACGAGATTGGGCATGAGGAAAATCTGACCATAGTCAATAACAGAAATTTGCTTACATTTAAATACGGCCAAACAATCCATCTATTAATATTTTCATGCTCTACCAAGCCATCTATAGCAGTCTTCAATGGAAAAACCACAGTAACTCAAGCTAGATCATAGAATTAATATAAAACTCTTGGTTTCTGCTAAAGTTGTATCCTTGTTAAAGACATGGCTGTGGTATGCAGTGAAAATAAATCTTCCTCAATGTTTGCCCTTGCTCTTCAAAGCAAAAGAGACTCAACATGACTGTAGATGTCTGGAACAGAATACACCTTAATCATCTGCAATCTGGTATGATTTCCTTTTAAAAACAGGGGGAAAAAAGATAAGCAAAAGCAATAATATATCTTACCTGGTTTTCATCTAATCCATCTTTTCATGAGAGATGACATTTCACTCTGACTGCGGCAGTTACTTGTTATGACTCATTAGATTTACATTACACTACAGAAGGAAAATGACTGCACGAATTGCCACAGAAATCACTTCAACTGCAAAGTGCTTGTCATAGTTCACTGAGGTGTGAGCTGATTCAAAAATTCCCATTTCTCCCCTTCTCCTTTGTACTGCATGAACCTGACCAGGAAAAAGCAGTTACTGAAAATGAATGAAGATGAATGACTGAAAGAAACAAATTTACGTCTTTTAACTTGTCAAATGTTTGAAAAAATACGTAGCTGCTTTAAGTTTATGATAAAAACCAATAATCATTCTTACAGGCCAGACTGACTGCTTGGTACTTAAATAAAACAGACCTCATTAAGCCAGGCTTTCAGATCATGCCTATGGACAATATACCATTTTTTTGACAATGAATTAGAAAGCAAATGCCATATAATCCTCCTGCTAAACAAAGGCAGTCATAAAAGGTCAAAGCTAACATGTGTTAGTTCACACAGCAGATGAGGAAAGAGGAGCAGTGCTAAGTGTGCACAGTGAGAGAATAGTATGTAGACTTGTGCTGGAGGCTAGACATGTTAGTGAGAGCTAGCATATGGACTGACTTTGAAGGATGGTTGCTGAAATATATGGACATACAACAAGAGATGGATAGGTAGATAATCACAAACCAAAGAGGTGTGGGGTCTAGCACTCGGAACGTCATGATCTATGCTGATTGCTGTTTTCCTACCTGAGCATTGCAGCTTGAATTACCATTTATAGTAGCTGGCCATCTGCTCAATACAATAGATGTTTTCTCTGTCCAACCTAATGTTCCAGCTCAGTTTTTCCTTCTTCTTTCCGCTCATTCAGACAACCATCCGTCTCTTGTTATTTGTCCATATATTTCAGCAACTGTCCCTACTGGAGGCTCATAAACTTGTCACAACCTTTCTGAAGGGAGCAAGGTGCCTACGTGTACCATATTCCTCCAAGAGCATGGCACAGGATCTCACCCCTGTAGTGGAGTTCCTTAAACCCTCCTCTTATGAGTACATGCAGGATGCTGAACTGAAATGGGTCTCTCTAAAGACTGCTTGTCTGGCGTGACCTTGGAACCTGGGTTTATGCCCAAAGTCATATAACCCACTTTTTTAACCAATCTATTTACTTAGCAGTGTTCACTGACAGGGAACCTGCTCAGCGTTCCTTGATATGTCCAGTACGCACCCTTTGGTACCATTTGAACCAGACTGCGGTGATTTGATCACCAGAACAACTGTTCATTTGTCATAGGGGAAAGACATGGAGCGCCCCTGTCTAAACAGAGTCCATTGGGTAGTGGACATCATCACCTTGGCCTACAGACAGGCTGTACAGCAGGCACCCACCAAGACATGACACACTGACCCAGCAGAAACTTGGGAAAAAGGTTCAAGAGAACAATAAAATTCATATAAATTCTATCTGGTGTTCATAGAACTAGCAACTGTAACTAGCAATCAACATCCCATTCGGCCTAATCCACCAGCAGGCTTATTGCTAAGTACTGCTAGCTTGGTTGAGTGGTTTTCACTCACCATAACATGCACTATTTACTGCTGATTCTGCTGAATTAGCTGGTTCCGCTGTCTAACCGGCCAGGTGGCTTGTGGTTAAGCTCTGCTAGCATGGTTGAGTGGACCCTTGCTACCCTTCTCTCTGTTCAGTGCTGAGCATACATTACCTGGAATAATTAGACAGGAGTCAAGTTTCTCCCTGTTCTCAGGTGTTTTTCACACTGCTGTAAATTTAACATGATTTCTGTAGTTTTGTAATTTTCAATGTCCTTAAGCTACAGGTTTAATACACGACTGCTGGCTTTGGAATTATTTAAATATCTGCCATTTATACTGGTCTTTGTAAGCAGTACGGGAAAAGGTTGGGTGGATGGATGGTCTTTGTTTTTGACTGGCAAATTTGCTGTATTCTACTGTAGTTTTACCGTAGTGTTTTACAGTTTATGCCGGTCCCATAGACCATCTATAAGATATATAGCATACAGTGTACGGCTGGGACATAAAATTTTAATCAGCGATTATTTGTTGATTGGTCTTTATTCTGTTCTACTGGGGTGAAAGTGGGTGGTAAGCCACTATCACATTTTCTGGACCTCATATTTCTTCCTGTTGGCTATAGAATGAAAGTGAGGTAGGAACCCATTATGTGGGGTCATAGCTTTTTTTGATTAAAAAAAAAAATTACAAAAAGCACATTTGTTTAAATTACGTCTTTATATTCTGCTTTAAATCATTGTCAAGTGTGTTTCATACCAGAGTGGAGTTACATCCCATTGATGAAATATTGAATGCTAGATATGCCAGTGAGCAATTTGTTGCTGCAGCCATATTATTTTTTTTTGTGTTTGATTGTGTTTGTAATAAATCACAAAATCTCTTGTTCTCCTGCTGAAAAATAAATGTTTCATGTAACTGTTCTTTGCTACAAGCCATAATTGATCATATTTTCAGGGCTATACTGAGTGCTTTTAAAGTTCTCTGTGAATCAAACAATCCATTATTGTAGTTGGAGCCAGCAAATTTGCAGGAGCAGAAATTGACTCATGCAATTTGGGATTTGAGAGTTTAAACTATTTCAAACCTTCTTCCTGGAACAGACTTGTTATGCCCGTCTAAGGGAACGGCGCAACACGAAAGGACTTGCGTGAACAAAAAAAAAATTGCAAAAAAATGACAGTTTATTGGGAGTTTGGTTCGGGAGCTGACAAGGCCAAAATAACAAACCAAAAGTTCTTAGTTTAAGACCTCTGCCTTATCTGTTCAAAAAAAAGGAAAAGAAAATACAATTATTACCCTAACTACCCAGACAGAGGTTGTTATTCTTTTTAACATTTAAGTCCAGATCATTATCACAGCACCAAATTTGTAAGATATTTCACTTCTCCCCTGAATGCGCTCGTCAGGGGTGGATTTAGTCATTTTGGGGCCCAAGGCAAACACATGGGGCCCTCCACATCTCTTTTTCCACCCTTTTGTCACTCCTTATTTATCTAAGGCCTACTTGTAATTGCTTCTCAGTACTCCTCACACAGTGATGATGTCTACACATGTTTCAACTGTTTAATCTGCATAAAAACAGAGCACAACATTCTGTTTAACAAATACATCCATCGTAAAATCTTATTTTCATAATACATTCTGTGTACAATAAAACGTCGTCAGTACGCGTCACAAAAAAGCTTGTTACTTTTGGCAACTTTGCTATAATCCTTTTGCTTTCCTCCCGCTTCCTCCTTTTATCAGCACCGCTTGGATAGTTTTCGCTTCATTTTCACAGAACTTCGCTCCATCTACTTTGAACATTGTCTGTCTGTCACTTCCGCAGCTGCGCAGTAATGTGAGATAATGGAATAGTCCAGTGGAATAGGGGTGGACCCTCCTGTGCAACACTAAAAATGAAGCATTCGGATGCCATTTTAGGGATAGAGTTTTAAAAATATATAATTTGCGTAAAGTAAAAAAAAAAACCTTAACTATAAGTTAATAGGGGTTTTGGGGGCCCCTAGGTAGCTGGGGGCCCAAGGCGATTGCCGACCTTTGCCTAATGGTTAAGTCCACCCCTGGCACGCGTTATTGTCAATGAATGGGCAAATGTAATAATCTGGTTGCTGATATGACCAGCTGAACAATCATGTGTGAACAGGCAGTACAGCCTTGACAGTAATCTTGGAGTGTTTTTATAGACAAATGTAGAGCAGAAATTGTTGACAGTTTTTACCAGCTGAGGTCTGACCATCAGAAAATCCAATATCCAGTTATAGATAAAACTGTACAAGCAAGGCTGAACAAATTGGTTGCCTTGGCACATGGGACAGCCACCTTCCAAACAAAACACAAGTGGATGATCAATAGATCACCAATAAAAGATTGCAACATTGCTAATTTATTATTTCCTCCCAGGTTACCTCTACTGTTCAGGGTGCTTTTAAATATGCAATATTTAGTCAGTTTGAACTAAACCCTGGTGTGTTTTCCTCCGCAGTGCTGTTTGCTTGTGTAGGTGAGAATACAGCAACCACGTTCAGGTGCAGATCAAATTCCTTCAGTTCATGAGGTCTGATTATAAAGAGAAAATAATGGGACTCTAAACTGACCCAGCTGCAGCAGCTGAATCAAAATGCTCTGTAATTTGGGTTGCAGGCCACATTTTTGATGCAAGTAGCTAAACAGACCTGTGAGATGCAAACTACCAAAGAACAGGGCGAAAGTAGAAAAAATGCAATTCAGGATATCTGGACAAAAGAAAGGAAGAAAGAAATGCTGGCTAGAATAAACAAAATGGTTAAACTAGTAATTTATACAATTATTTAATATGTTATTAAGCACTGGCTAAGTGTTCTCTGTGCTCAGTTAATTTTCATGATTTCTTTTATTTCTTTTTTTAAATTTTCCCCCATTTTTTCCCCCAATTTGGTCTTGCCAGTTCTCACTCACTGGTTAACTCTCCTTTATCACAGGACATCTACTAGGCAGGGAGGGTGGGGCAAACATGTGCTTCCCCTGATGTCAACCTTTCAAACTGCTGCTCCATGCAGCATCACAGGGCAGCGTAACACACTGGGAGGAATGTGCTATCCGCCCCATTCTGCTTGGACGAACTCACAGACACCTGTGATTGGCTAGTGTTGTTCTGACTGACAGGAGAGAGAGTAATATCATCTCTCCCGCCTTCCTGGGTTTCTTGTTAATTAAATTATGGGGTTATGACTTTCTCCTCCATTTCAAACTCTCCAAATCAAACTCTTGACATTATGCTTCATAGGACAAAAGGCATTTTTTTGGGGTTGGGGGTTCAAATCCAGCCCTGTGTGCACGGAGTTTGAATGCTCTCCCCATGCCTCAAGGGGGTTCCTCCCCCAATCCAAAGACATGCATTGTAGGCTGACTGGCATTTCCAAATTGTCTGTTGTATATGACATCGTGCCCTGCGAAGGATTGGTGCCCCATCCAGGGTGTCCCCTGTCTTGTGCCACAAAAAGCTAACTAGTTTTTTTTTTGTGTTTAATTGGATAGATTGGCACTAATGTCTCATATTCTGTGGACACATGTCATTAGTTTGTTTTGCCTGTTTGTCCACAGCTGCTGTATAAAAATGTGGGCTCATGATGTGTTTTTCGGTTGGCTGCTATAATAAGATCTGTTAAGTCACTAAGCAAAGTCAGATATTCTGCTAATTTTTCAGGTGGGCAGATTTCACCAAAAGAAAAAAGATAGCGCTTGTACAATAAAATAATCTCTGGCAAATGATTTCTGCCTTGTTAACAACCAACTGACACTCCACATTTCTGCACAGACAGCTTGCTTATCTGCCTTCTGTGTAGGACAAATGTGATATAATCACAATCTGAAATATCCACATAATATATCTGACCAAAATAAATTATCCATTTCACATTTGTTGTTCAGCCAAATGGGTAATGATGATAATGATTCCTATTGTTTTCACTGTTCTCTTGCTTCAGTTACTGATGAATCAGCACAATACCAGAGAAAGAGCAAATCATTTTAATCAATAGGTCAAACAAATCAATCAAAGGGCAACAACCCTATAGGTTTATATACACATGGAGCACAGTTTAATACATCTACATGCATCTGCCTTTTGCTGCCTATACTAAGTGAGCACAATGCTGCAAGTGTCAGAGCAACAGTTTCTGAACAAGTACAGGAAAACTCGAAACAGAACTGACCTTAATACCAGCTTATGTATAGTAATGGAAACGTTAGGTCATCCAGAGTAAAAATAAGAAGCGACTTTGAGTGTCAATGTACTGTATATGATATATATTTTGCCCAAGATTAATATTTGTTTTATTTGTTACCACCAAACTTTGATTAGAACACAAATGGTTTAAGATTAAGGTCACTGTGCCCCAACATTGGATGTTCAGGCCCATGTTGGCTCTAGAGCCAATCACCACAATGGGCACAAGGCAGGGATTCAACCCAGTCCATTGCAGGGCACCACACACACTCACTCACATCTATGGACAATTTAGCGTAGAACGTCCGCCTACCAGCATGTTTATTTGGACGGTGGGAGGAAACCGGAGAACCCGCAGGAAAGCCACATGAACACGGTGAGAACATGTGAAACTCCATACACACAGTAATCTGAGCTCAGGATCAAACCTAGGACAATGGAACTGTAAGGTGGCAATGCTACCCACTGTGCCACCGTGCCACCCCACCACACCATTGGTTGACGATGATTTAAAAAAAAAACAAAAAAAAAAACAGTCCCAACGAAACAGAAGATTTAATCGCAGTTCCTAGCAACAAAATCCTCTGATTGTGCTATTAGATTTCTGGCAGTTCACACTCTCACATTCCAGATAAATCTTGGCTAATCCTTCTAAAGCATAAACACTTACTTGGTCTAGCATTGTGCTGTGATGTGTTAAATGTGATTTAAATATATGATATAACGTAACATTGTTTGATCATATCTTTCTACGTCAGAGAGGCTGTAGGGCTGGATGATCAAACTCACACAGTCTTACAAAATCTAGAACCCTTTTAAAAGTTTTTTTTTTATTTAAATTTTTATTTTATTTTATTTTTAATGCACCAGTTATGGTGTCATCATCCTAGAGCAAGCCTAATATCACAGTACATGGTGTGATGGAATGTCTTCATGCATTATGGTATGATATTTATGTCATATGGCCAATAAAATCAGAAACCTGGTATATATTTTTAACATGTAACCTTTGTGTTTATGAATGTGATACACACACATTAATCTTATTACAACCATCAAAACCACAATATGGTGTACTACGCTGGATTTACTCAGCTGGTCATGTGTGGACTGTTGCATATTATGAATATTACTTATATTAAACTACACCCAAAAGCAGTATGCGGTCAATTGAATGAACACAACATAACAGTTCCAGCACACCAAAGACACATGGATAATGTGAATCGAGTATGTGGTCTGAACAATTTTGGGGTGTACCATATCCCATAATGCAATGAAAAACCTGCTTCCAAACAGTAACCCGAGCTCTGGATCGAACCGGGGACCCTGGAGTTATGAGGCAGCAATTCTCATCTTGCTTTGTATGTATTTATTACTGTATTTATTATTTGCTACCCTAGAAATAACACTTTCTGGAAATGTTTGACTAATAACTTTAATGTTCTCTCTAATACTTAACTGCATCTGGGAACACTCACAAAAATGAAGTAGTAGCCTAAATAGATAAATCATGATCATGGCCACAAGTACATCTGACTGACAGGAAGTCACAAGGCTGTAGCACTGAATACCAGTGATAATTCTCACATATTCTGTAAACTACTACAATGAAGAGCCTAATAGTACATGGCACATACAGGTGCAGTATACACTGCCTGGCCAAAAAAAAAAAAAAAAAACGGTCGCTGTTTGGATTTAAATAAGCAAATATTTAAGAACCTATTATTGGATCATTATTGCAGTGATTAATATGTTTCAGCTTTCAACAATTGTTTTAACCCTAACTGACGCAGTGTGTAGCTTCTCATTTCTTAAACAACCATATCAGAAGACGTATTTCCCCATGGTCAAGGACAAGATGTTACTGTGTTTCAGAAAGGGCAAATTATTGGCCTGCATCAAGCAAAGAAAATGACTAAGGAGATTACTGAAATCACTGGAACTGGGTTAAAAACTGTCCAGCGCATTATTAGACCCTGGGTGGATAGTGGTGAACTGTCAACTTTGCAGAAGAAATGTGGTCGGAAAAAAATCTCGGACGATCATGATCGGAGATCATTAAAAAAGCTTGAAGTCACATTGTAAAAAATCGACAGTAGCACTCATGACTAATGAGTTTAATAGTGAAAGTAAGAGCATTTCCACACACACAATGTGACGAGAACTTACAGGATTGGAACTAAACAGCTGTGTGGCCACAAGAAAGCCACTTGTTATTGAGGATAATCGGGGAAAAAATGACTTCAGTTTGCTAGGGAGCTTAAAGATTGGACTGGGGAGCAATGGAGAAAGGTNCTCTGGAGGCAGTGTTATGATCCAGGGTTGCTTCAGTTGGTCTCTTCTAGGCTCAACAACATTATGCGGCAATAAAATGAAGTCAGCTGAGTGCTGAATGACCAGGTCATCCCATCAATGGATTTTTTCTTCCCTGACACCATCCAGGATGACAATGCCAAGATTCATCAGGCTCAAACTGTGAAAGAGTGGTTCAGGGAGCACGAGGAATAATTTCCACACATGAACTGGCCACCACAGAGTCCTGACCTTAACCCACTGAAAGTCTTTGGGATGTGCTGGAGAAGAGTTTACAGACTGGTGCAACTCTCCCGTCCTCAGTACACTATCTCAGCCAAACATTAAAGCAATTCTGGACAGAAATAAACGTTGTGACGTTTTTATTTTTTAGTTATTTTTCTATATAATTTTATTAGACAGGCCAGGGGTATGCACAGTACACAATAAACCAAATATACATTATAAGAATGCAAAAACATTATATATATTAATTACACAATGAGATGGATTTTAACGCTTTAGAGTTGCTGGAGGCACACAAGGTATCCAGATAATATAAGTGAAGGGGTTTTATGGACAAAAATTTACACTTATGCATTAAAACGTAGCTAGAAAAATAAATAAAAATGTTGTGACCTTGCGTAAGGTTGTCGAAACAATGCGATGAATGCGCACTGGATTCAAAGCTAAAGGCGGTGCAACCAAACATTAGCGTGTGCAACTTTTCTTATAGCCAGTGTATTTGCATGCCAAACACAATCAAGGAGCGTGTTGCACTGTGGAGTTGTTGACTAACGCTCGCGCCGGATTTCCAAGCTGATAACAATTATCGCGAGAATGACAGGCTACTTTTGTGTGAACAATCAGTTGCGGTTTATTATTTTTTTTAAACGAACGAAACGACCACACGAACACACACACACACACACACACACACACGAACACACACACACACACACACACACACACACTTTTCATACTGAGCCTCTAAATCTAGAAAAAAGACTATTAAGTCACGATTTCTATTGAGTTTAGGCAGCTGATAGGTAATCGTATAGGACATAGACCTTACTGAAGATTACAAGTCATTACGCTCCAATTATGTACCTTAAATCTTTGCTTTTTAAAAGTAAAAGTACTTTATTTCCACAAGATACATATTAAGGGTACCACCTAAGCAACAAGGTAAGGAGGTAAGTACAGTTTTCTTCAGAAGATGACCCACACTTTCAGGAAGGAACCTGTGGTGCTGTGCTATTCTCACAGAGCAGCTCAGGAGCCTGAAAATGAATTGACTTGTACTGATACTGACCTACAACTAAAAACAGGCGTTGACACAACGTCTCTTTGCTATCTGTGTACACATACACACACACACACACACACAGCCCATATGTGCACCACCGCAGTATAAGTGGTGATCCAGAAGAAAATTTAAAAAAGTAATACAGTAATGGCACTGATTTCGCCTTAGGCATCGGCCAAGTACAGAACCCCAAGATTGTATATACATTCGACGTCATTATATGATACCATATAATCAGGGGCTCTAGACAGGAATTTGTTCAATGAAACGTACCAAACTTGTGGAACCGAGGAGAACACACACACACACACACACACACACACACACACACACACACACACACACACACACACACACAAGCACACAGTAATGATAAGGAAACTGCAGATCACTTGCGCACAGCTTTATTGGGTTTAACAGAAGGGAAGGGAAGAACAATAGCTTTTTAACTAATAACCAGCCCTTCGGTTTGAGAGACCCACACAGGGTAAATTAGAGATATGAGAAAGCCTGATAGAACCCAATAGAATTTTATTAATAGTTCAAAAAACAACTTTTTTAGAGCAAAAAATAAATAAAAAACACGCGAAGAGCACAAAATACAGAAATGAATGCTGAGTCGTACATAAACATAGAACTTCTACCACAACAAACAGCTGAAAATGACCGGAAGTGGCCCTTACCTGTCAGAATGAAACCCTCCGATAAGCCTTATTCACCTCATCCAAAACCCACAAAACGTCTTCATTTATCCAAAAAGACGCTCCTCGGTCATGTCAAGCACTATAGGGAGAAAAAGAAAACACAGCTCAGACATTATCCACTGACTGTCGCGCGCGCTCTGATCTAGTAAATGACAGTTCCAATGTCATTTTCGATGCTGTTTCCGTTTTAAAAGGATTATTTTATTAGCGCGAGCCACCGCGACGTCGCTCCCTCGGTCTAAAGGCGATTTTCTCCCCACCTGACTTCACGTCATTCCGCCTGTATGTGTTTTAAAGCGCGCTCAAGCCGAATCCCGAACGGCTCCCTAATTGCCCCCATAGCGCACTAAGTAGGGCATACCGAGGCCAACACTTTATAGTCCGTGTAGTGCACTTATATAGGAAGTAGGGATCTATTTGGTAGTGACCTCGAGCTCCCTCTACCAGAGCGCTCTCTATACTATACCATAATATAAGATAATTAAAGCTGCAAGCAGCATTTTCGGGAGCAAATCACCCAGACTCAGTGAGCCACACATTCACAGACACGCTGCAATTGTTGCCTGAGCAATCACAGGAAAGCAGAGCCATTCTTTGGCCCATTATGGTAAACTGTTTGGAATATTCAAAACTCTTTTGATGACTTTTGCGAAGCTTACTCTGAAGATGATGCATACCAAATTTGGTAATGATTGGAGAAAATGTGAAGGAGGAGTAGCGAAAAAAAACAGTTTTTAATAAAATCCAAGATGGTTGACAGGAAGTAAACTTGAATTTCAAATGGTTCAAATGTTATGACCATAAAGGTACTTCCAAATTAGGCCCAAATATGAGTGCTATAGCATTGGCAACACTTGGCCCAAATTTGGTCAGAATGTTCTTTAGACCCTCCCGAAACAGAATGCCAAATTAAACATCTTCATGCCAGACATAGCAAGAAGAGGAAGAAGAAGACGACGAAACCATAGAATAATAATAGGGTGCCTATGCACATTTGGTGCTTGGCCCCCTGAAAACATACAGTGCAGAAAAAAAATTATGGGAATGCTTAAATCACACATTGGGTCTCGATGAATGAATTATTCAAGTTGAAATTTGTAATTTGTTGAGAACAAAATGATGTCACTGGAAGCCAAAGTCATCATCACATTGATGGCTGGATTCAAAATCACAGTAAAAAAAATTTAATTACAGGCTGATCCAACTTGCATGAATTTCATCACAGCAACTCATAATCTAAGTCATGGTGCGTATGGCCCCTATGTGCCTGTATGCATTCCCGACAACGTCTGGGCATGCTCCTGATGAGATGGCGGATGGTGTCCTAGGGGATCTCGTCCCAGACCTGGATCAGGGCATCAGTGAGCTCCTGGACAGTCTGGGGTGCTACTTGGCAGCTATGGATGCTCTGATACATCCCAGTGATACGTCCCAATGATTCTCAGTTGGATTCAGGTCTGGGGAACGTGAGGGCCAGTCAGTAGCATTAATGCCTTCGTCATCCAGAAACTACCTACACACTCTGGCCACATGAGGCCAGGCATTGTCATGCACCAGCAGGAACCCAGGGCCCACTGCACCAGCATAATGTCTGACAGTGGCTCTGAGGAATACCTTACACGGTACCTAACAGCAGTAAAGGTACAATTGGCTAGCATGTGGAGGTAGGCGTGATCCTCCAAGGATATTCCACCCCAGACCATCACTGACCCTCTGCGAAACTGGTCATGCTGGATGATGTTGCAGGCAGCATAACGTCCCCATGGCATCTCCAGACTCCTTCACGTATGTCACATATGCTCAGTGTGAACCTGCTCTCATCCGTGAAGAAAACAGGGCGCCAGTTGTGGACCACTAGAGGATGGTCCCTCATGCCTCCCTCATTGGGCCTGTTTCTGACAGATTGGTCAGAAACATGCACACCAGTAGCCTGCTGGAGGTCATTTTGTAGGGCTCTGACAGTGCTCCTCCTGTTCCTCCTTGCACAAAGGAGCAGATACTGGTCCTGCTGCTGGGTTGTTGCCCTTCTATGGCCCTGTCCAGCTCTCCGTGTAACGTGTAATGGCCCATCTCCCGGTATCTCCTCCATGCTCTTGAAACTCTGCTGGGAGACACACCAAACCTCCTTGCAACGGCATGTATGGATGTGCTATCCTGGAGGATCTGGTCTACCTGTGCAACCTGATTGGGTTGCAGGTACTGCCTCATGCTACAAGTAGTGATAAGGACCCTAACAAAACACAAACTAGAGACAAATCAGTCAGGAAGGATAAGGAGAGAGACATTGTCTGTGGCCACCATCTGCAAAACCATTCCCTTTTTGGGGATTGTCTTACTGTTGCCTCTCCACTGCACCTGTTGTCACTTTCATTTGCACCAAAGCAGGTGAAATTGATTCACAATTACTTATGCTTCCTAACTGCACAGATTGATTTCCCTGAAGTTTAACTAACTTGGTGTTGTACTGTTCCTTTTTTTTGTGGCCCCCTAATAAGACACTTATTCTCACTTATCCTCTGACATTCATCACACAGTGTTGAAAATAAATGTTGCTTCTGTTTACTAAATCAGATTCTTCGGCTGTGTTTTATTCTAATGGCCCTAGAATTTCAAGAAAGTCTGGAAGCCTTAGGCAGAGTTAGTATTCCCCCAACTCTGGCATTAGGGCCCTCACAGCAGGGCGAATGGGTAACGACTAGGTGGCATAATCGCAAAGCCAAAGCTAACTCTAAGGCTCGCCCACAGGAACACCACTTCTTTCCACTTCACATGTCTTACAGGTTTGCTAACCTCAGTGAAGGACCCACTGAGAAACCTGAAAGAGCTCTGGATATAGGAGAGCTAAGGCACAGGACCTTTAGGGACACCAGCAGCTTAAGTTAGGTGTATATACCGGAAGCCAATGCACTGGACATAGCAGGTAATCTTAGGGTCTTAGGCAAGCACAGGTTCTCAAAGATAGTTATTCATGTAGGAGATAAGGATATATACCTTCTTCAGTCATAGGTTACTAAGTGTAACATTGTAGAGGTGTGTAAATTAGCGAAGGTGATGTCTGATGCTGTAGTATGCTCTGGCCCCATCCCAATGCAGTGTGGCAATGTAGTTTACAGCAGGTTATGGTTGCTGAACTGCTGGATGTCTAGGTGGTGCTACAAAAACAATGTGGTCTTTATAGATAATTGGAGTAGTGTTGAGGGTAAGGCTGGCCTGTTAAGGCAGGACGGTGTCTATCCCACTCGGGAAGGTGCTGCTCTCATTTCTTGAAGCATAGCACATAGTCTCAGAACAGGTCTATTTTATCGGTGACAATCCAGAGCCAAGGCCAGGGAGCAGACAAGCAGGCTAAACCAACCATCTGCTAGGTTACAACATATTGAGACTGTGTCGGTTCCCAGAGCTAAACAAAAATGTAGAAATACTCAGAAGGTTTGTTTTAGTAATCTAATTAACATATAATTAAAT
>CM074970.1:5906138-5920361 GCA_037577455.1 Pangasius macronema
TGTTGTGTACCAATCAGGAGTCAGCATGAAACAGCCTGCAGTAGCCAATCAGATGTTGTTTCTTAGGCAGACCACAGCCACAGACAGAACAAACAGAGAAATGACCGAACAAACACAGGGTTGTAAACAGGAGAAAAAATCAATATAGTTTGCAAAATTGTTTACAAATAAACAAACACAAAAGTTGTGATTGCGTTAGGCCTTCTACGAACAGGTGTATTTCTACTGAGATCACGTGAATCTACAGTCGCACACATCGACTCCATTGAATTTATGTGACTTTTAAAGGCAACTGGTTGCACCAGAGCTAATTTAGGGGTATCACAGCAACGGGTTGTGATTATCCGATCACAACTTCTGCATTCTTGTCTAGATTCATAACATGTAATCCCAGTTAAGTCCATTTTACTTCCAGGTTATTACACTACACAATGTGGAAAAGTTCAAGAGGCATGAATACTTAAGCAGAGCACTGTGTGTAATATACAAAGTCTTCTGTAGAAGTTGTGAAGTGTCTGATTTTCAGCTTAGCTCTCACTGAAAACATTAAGACTTTAGATTTCTGTTTCTCTTAGAAATGTGTGTGGGTTGAACTTTTATTCTATATGAGTGATTCTTCGGTTCTTAGGAGCATCAACAGAAATTTGGCAGAAATTCAGCGTATCAGATGGAGTTGGTGTAATAGGCTCCTGCTAAGGTCTTCTACGCATGTATGTACCCTACACAGACAGGTCTAAATGTGCTTATAAAAAAGCCTGAACGTGATGTCACATTCAAGACAATGAACATTGTTTCACAGCCAACCATTCTCATACTCAAGCATCAGCCACTTGTCGACATGCTCCCATGGCAACAGAAGGACGTTCTGTGTCTACCAGTGGAGGATGACGTGAGGATCTATTATACGAGTGTGAATGAAAGCGAGAGAGAGAGAGAGAGAGAGAGAGAGAGGGAAAAAAACTGTAGAAGAGAAAATAAAGGGGGGGGGGGGGGTTGGTGTGAATTTATTTCAAGTACGCTCTCTAAACCAGGGGTCCAGCTACATAAAGTCCTGGCTTTAAAATATTCAGACAAGCAACTAAAATGGCTGAATGGTGACAACAGTCACCTTTTAACACTTGGCCATTAATGATAAGTTCATGACTATAAATAAGACAATTTGAAGTGCTTATATTTTTTTTCCAACTAGCACGTCAATAACTAAATTTGACTAGCATCACAGACTCTAAACAGATGAGACACCTGCTTTGAATGTGACGCATGGAGAATAAACACAAACTTTTCTGTCCAGTCATCTTTAATTATTTTTCTGTTTTTGTTTAAGTGAGTCATGTAGTCAGTTCGCTAATCAGATCAGAGGGCGAATGAAATGAAAAGTCTGTGGAAGTCTGTGATAACTCTCTAGCCCTGTAACTAGCCTTTGATCCGACGAGCTTCCTTCGGCATAATTTATTCGTGTGCATTACTCGTTTATAAAACTACAGTCGCACACATCGACTCCATTGAATTTATGTGACTTTTAAAGACAACTGGTTGCACCAGAGCTAATTTAGGGGTATCACAGCAACGTTCCTCGGCTCTGCTATAGTATTTTTCCATGCACTTGGTTTGGTCCGCCAGTTGACAACCCTGCTCTAGCCTGACTTGTTTACAAAAAGCAAGGGCTTTTTCTCTCAGTTAACTTTTATTGCTGGGAGAGGCTGCAGATGAGCTGATAAAGTGTCATGTGATGCAGTAATGACCACTGGTCAGTATGAGTATGATGTGAACCGCTTAATCAAAACAACTGTCTTTTACAGCTACCAGGGCTTGGCCTATCTGGAAGCTGTTCAGTGTTCAAGCCTGAAAGGTTTCTTAAGTAATTGTAAGGAGTGGCAGAAGATCTCGAGAACAAACCTGATTGTGAAGGAGCAGTGGTTTCTTGTTCATTGTGTAGTCAAGCTAAAAAGAAGTACATCCCTGACCTCAGGATAGAGAGCAAATTCCAAGCTCTGGCTGAGTTAAGCCTTTCTGGCTCTAAGCATAGACTAGCACTGCCCAGGAGGTCCAGGATCAGATCTGTATATAAGCCTCTTTCATGTCCGTCTGTTCTGACTTTGTTCAGCTTGTTTTGCTTTGAACACCCGAGCAGTCTGTCCCGAGCAACACAGTACAGATCAAAGATTGGTAGTTTTGAAAGAAGACAAGGAGTAAGACTTTGTGGATTTGTATGTTTGATGTTGGTTTGGTTGCAGTTTTTGGCTTGTAGTGCTCATGGCAATGGCTTATAAAATGGCTTATAGCTTTACCTAAGTATTTTTTTGTCTAACGCCAGAACTTCATGCACAATTTCACTTCAACCCAGATCAAATCCCTCACATTTATTAGTCCCGAACAACTTTCTTTTCTCTGCACACAGAATCCAATAATCAGTACTGGTGTTTTATGCCAGTGTTTTATGTAGAAGTCTTGCTGGATCAACAGTCTGCTCAGTCAGAATATAGAGATATAAATGAGTAGCTATAACTGAGAGAGAAATACATTGAAATCAGAACTGAGATTTTATATTTTATAACTGCTTCTGTTAAGAGCTGAGTAACTGTAACAACCTCTAGAAGCAGTGACAGACTCATGAGATAAGTATAATTATGGTTAATAATAGTTCGCGTGTGCAGAGTAGACCACACCATGAGGAGTGATTTTGAAACTGTTTGTAGAAATCATGGCGGTGCATGGAGGAGAACAGGATGTGAAAATTTCATCATTTAACTGGAAAGGAGAGTTGGGAATATTCGGATTATGGGAGGTGTATGAGAAATGTCTGGTTTCATAACCGTATGACCCAATATCACAGGTTTGGTTTTGAGCTTACGGCGTCATATTTTGAAAGAGCATGACCAAGAATACTGCAGCACTGCATGTTACTTGCTTAAGGAAATGGAGTTGTTAGGAAGATCACTCTTGACCATCAATGGTTTATTAAAACAATATGGAAATGCAGTATATAAATCCGTGTATATCCGGGTATGTTCCCTCCACAGATGGTGGGCTAGTCTGGTCTAGATTTAAAAGTTTTGTAGCATTTGTGTGTATGTGAAGTTTCCCCATCAGAGTATAAGGTCATACTGGTGCGTTACCATCTACTGCAAAACAAGACAGGAGAGTCTTTTTTTACTGAATTTGTACTGCTGACAAACTAATTTTTATGTGCAACCAATGGAAACTACCAGTCTTCAGTGAATACTATGTCAATCCATCTCCGTTATTCTCTGACTGAGCTGAAGCACCAGTCTAGATTTATTGATGAGACATGTTCTCTTTATTAACACAATCACGCATGCAGTAACCCAATATATACATAACAGTGCACAATTTTCCAGATCTGTCTTCTACAGGTAGGTCATCTGATTCTTCCTTCCTCTTTAGTTTCCTGCTGCATGCAACAGCCACCAAATTCTGCCAACACTCTTCTCAAATCTTATCTCGCACCTCTTTTTGGCTGATTAACCTCTGCTCCTGTTCCTCCTCTCCTTCTGTCTTTCTCTCCAGGTCAGACAGGGGTGGCTGATGATCTCCTGCCTGAGATAGATCTGGAGATTATGCCAGGTATGGGTTTTCCCCACCTGCTTTAGTTTGTCACCCTGATCACCTAACTTTCTTCTCCATGACTGCTGTGGCTCATAATCAGTTTGGTCTGTGTGTTCTTTCAGTGATCGTTAGATGATATACAGCATCTGGAGATGTTCTTCAATGCAATGATGGTACCCAGTAATACATTGTTTACAAAATTCCCAGTATTGTCATCCTGATAGACCTGCGCTGCAGTTATGTTTTTACACAAAGCCAAATCCTTATGTCTGATTTCTAAAAGGCTACTGTATTTAGTTTGATGTCCTTCAGCCTGTGAGAGCTGTGTCTAATGGATTTTACTCAAACTAAAAATGATTCTGGGAATACTTATGACTATTAGCTAATTAAGCACAACCCAATGTCTTAGACAGAAAGACCAAAAGCAGTGTTAGTACTCAGCAGTATGAACATGTATCTTCAGGCTGACTCATGATACGTGCTGTATGATGCACAAACCGAATTCCAAGTGATTAGTCACAACTGATATAACTTACCAGGGAGTCTTATCTTCAGTGTCTGCTTTAGTAATGATGTACAGCGCACCTCCTGGTCTGCAGACTAATCTTCTAAACATCTTGGTTTTGACATCCAAAACTCTCTTGGTTTTGTCCTGAGGACATTCTGTGTAGCTTTTGTTCTGCTAATGTTTAGAATTCACTCGCTTATGCTCATGATTTATATCCCACACTCATTTATGTGAAATAATGTAATGTATATACACAGTTACATTTCCATCCTTTCACCTTTTAGGTCATTGATTTTATGATTTTTGTCTATTGGTGTGTTATAACGTATAATTTCTAATGGAAATATTCCCAGGTCACTATAGTAGGTCAGACCTCTAGTAGGTTTGTGTTCCTTTTTTTCCTTGACATAATCAGACTGTATCTTCATAATGCGCTCAGAACTACTGTCCATTTTTTTCCTACACAGTTCTCTCAGATTGTCCAGATTTGTGTTTGTGGGCATAACAGAAAAAACACTTTTCACTTGTATATTTATATCATCATATTCATGACAGCATGATTTACAGTTATTTTTGAATTGACTATAAATCTGTGAAAATTACTTGAGGAACTATAATAATAATAAATAAATTCCAAGAACTATGAATTATAAAAAAGTACATTTGAATCCAGATATTAAAAGCACTTCTAGAGCTTGAGTTCTGACTATTCTCTGAAACCCTGCTTTAAGAGTGTATCTATTTTTCTAATCCATGTGGACCTTAATAGGCAGGCACTGGATATTGTATACCTGTGAAAAGTAAAACTGTGACATCAAGGCCTTGTGTTGTGGTTATATTAAGAATTTCATCCCATTGCTTGTGAGCAATCCATATTTTGTCTCTGAACGTACGTAATGTAGTCATTATTTTAGGCTTTTATTTACAGTCTCAACACTTCGCTCTTTGTTTCAGAGTGGGTGTTTGTGACGGTTGTAATCCTGGGTGGTGTCTTGTTCTTCGTCCTGGTGGGTGTGTGCTGGTGTCAGTGCTGTCCTCACTCCTG
Source organism: Pangasius macronema (assembly GCA_037577455.1). Taxonomy (NCBI): domain Eukaryota; kingdom Metazoa; phylum Chordata; class Actinopteri; order Siluriformes; family Pangasiidae; genus Pangasius; species Pangasius macronema. The sequence continues at coordinate 5,911,259 of CM074970.1, forward strand.
CTGCTGCTACGTACGATGCTGCTGTTGCCCTGAAACCTGCTGTTGTCCTCGCCACTGTGAGTACCTCACAGCCACTCACTCAGACATTAGCAGGTTTGTTCATTCCTTTTTTTTGGCTTCCAGTTTGGTCATTTGGTCAAATTCCACCTGCAAGCTAGCTAGCTCTCCTTGATCACATGACAGCTACCACCCAGGGAGGCTGAAGGCTAGTTTGTGCTTCTTCTGAGACTTTTTTCAGCTTTTCAAAATGCTGCTCAGGCTGCATCACAGGGCAGCAGAACACACTCGCAGGAAAGCGGTAGCTGCCATCTGTCCGCATACATGAGCTCACAGACGCCCATGATTGGTTAGTGTTGCTCCGATTGACATGTTAATGCAACAAAGAGCAAGGCAACTGTTCATTTTCTATAAACGTGCTTGACACTGTGTCACGCTTTCAGCAACAGCATCCAGTGACAAGTGACATGTGAATTGAAAGTTTCTCAATTCTGTGCAAATTAGGTATGACATCGTAAAGTGACAAATCCAAACTATTGGCTCAAATGAGTCCTCAGACCAACCCTATGGCATGTGTGGTTTCTTCAATTCCCTGCTCTGAACTTTAGTTCTTCCAAGAAATTAGTTAGACTGTTTGACATGCAAAAATGGAAGAAAAACTTAACATGGTTTCATCTTATATAAATGAGATTATATATGACCTCTCATTAAATGTGCATAGAGGCAATAAACTAGATAAAGAGCAATAAATACTTGGATGAAAGTAGCAGAGATTGTCTCTGGTGAGTATAAGCAGCTAATACGGTTAGCTTGCATTGCTAATCTGGTAATGAAGATAGTATGAAGCCTTGCATGTCACATGTCAATCAACCAATTTTCACACTGATTAGTGTATTGTTTCATTTGTGTTTAACTAGTTAGCTTTAGAAGCTATATAAGAGTGGATTTTATAATAACAGCAAAGGAGGACTAAATCTGGAATGGGATGTTCCACAAGTGCATAGAGGTGTGATGGCCAGGTTTTTGTCCATGTAGTGTACGATCAGCAGGATTCTGAAACATGGGAAGAGGTTTTGTATGTCTATTTACTTAAATCACACCACTTGTTAATTATTGAGATAAAGGATATATTGGGTGTGTCACAATATATTTTACAGTTCTCTTGCCTGAGCTAGTGGGACTTCCATCTCTAAACAACTGTATCCACAGTATGTTTTTTTTTTACATTATATATTTTACCCACAGTGTATGAAGCAGGAAAAGGCATAAAGACAGCGCCCTCCACACCAGTAGCAATCTACCCTCCGTACTACATGCAAGGCATGCCTGCCATGGTGCCCATCTGTCCTCCCTCCCTAACTGAGACCAAGATATCCACTGCACCATCCATCGATAATAATATCTCTTCACATCAGCAGTCATTAGGTAAATATTTCACACACTTTACACTAAAGAAAATGCAAATTGTTGTATTTCCACACTGCTATTAGGTGATTATTCTGATGATAACATAACTACAAGAGCACTAGCCAAATACACAGTCATGGAGAATCTGATAAAAACTGTCCTCTCATTATTGATACACTAACTCTTCCATGTCATCCAACCTTTTTTTATTTTGTAATCTTATTAATAAGATTTTATTACACACAAATTTAAAATACAACGAAAAATTATAGCTGCAAGCAGCGATGACGGGCCCAAGCACTACGGTGCCATCGCCACCTGCTGGGTGTATGAAAGCAATGCATAGTGAAGCGAGTCCTAATTTAATCCCTCGCCACGGTCACACGTCTTCAAATGCATCAAATACCAAATAGAAATCAGATATCAAATGTCTTGACATAATGTTGACCAAGTTTGGTGCCAATCGCATGAATCCCCTAGGAGGACTATTTAAAAGTTAAAATAATCCTTGGAAAAAACAATAAGACCCCTCTCACTTTCAGTGGTTGGGCCAAAACAACAGTGGATGGAAATTTAGCACTTCAGTTACAAGAGTCAGATTATGCAGCAGGTATCGTGTCCTAAACAGCAATTATATGCTTGTTTAAGCCTCATGAATTGTATTTGGTTAGCAAACAGCTGTGTAAAATGGACAGATAAGAAACAGTAATATAGTTGATAGTGCTTTATTCCTGATTCATGTATGTTTGCTTGGTGAATGATATCAGGCAAAGGTTATCAGTGCTATTCTGAATAAACACAGCTCCTGATAAGAGACAGACAGAGAGAATAAAAGCCCTTGCCACTGAATTGTTTTATTTCACCGTCTTTATCACTAAGCAAAGCAAGTTACTAATGTGTTGAAATGTTTCCAGAGCTGTAAAAAAAAAAAAGGCTGTAAATTTCACTGCAGGAAGATTCCACAGCTTACATACACTCGACGGCCACTTTATTAGGAACACCCGTACACCTGCACACCTGCTTATTCCTGTAATTATTAGCCAATCATTACTTAATGTAAGAGTAATGATCACATCAAACATCAGCATGGGGAAAAATGTGATCTCAGTGACTTTGACCGTGGCATGGTTGTTAGTGCCAGACTTGCTGGTTTGAGCATTTCTGAAAATTGTTGTTTCATGTACAACAATTCTCTAGAATTTACACAGAATGGTGTCAAACAAACAAACAAACTAACAAAAAAACATCCCAGGAGATTAGCAATTTCTGAAACACTCAGATCAGCTCACCTGGCACCAGAAACCATGTCCCAGTCACATTTTTCTCCATTCCGATGTTTGATGTGAACATTAACTAAAGCTCTGGACATGATTTTGTATCCGCTGATCAGATAATAACATGAATGATCAGGCATATAGGTGTTCCTATTAAAGCGGCCGGTTTGAATTCTATTCCATTCAAGCATAATATTCTCAACATTGTCTGTCGTTCATGTCGGTCACGCATGCACATTTACACACCATGTCCCCTGTAGTGCACAGTGGGTACCGTCTCCAGCCCACGCCGGATCAGAATTCACTGAAGGTGCTGCAGTATATGGAAAGAGAACTGGCACATTTCAACCTTTCTAAGACCCTCAGCAGTCATGAATGTAAGCCACGTGTGGTACTCAAATGTGCCATGTTCACAAAAGCCTCCTAATACAAGGCTCACTTCTTTTGCCTTTCTATGCTTCAATAGCCTTCCGATGCAGTCATCCATCATTCAGAGTTAGCGCTCGTACAGTGACCCAGCATGCACTGTAGACTGAACAGTATCTGATTGCTTTTAAAATGTTACTGGTGTTTTGCATGGAGTTTTGCAGGCTGCTTATTCTTTCTGCTAGAACTGACCAGTTATGTAACCCTCATGTTCTATTCATTACTTAACAATGTCCCACTGACTCAGGCCATCTCTTTAGATTTCATGGCAATACAGCTATGAAAATTATTATGAATTTCTATGTGCAGTATATCATTTTATACTTTCATACTTACCATAACCTTGAACCTAATCTCATAAAAGGTAATATTTCTAATCGAATAATCTAACAGTATATGAAATGTTAATTAGATTAATTAATAAGATTAATAAGACTTTGAGCCAAGTGCATGTTTCGTGTCAGAAATATCAATTTAACCTTTAAATATGACTTGAGCAGAACATAAGAGTTAATGTGGTCAGTGACTGTTTAATGACTTTGAATAGTGCATGATACAACTTTGCTTGGGCCGACTGAATATCAATAAATGCATTTTGCACTGAAAAGGTAATTAAGAGCCTTTTAACCCGCATTGTTTTCCTTCTGGTGGCCAGCTTGCAGTATGTCAGAACTTAGTTCCTTGCATGAAGCAGAGACAGATTTCCACCAGGCTTATCGGAAGGTTCAGAAGAAAGCACTTCCAGCCATTCCTGATATGGACGACCCTCCAGACATACTGAGTAGACAGATGTCTCCAGTGCATGCACAAACGTCCGCTCGACATCCTCATCATCGAGTGAAGGAAGATCACCCAAGGTAACTAAGATTTGGGATGTGTGTTGAACACCACCTCGAAGCTCCATGCTCCCCAGTTTGATCCTGAGCTCAGGTTGTCCCATTGTTCATGTGGGTTCCATCCCAAATTCCAAAACTTTGTTGGTAGGTGGACTGTCCCTCAGACTGTCCCTCAGACTGTCCCTCACAGTGTGAATGAGAGTGTGTATGTGTGCCATCCCTTCCAGGGTGTATTTCCACCTTGCACCCAGTGTTCCCAGGATAGGCTCTGGATCCACCACGACCTGGACCACAATAAAGTGGTTGCTGAATGAATCCTAATTCATCATATATAAATATATCTAGCCTAATATTTCACCATATAGCCTAATTTTTTAATTTCTTTGTGTGTGTGTGTGTGTGTGTGTCTGTCCTGTAGTACATTTATCCTGAGTTGCTTATGATTTTTTAAGTGTTCTTGTGTTACTGTAAATAAATTTAAATTATTTATTAATACTTCCAAGAAGTATTAAGTATTATTACATATGTAAGAAAGGTGGATTGCTTTGGAGTAACTTGGAAAGGTCAGAGGTCATTGTGATGTTTCCTCAGGTGGAACCCTCGTTCTGAGAACCTGCAGAGGAAGGCTTTCCAAATGGGAGGACGCACTGGCTCTCTGGACGAGCTTGAGGAATTCGCTATGAGCTACGTGCAGCGCGGCCGCCATGACAACTTTAGTGATGACGAGGCTGATTACATTACAAGCACAAAACACGAGCGAGAACGGCGGAGAGAGCGGGAGCTGGAGCGTGACCCCTATCCCTATTACAGCTCCAAACGTTCTTATACTAAAGATATCCAAGACAGACCTCGTCCTCCAAGTACTCCTCCTCTACCAGGAAATCCAAAGAGACGAGGTACAGGGGACTACAATCTTCGCCGGGAACCCAATGCCAGGGATTCGAGAAGGCAGGAAGTTGAGAGTGAGCAGGACTATGACGATGCCCTCCTTAATAGTTTATTGGAACGTAAAGCAAAAGCTGGGAGGAGCTTGTCTTCCAAAGGTGGCCAGAATGAGGAAGAATCAGACAGGCCCTCCAAGAATAGCTCTCAAAAGAGCTGCCACAGCTACTCACACAGCAACAGATCAGCTAGCAACCGACCAGCAGAGGAGGACGAGTCGCTGCCTCCGTACGCAGAAAGGGAACCGGAACGTTTCCGTGGTGCTATCAACTCCCACCAACCTTTGACCTCCACACGCTCCAGAAAAGAACAGGAAGATAGAGAGGAACTGAGTAGGCCGCGTAAAGTGGTGAGTTATATGTAGGCCCGGTGGTTACATGAATCTTCCGTTAGAGTGCTTGAGAACACTTCAGGGACACTCCAAGACAAAAATAAATCTGTGAGGAAATCCCCTTAGAATAGTCATATCATATACTAAATGCATTTGCACTCTATAAGATTTCCTCCAAACTGTCATGTTCATCAATTATTTCATGTTTATCTCTTATAGACATTTTATGATGAACAGAATTCGCAGGTTGATTCGGACCTAGGTTTTTTGGTCACGGTTCGATTTGTACCTCGCTTCGACAACAGAAAATAGCCTGTACACAGGTAACAAGAGCAGGAAGAGAACTGTGCTCTCAAGCATGAATTCTCTTACATTTGAGTGTTTTCCCCCAAGCCATCTGTTAAACCTTTAACACAGCTAACATTTAAAAATTAGAGACGTGCCAAAATAAAGATCATTTGCAGAAAAAAACTCGAACGAACCAATAAACAAAATGGCTTGATTTGTTTTTTATTAACTAATTTATTTTGCTTATTCTTTTTATATATTAATTTATGCTTTAAACTGATAAATAATTTATGCTTATTGAACTTAATTGCAAAACAAGGTAATAAAATGATACAAAAAATTACTGTTAAGTGCTAATAAAAAAAAACATCCCACAAAAGTTCATTTTGTGACCGTTTAATGTTTATTATGTCCTCAGTTGTTTAGTGAAATTTGTAGGAGCCTACCACATGCCTGAAAATTACAATTTTGGCTCAAGGTCAGTTTATGGTGATTAGGTTTGAACATATTGCTCAAAGTAAGTTTATATGTTTTGGTATTTTTGTATGAATTTTTTTTACATGGCAATGTCTTCCCTTTCTGCTCATTTTTTTTGGCCTTGGCATCTTGTATACAAGATAGGAAAAATATGAACAGTCTAATCATTGTAACCGATGCACTAAGAGAAGCCTTTAGAAAATTTCCTGTCTTTTCTCTGCTTTTCACAAAATCAATTCTAAAACAGACACACAGTATGATTATCAACCTGGATTCAAGGCTGATTGTTTTTTTTGTTTTTTTTTTTGTTTTGAGCTGCTACAATCCCAAAGTAATCCCAAAGTGCGATGCTGATAGTAATACAGCTTGGTAGTACGCGCCACTGAGATTAATCCATGCATCCATAAGCAAAAGCATGGAAAGAAATTTCCATAACCAGGTCGACAACACTAGTATCTTCCACGTCACACTAAAAAGTAGCTACGCTGCTAACTAGATTTCACTGAGGAAGCTAGCTAGACCTATTAATAAACAAAAAAAAATTCCCAAAATATTGGACATAATCAAGCAAAATGTTATACTTAACATTTTATTTACTATATTTACAACTTACAAAGATATAATAACAACCTATACTAGGTATGGATTAGGTTACTGACCGACTACTGCAAGTTTGAGATCGGTCGTGTTCATTACCATTAGGCAGTAAGTTACGAAGTTCCACACCTCTGAGACATTCATCATCATCATCAGCATCATCATCATCATCCAGTCATCAAGTGGAAAAGCCAAAATGGCGTATTTACAGAGTGTTGTCCAACACGTGTTAATCTTTGCTCCATTATAACTACGTGAATCTGTCATAGGATCCCAGTGAAGCTGTATGTCAGTGGAGTAGTTCAGGAGGTGTGTCTAAGGGCTTCTGTGGACATTTTCACGCAGGCTGCATTGTCCACTGAAACCAGTTTGCATTAAATGAAAGAACAGCGACATATTGCAGTGAGATATTTGATATTTTGATTTGCTAAAATGTTCAATTTCACCAAAAGTAATGCGTAATACATAGACACGTTGGTACACATTTCATTCTATTATGTACTACTGGAACATACAATTTGGGTAAATTGGTGAAATGAAATCTTATGGAGTGCACTCTTAGGGATGGTTATAGTATTTGCTTATTCTTCAGTTTCTCTTCCCTGGTTGATCCTCTATTTTCAGCTGCTTAACATGTTTTTTTTCCCTTTTTTTTTATAAAACCATTACAGATAATATTGTTTTGAAATAATAATTATAATAATTGACTTACAACCCCTCACTTGCACTTTAAATTTTCACAATTTGCTCATACTAATATTTGCATGACTGCCTGTACACAGCGTATCATTTACACTCTTCCTCTCTTTCTCTCTCTCTCTCTTTTTTTAAACAGACCACACTCCTAAGCAGAGATTCACTCATAGTCTGACCAGCAAAGGCAGGTCTTCACCCGCACTTGCTCTCCAACCAGCATCTCTAGGCTTCCCGCTCTGCGCACTGATCTCCACGCTTTTTACGTGCTAATTGGCGGTCAGACATCGTGGAATGCTCCGAGGATTAAAAGGAGGACAAGTATTTATTACGGCAACATCCAAACTGTGCTGGAAAAGCTTGAGTTAACAAAGGAGCTTTGTTTTCTTAAAGAAAACAACTGTTACTTATCTGGACTTTGAGCAGCCAAGAAGCTTATAACTGGAAAGCCAGTGGAGCTACAGTTTTATGAAGATGAGATCAAAGATTGCTCTGTGGTAGTATTTTATTTGAAGGTACCTCCAAACTATTGTCCTTCTAACATTTTTGACGTAAAGGTTGATGAGTTTACAAGGAACTCGTACTTTTTGTATCAGCCATGATACAAAGTGGACGTAATTAAAATGAACTGGATGGACAGTATCTGTTTATTTGCTCAGATAGGACACATGCTGTCATTGCAGGAACATGATATAGCATTATGAGTAATGAAAACCTTACAGAGGATGATACTGACACAAGCATAATGGGCCTTAATTGTGCACACCGAACACACACGTCTTTGTGATGACACGTAAGGATGAGTTCACCCGACGTTACCAGGAGTCCACGTTGCTGTGTGAGATCGGACAGCGGATGACGTCATGCACCTTTTGTGGCGTCCTGAGATCTGCGTCCCTCATTGCCACTATCACATAACGTTCCAACAAACAATGCCACGTGTGCTCTATACTCTGGCTACGTCTGTTTTAATACAAAAGGAATAGTTGAGAAACTTGACAGTTATTAATATTATACCTTTTTGCCTATGAAGACTTTTCTATTTATGCCTTATAATGTTTACTTTTAACAATTGTTATTGCTATACCCAGGTTTTGTTTACTCTTTATGTTTAATACTAAATCATATCATTAGCTTAACTATGGCTATTAGAGGAATATGCCAGCTCTTTTTTAACCTGATCTCTATGTATTACATCTAAAATGTGAATATAGTGCATAGACTGCATACCACAGACAAGCACTGACACGTTTACCTGTACTGAGAAAAGGAAAACTGAACGCCTGCTTAATTGAAACTAGCATTATAGATGTCTAATGGCAGATATTGGTCAGTAATGTTAAAAAATGTGAATATATAGTATAGTAGCACAAATACAAAATTACAGCCAACTATTTAATTCATTCATAATCTGTAACTGCTTTCTCCTCGTTGCAGATCTGAAAACACTGCATGCAAAGCTGGAATACACACTGAATGGGACGCCGGTCCAATGCAGGGCATTAAACACACACATATGCACACACACACACACACACACGTAACTCCTAGGCGAAATTTAGAGTAGCTAAACCACCTTCCAGTATGTTCATTGGAAGTGTGAAATGTGAAACAATGCACAAACAGGAACTTACGGAGTTTGGATCAAACCTGAAACGCTGCTGATGCTAGCTGCTCTGCCAGTGTGCCACAGACTAACGCTAAATATAAAGGTCTAAGGGTGAAACACATATATATATATATATATATATATATATATATATATATATATATATATATATATATGAGAGAGAGTGGTTTATAAATCCAAAAACAATAAATTTATAAATATAAAT
>CM074970.1:5935026-5948641 GCA_037577455.1 Pangasius macronema
TCCAGGTCCTGCTCATGTTTTGCTTTTTCCAGCATCTTCTGCATATATGAGATCTATCTTGAGATCCATCTTTTCACACTGAGGGACTCGTACACAACTATTACAGGTGCAAACATTCACTGATGCGCAAGAAGGCAACACGATACATTAAGAGCCAGGGGGGTGTAAACTTTTGAACAGAATGATTGGTGTAAACAGCTTATTCAGGGCAGTACTATATTTAAAAAAAAAAAAAATTTATGATCCTTTGTGTTCTTTTTAAATTAACATTGTGCAGATTCTGTAAGGCATATGTGAACCTATGAGCTCAACTGCACATCACTGCACTGAAAATCCGCTTTTTTCTGAACAGAGTTAAGCCATTCTGCTCCGTTTTTACTTCTCTCTTACCTTCTCCTTAGTATCCAGTCTACTTCATGACTGCCACTGCTGGAGCGAACCAAAACAAATGTACGATTATAATGTTGCTTATAACTCCAAAGGCGAAAAAACATTTGTCCTTGAAAATGGGAAAATACGATCAGTATTGACTGCAGCTTCAGATTCCTCTTGACGGGAGTGGAACTCGGCGTGGTCTCCTGCTCCTGTAGCTCATCTTCTTCAAGGGTCTGCGTGTTGTGTGTTCCGAGATGCTTTTCTGCTCAACACTGTCGTAAAGAGTGGTTAGTTACCAAAGCCTTCCTTTCAGCTTGAACCAGTCTGGCTATTCTCCTCAGATATCTTTCGTCAACAAGGTGTTTTCATGTGTTAGGTTTCAGTTTTTTAATAATCAGAACTTAATAATGAGTTAATAATTCAGACTATTAATTGTCTGAATCAAGCTTTCACTGGCATGAAGGATCTCCATGTCTGAAGCATGGATGTTTGTTTATAATTTATAAAATTCTTATACTAGTTAGTTGTCCTGTCAAAGTCACAGAGCTCTCTGAAGCCCTAGTTGTGTTTTTGAATCCTCTACACCACTGTGTAGAGTTTCATATCTGCTGTGAACTATGAACTTCCCATTTGCCCCAGTTATTTCTGTAAGCCGCATTGAATCGGCTGGGAAATGCGACGTGCGCGTGTGGTGGTTTTTCTTGAGGTAATACACCAGAATAATAGTATACTAGTGTATTAGCTCATGGGGAAAACCAGCTTGCTTAGGAGAAGTGTGTGTTTAACTCCTGTATCCTCTCTTAATTCAAGGTAAAGAGGAAGTTACTTTTTTTTTTTTTTTTTTAGAGGAGAGAGGGCTTGATTAAAAGTTTATTATACCCCATGTAATATAAATGATATTTTATGATGCGTAGCCTACTTTATTATGCAGCCTGTTGAATTTATTGTTGGATACATAGACACATCGAATTAATTTCCGTATCATTATACCCTGTACGATATGTATGACGTAAACCATGAAAGGTGAAAATGGTGCAATTTTCCATTTCTTTATCAAATTTCTATTGGTTTTAAATTCTAATTCAATCCACTCAAGTCATCGGGAGTAAACAAAGCTGAGTGTCTCTCGGTACTCTCAACACCCTCATGACTGATTCGAGTCTAAGATGTTCAAAAGATGTAGAAAAGTCCCTGCACTTTGTACTTCCTAGGTCCTACGATTACACACGTAGGCCAAATCTCCAACGGCTTCCCATTCACTGCGTAAATGTCATGATGTAATGTATTTTACCGTAGGCCTGTATTGTATGTATGTTAGTGCCATTTTAGTTTTAGCCACATAAAAAGCCATTAAGGAAATCTGTTTAGTCTCATGTTTAATCTCATTTTTTCACAACAGCATGTTTCGCATTATTGTACATTTCCTTCGGCTAGTCAGTTACGGCATCTACTTTGTTCACAAATGAAAATTAAAAACAGTTGATTAGAGACAAATGTATGTATTCAGATTTTCACTATATCAGAACTCCAATGGGTCGGAAATTTGTATACATCAAGTTGACTGTCTCTTTAAACAGTCTGGAAGATTCCAGGAGTTGATGTAATGACTTTTAGAAGCTTCTGATTGGTCAATTTTCATAATTAGGAGTCAGTTGGGAGAACACCTGTGGCTGTATTTAAGGGCCAGTCCCTTTTTTCCCTTGATACCATGGGAAAATCCAAAGTTTTCGAACAGCAGATGATGCATCTGTACAAACAACTGTATGCAAATACAAAAAAAAAATAAAAATCTTGGCACCACACAGACACATCGGTCAGAAAGGAGGCACGAATGAGCAGCTTTTGTTCTGAAAGGTTCAAGTGAACCCCAAGACAACAACAAATGAACTGGTGAAAGAGTTGGAGGCATCAGGTACCAAAGTATGTACAACCACCATGCTACACCAGTCCTACACCAGCCATGGCCTGAAAGGTCTCGCAAGGAAGAAGCAGCTACTCCAAGACCGACATGAAAAAGCTAGACTGAACTTTACAGGCGATCACAAAGATGAAGAACTAGCCTTAAGGACAAAGGCAAACAAAAGACAAACAAAAATGTAACTGTTTAGCCTTATAATGATGTATGGAAGAACACCATCCCAACTGTGAAGCATGGGGGTGGCAGCATCATTTCACAGGGTTGTTTTGCTGGAAAATGAAATGATGCGCTTCAGAAAATAGATGGCATCATGAAGGAGGGGAAAGATTATCTAGAAATACCAAAGTAAAAAACCACAAGACATCAGACAGGAAGTTAAAACTCGGCCGCAGCTGGGTCTTCCGGCAGGACAGTGATCTTAAGCGTACCTCCAAAGATGTATCAAAATGGCTTAAATTATGTTAACTTTTGACCCAATAAAGAATGCAGCACATTAAATTGTAGCACCTGCAGTGTCTGTGGCAGTATTGGGTCTGTCTGTACACAGTCTGTGGTCTTACCCCAGATTCAGCCCCACACACTCTGCCCATTGCATACTGAGAGTCTGACAGCATTTCTACGCATTACACAGTTTCCAATGCTAAAACAAAGCGAGTTTTTCAGAGCAGGATATCGTCACTGGACTGTAAAAAAAAAGTGACATTTTGTTTTAAAAATGTATGAAATAAGTTTGTCTTTGAAGCAGTTAATGGTGAGTTAACAAGATCTGTTTGTGTGTTTACCAGCAGAAATGTCAGTCAGATAGCCTCTTCCTGTGAGGTTTGCCCACGTTTAGTGATGAACTGTACCAGCACCTTCTCAGACCTGCTTTCATGCTGGTTCTCAGCTGTATTGCTTTGACAAATGTGGCAAGAAGTGCCACAGACTGAGCCAAAAAAAAAAGAAGTACATAAGAGTCTATGGATGGATCATTATTAGAGTGATTATAATGTTTCTAGCATGTTATATGTTTGCCAACAGTTCTTTTAATCTTAAAAGATGAAGTGTGTAGCTTTTTAGTTCTTTAATAACCATGTAAAAAGACGTATCATGGCCATATCGCAGGACGACACTGCCAAGATCCAAGAACATTTAGTCACAACATTTATTTCCATCAAGAGGTGCATCATTTTTTGGTCAAGATCTTGTACTGACAGTGAAAGAGGTTTAAAGTCTCCTCCAGCACGTCCCAAAGACTTTCACTGAGGTTAAGGTCAGGACTCAGAGGAGCCAGTTCACGTGTGAAAAGGATTCTTCATTCTCTCTGAGCCATTCTTTCACAATTTAACCCTGATGAATCTCGGCAGTGTCGCCCTGCAATATGGCCATGAGACGTCAGTGTTATTTGTTCCAAGTTCACATGAGCCAAATGAAACGAGGCTGTGGGCCTTTTGCGTTCGACACACATGCCATAACCCTTCCTTCCGATTAACTTAAGTTTTTGGCCTGCTATGTAAGCACGCTTCGAGGCAGTTAGGTTCCTACTCGCAGACTTGGTGCTCTGTATGCTGCTACCTCTGAAGCTGCCACCTAGTGTGTAATGAGCAGTAGGGATCATAATGAATAACAATCCTAATACACCTCAGAAGAAAATCCGTCTCATTTTTATATCGTGATATTTGACCCACAAAATTCAGTTCCTTTCCACTTAATAGCGCCACATGACCAGACAGGAAGTGTATGTAGTTTCGACTGTTTTAGTAGTTGTATTTGTTTGGCTCGTTCTTCAATGCCAGCTGCCGTCCACTGAGACAGGTGTCAGTCAACATGAGTCATTTATTGAGAAACAGCATCCTGGTAATATTAAAATTAAAATTAACTGTTGTAAAAGGTTAGGCGGTTACTGTGATATGGATATTTATGGTGATTCTTCAGCTCTGTATTCCTTTTTGGGGACAGCTGACGATTCCCAGGAAGAGGAATGTTTTCTGTTGTGTTCAGATAACTTGCATTCTTTTAGGTCTGATTTTGTAGTTTGGAGCATGTGTCTATTATTCTTGTGCTAACATGGTGGCAGCCTTTAGGGTTATTTCCCACTCTCTCTTTTTGCCCACAGTCTGAATGTGTTTGAAAGTTTCCATAATCTTAATTTTTTTTTTAACTACATCTGTTTTTACACCAGTTTTCACATTATTCCACCAGTGCTTTTCCTGATCCTATGCATTATGTTCATTGGTGAATGTCAGGTTGTTGAGGTAGTCATTCACCTCTGAAGTCACGTCTTGTGTTATGAAATTGAGGTGCTGGCTATATTCAGTTCCACATTGTGTGTGTCATTATTGAGTTTAATCTTGACTTTAACTCAATATCTTGTTTTTGCTCTTTTCCCCCCAGTGGCCTGGCTGCACTGGGGGAGGAGGCCTTGAGGACGTTGGAGCTGGGAGCTGCTGGGATTGTGCTGGTGGTTGGCACCGCGCGAGCCGGACATGCCCGGGGGCCGCAGGGGTCCGAGTAGACAGCAGCTGAGCCGCTCGGCATTGCCCTCCCTGCAAACTCTGGTGGGGGGTGGCCTCAGCAACGGCACGGGCCACAGGAGCAGGTACGGCTTCCGGTGTCTCTGTACATACATCTACTCCAGCACATATCTCATAATGTACAATTCCAAAACTCGTAGATCCTAGGGGTCAGTTTCAGTCATCCTGGTCATTTTAATTGTTGAACAGTAGTAAGTCAGGGTGAGTGAGCTGGTTGGTATGACCAGAACTCTGGAGCTGGTTCAGTTCAATGTATTTTTATAGAGCTTTTAATAATAGACATTGTTAGAAAGAGAGAGAGAGAGAGAGAGATACAGTCCCCTCCGAAAGTACTGGAACAGCGAGGCCAATTCTTTTGTTTTTGCTATATACTGAAGACATTTGTGTTTGAGAGCAGAAGATGCATATGAGTCGATAGATCAGAATTTCAGTTTCGTTTCCTGATACTTATCTAGATGTGTTAAACAATTTAGAACAGCTTTTGTTTGAACCCACCGATTTGTTCAAGTGATCAAAAATACTGGAACATGCGATTGATAGGTGTTTCTTGTTGACCAGGTGTGTCCTGGTAAATTGATTGTTTAAACAGTTAGTACCTCTGAATGTCTGCTCTTGGTTTGAGCCCCGGGTTTCACCTGTGAAGACTGCATTTGTTGTTAAAAAGAATAAACCAACATGAAGACCAGAGAGCTGTTTATGTGAGAAAAGAGCCATGGAACAAGCATTGGGCATAGCCAATACAACAGTTTAGAATGTCCTGAAAAAGAAAGAAACCACTAACAACCAGACATCGAACAGGTCGGCCAAAGAAACAGCAGCAGTTCATGACAGAAACATTGTGAGAGCTGTGATGGAAAAAACCCAAAAACCACAGGGCAGGCGTGAAGTTATCACAATCTACCTTTTGAAGCAAGCTTCGAGAGCAGAAATACACAGATGCAAACCGCTCCTCAGCAGTAAGAATCAGCAGAATTCACAAAAAAATAAAAATAAATACAGAGATGAGCCACAAAACTTCTGGAACCAAGATGAATCTCTGCAAAGTGATGGAAAGGCCAAAGTGTGGAGAAAGAAAGGATCTGCTCATGATCCAAAACAAACGAGCTCATTGGTCAAGTGCGGTGGAGGTAGCGTCATGGCTTAGGCTTGCATGGCTGCTTCTGGAACAGGCTCACTAATCTTTGTTGATGATGTAACTCATGATNGCATGCATTTCACCTCCTGAAGAGGAGCCTGAAGGGAGGAACCACCCCAAAAACAAACGAACAACTGCGCTATAAGCCTGGAAAAGTATCACAAAAGAAGAATGCAACAGTTTGGTGATGTCAGTGAGTTCAGTGAGTGCAGTTACTGCAAGCACGGCATATGCAACCAAATATTAAACGTTATTTACTTTAAGACTGTCTGTTCCCATACTTTTGCTCACCCAAAAATTGGCTGATCTGCCACCAAAGGTGTCATGTTCTAATTTGTTTAACACATCTAGATGTAAATATCAGGAAATGAAAGCTGAATTTCTGATCTATCATCTTCGATTCATATTTTGATCTCAAACCCAAATGTCTTCAGTGTACAGCAAAAACAAAAGAATTGGCCTTCCTGTTCCAATACTTTCAGAGTGTGAGAGAGATTATTTAAATAGTTTGATGAAGTAAGAATGTTGATGTATAAATTTTACATTCAGTAGGTTAATCCAGTACACAATCCTTGTTTGATGACTAACTAAGGGCATCATAATTTATTAAGCTACAAGCACTTGTACACCATAAATGTTAATGAACTGTAAACTAGTCTAAATGCCCCACTTGATCTGTTACGTGATAACACACTTATCTCGCATATCAGCGTACCACTAGGCTTACTGTACTCTGCACGTCTAATCGACTTCCAGCACACACTGTTGCAATCAAACTGCTCTGATTCCTCCCTTAGCTGCTTGGAGTTTTGCTTTTGCTCCAATTCAGGTTTGTTTAAAAAGCTTAAAAAACACTGTCGCCGTTTTCAGTCAGTGACTTTCATCCTGGCCAGTGGAGTTTATTCTGCTCTTGACTTGAGACAGAGATTGCAGCTATTCAGTGAGTGTAGAGAGACTTACTGAAGGAGCAGTGCACTTCATAAAGCTCACTGACTGCCAGCAGTCAGAGTGTGAGGTTTCTTACAGAATCGATTTATCAGTCAGTCTGGGCATTGATCTACTTCTGTTTAGACACTTGCAAACATTCTTATCTTCTCAATCTTCATGCCAAATAACCTGTTTGTTTGCCCCTCAGTAGTATTATAGATTCATGATGTCAATAAGTAGAAATAGGTAATAAATATCATTATGCCTCGATGCCGTTCTTTATTCCGATTGGTCAGAAGGTGAAGTGACGAGGTGGTAATATGCTATTGATTCTTTAGTAACAACTTGCACCTGGGACTTGTAAGTTGGATGCTCCATATAAATGGATTAAAAAAATGTCTAATTGTTGATATGGTGAAAGTTTCTTCACGACTTTTCTTGGTAACAAGCTGCATCTTTTGTCTTATTACCTTCAAGAGAGAAAAAGAGAGGCTGCTGAGGGAGCGACTGTTTTATAGCAGGAACTAATCAAAATGTTCTGTTATTTGCTGTTATTGGACGCTAACTTCAGTGTGGTAACTCATTGGGGTACATCACACCAACCCATCGTTGATCATTTTCTTATAACAGCACTCCCCATTATTGTGGTGGTTGTATAGCAGTAATGTGTGACACTCTCATTCCAGGAGCAGTAATTCATCGGGTCTTTCGGCTCCCCCTCTCACAACCCTGATTACGCCTGAGCCGGTGCGCCACTGCCGCATCCCCGAGCTTCCTCTGGACAGCAGCTTGCTCTTCGAGTTCCTGCTCTTCCTCTACCTGCTGGTGGCACTGTTTGTGCAGTATATTAACATCTACAGGACGGTGTGGTGGTATCCTCACATCCACCCTGCTGCCTCTACCTCGCTGGTGTGTATCACTGCTGCACATCCTGCAACACACGCAAATTAGGTAGTAACGGAAAATAGGAGAGTACAAATATATTAAAAAAAATGGTATGCAAATGCAGAGTGAAAGAAAATGCATCAAAGAGTTTGGGGTGGAAATTAACAACAGGTGGTCTGCATACTGCCTGACTCTGAATCCAGTTCTCTCATCCATCTAATTGTGTGGGAGTGCGAGGGCAAAATGTAAGCATAGGAATAATAATAACGCTGCTTTCGGAAATTATTTGGCGTGTGATAACAGCAAAAATAAAAACCAACACAACGTGATCCCTACAGTATAAAAATGATGAACATTTATTTGCACTATACCTCCAGTTCTCTTTGCAGAACAGACAGTGAGGGTTTGACAACGGTTTCGTATGCGACTTTGAATCTGAAACTGTCCATTTTAGAAATTTGTCAGATATGTTTTATGGCATATTTTGTGGTACAGGATGTAAAATTGGTTAATACAAATGTATTAGAATTGCTGCATGCAGCCAGCTCTAGTTCTCCTGCTGTTTCTGGTGAAAAGTCACCCAAGACGAATCTGCCAGTTAACATTTCCATGTTATCTTACAGTGTGTCTCGGTCTTCTCCCTAATTCAGTAGTCAGGGCTGTCTCAATCGCAGAATCCTTCCAGTGCACTGGAACATTCGCTCCCTAAAAAAAAAAAAAAAAAAAATCCCACGACGCACCGCTAAAACCAGGGAGCGTCAGTGCTTACTATGTTCCTTTACTGGAAAAAAACATAGGGGTTGAACTCTCAGCCAACTTCGTCCACAAATGTGCGTAGCTTGTTATTGTTGTTGTAGCTCTCAAATGATTACTTACTTAAGCGATTTTTAACTTTATTTGATGTCTATATAGAGTTTGAGTCTAATGACTGTTAAGCGACACCCAGACTGAGAAGTTTAGACACCATTCTGCTGGGGATGGTATTGAATGCAGAACTGAAATCCACAAAGAGCATTCTCACATATGAGCTGGATTGTTCCACGTGTGTTAACACAGTGTGGAGGGCTGTGCTGATGGCATCTCCCGTTGACCTGTTGGCTCTATATGCGAAATGCTAGTGGTCCAGATTGGGAGGGAGGGATGATTTAATGTGCTTTTGTCATCACTGTGGAGGTGAAAAAACACCGGCCTATAGTCATTAAGGCTGCTGACAAATGTTTTCTTAGGGACCGACACAATGGTAGCAGATTTGAAGCATGTGGGGACAGTGCAGGTGGACAGTGAGAGGTTGAAGATGGCAGTAAAAACCTCAGTCAGCTGGTCCGCGCATTCCCTCAGAACTCTGCCTGGAATACAGTCGGGACCGGCAGCTTTCATGGGGTTCACTCCACGGAGCACTCTCCTGACCTCCCCTGTACTCACAGTGAGTGCCAGGCCATTGGTGGATGGTGGGGGTGTGACCCCAGACTCTGCCTCAGACGCCTCAAAACGTGCAACAAAGTGGTTGAGCTCCTCTGCCAGGTTACTGCAGGTGCTGGTGGGTGGATCTTTGGTGCCCTTGAAGTTTGTGAGGTGCTGTATACCCTGGCATATGTGCCGTGGTTCCCCCCCACTGAAATGTCCCTAGATCTTTCTCCTGTATGCTGCTTTTGCCTCCTTTATGACTCTCTTTAGGTTGGATCTGGCAACTCTGTACAAGTCCATGTTTCCAGTCCTAAGGGCTGAATCACGACCCCTCGGTAGCTGCTTGACATCCCTGGTCATCCACGGTTTGCTGTTTTGATAGCATCTGATCTGTCTCTCAGGAGTGGCATTATCAATACCTTTCTGAAAACAAAACAGTGGATTGTCTGCTAGTCTGCTAGGTCCTGCTGTGCAAACAGGTCCCAGTGGGTGCGCTCGAAGCAGTCCTGTAGTTGTGAGATTGCATCCTCAGGCCAGATCTTTATGCTTATCATTCTACACATGCTTTTCTTAATGAGGATGGTCAGACTGGCCTAGATGAGGCGGGTGGAGACTTTATATCCATCCTTGATGTTACTGTATACGTGGTACGTTTGCTTTGTAGTGAGCCAGGGTCCTTGACAGTGCCCGAACTCGCGAACACTATACACAGATTCACGACCTACGGAACCAGAGAGCTGACTGAGACACACCATTATTTTTGTCTTCGATAGCCAGCCATCAATCTCTTTTCTGATTGACTAATAAATATTTGTCTATATTGCTCTGAGCAGATATCGCTTTGCAAAGTATGATCAATGTGTGTCAATATACGAGGCTGAATAGCAGTTGAAAATAAAGTAAAAGAAAGACAGACCACCCTTGTTTGTGAAAGCAGAGCAGAATGACATGTGGGGTTTGTTTAGACCGTTAGCCCGGCAAACCTGTCTGTATTTCTTTACAGAACTTGTGTAAATCAGGTCTGGAATCTAAGGTGGTGTCGAAAAGAATTGTTTACAAAATGTTTCTTTTGATTTTTCTTCAGACTTTAGCCACCGTCAGTTTGTATGCATGTTAGCGACCGATGCTTAAAGCTTAGGTTCACTGAAAGGTGTTAATTATTCATCAGGGTGCATGTCAGTTCTGCAAACTCTCACTGCTTGTGCATAAACAATTAATCGGGTTAGTAAGTTACATTAGCTTTACAAAAAAAAAAAAGGAACATAATCTGTACTTTTGGCTTTTTTTAGGTCATGATTGAACCTCAGTGGTTTCAGGATTTTCATTTTTTACTCACAGTGATGTTTATTTCACAAGTTCTGGATAATGATTTGAAAATAAAGCATTTCTACATTTTGTCTCATTGCACCACCACATTGCTTTGATACATATTCAGATGGAACAACTGATAGACTTCCTATGATTTTACAATGGAACAACTGATGAATTAGTTTTCTTCATGAGTCACACTTAACAAGTTTGCAGATCTGTGTTGGTGGTACAAAAACAACCTGATGCTGTAATTAGGGCTGGGCGATATGGAGATATATATCATAGGATGATAGATATTTTCCTGTAGTCTGTATTGCCAATGTCACAAAAGCCACATTTTGGAAGCTGATTTGCATCACTAAGGTCGGTGCTAGGAGCTAATAGCGGTGTACCGTAACAGAAACAAAAGCAAGCGTGGAAGAGCGCGATATAGAGCAAAGCCCCGCCGCAGCACTCCGACACAAAGCAGGCATCAGCCCAACTGAAAGATGAGGAACTTGCACCTAAAAAGGGAGGTACCTCTGTTGTTTGGACTTGGTCTGGATATAACTAATCAGACACTGACCACAAAATGGTCATTAAAATTTTTTCATGAACTTTAGAGAAAGCGATATATATCGTTTCAAGATATGAATATCATGATATAAGTTTTTGTCCATATCGCCCAGCTCTACCTGTGACAGAACTTATTAAAAAAAAAAAATGCCATCAGCATTGAGTTCAAGATTGCAACTGTTTTTGTGTGAAGGTCTGTGGCTAAAATACATTAACATATCATCTTCATTCATGTACTTTTGGTTTGGTCACTGGTTAGTTGCGTCTAATGTGTGGTCTCTTTCTGTTCATAGAACTTTTATCTGATAGACTACCACCTGGCTATCTTTATCACCGTGATGCTGGCCAGAAGACTAGTATGGACCATCGTCTCAGAGGTACTGCCTACATCTGTCTTACACAGCCTTATACAGCCTTGTCGAGTGCTTCTACTTCTAATGTGGAAATCTGCAGTCATGCATCTCCATGCTCAAAATACACACTGCAAACATCATGTGTATACTGAGGAGCTGCGCAAATACGAATACATTATTCAGACTGAACAGATAATGCGTCTTAAATATTTCTGGTTTTATTTTTTGTTTGTTTTTTGTTTTTTTTGTCAGAAAGCCTCAGACTAGGTGTGTGCATCGAGATCCTGCAGGAAGAAACGAAAAAAAGAAAAGAGTCGTAAAATCATAAAAGCGTAAAATTTGTAAACGTTTTGAATCTAATGCTGTGCTTTGTGAGACAGCTCATGGGGAGGGTTGCCAGGTTTCAGCAAAATTCCCACCCCAACTACATGTCAGAAACCGCACAAAGACTTGAAACTAGCCCACAGTGTTGTGAGAAAAGGTAGACACAATTTCATCAAGTTACCAGTAGCGTGCATTTCTGTTGAAGGATCTGCAACATGCGGGCATTACACGAGGAACCTGGCAACGTTTTTGATATTCATGAACGTTCTCCGTTGTTATTAAAAGTAAATGTTGTCAGAAAACCACACAGGTATATATTATAAATAAATGCTGCGTAAAAAATAACCCTATTTTCCCTTGCAGAAGCACTGTGTGTGTGTTCCGCAAACGTCTGTGGTCTAACAAACCCAAAAACGAAAGTAAATCTGATAAAACGTTATCAGTCTTTTAGTTTTAACCAGCACAAAACATGTCAGATGTTTTTCTTACATCTTACCTAATGATGATCTGCTGTAGTGATCTCTGATGACAGCTTTGATTAAACACTATCAAGACGTTTAATAATTGTTTTTGCCTGATTGTCCATGCCAGGCGTCCCAGACGAGCCCGTCTTCATTCGTGCAGTATGTGCTGCTGATCGTGGCCCGGCTCAGTCTCCTCACTCTGTGTGGTTGGATCCTCTGCTGGACCCTCGTCAACCTCTTCAAGACCCACTCAGTGCTTAACCTGCTCTTCCTGGGCTACCCGTAAGCTCATTCGATTTCCATTACGTTAGGAAACAAAGGAGTTTTCTTTCTGGGGGGGAAAAAAAAAACCCAATTGATCAGGTCCTTCCCAAAAAAAAGATAAACAATATACAATGACTCTGTACAAATGAAAGATTTTCAGATATTAGGCTTCAGATTAGTCCTAATTAATCATATAGCTAAATATTGACATTTCGCTTGTCTACTTTCCCTTGGTTATTGGTCATTCAGTACTCCGATTCATGCGATGAAGTGTATCGGAGACAGAAAACACTGTCATTGGTGTATTGGTAGGAAATGCTGATGACTGTATTCCTGCTGTAAGTCTCGCTGAAGGCTGCCGGTAAGATCCTTTAGCTTAAATAATCACTATTTAAAAATGATCAAGCCAGTTATTAGAACATACGAGGCTTGTGCATTATTGATTTTTTTTACTTGATGATAAATGATTTATGATCAATCATGATGAATGGTTTAAATATCCAGAACCGTTAGCCTTAAAGAAAGGCAAGAAAACAGGCATGTACACCATTTCGGGCTTAAGGAGAGTAGGGGAGGCGTAATAATATTACCTGCTGTGCAGTGGGAAACTGCAAAGCACAAAAGCTCCTCTGGATGGTGGGTTTTTAAGTGATTCTGCAGTAAAAAAAAACACATTTCGATGCAATCCTTTTAGAAATCAGTTGTCACATGGCTGATATTTTCTTTGTAGATGCTCCTCATGGTGTTGAGCAGGAGAGCGCTAGTTTAAAAATAAATAAATAAATAAATAAATAAAGTCATTATAATCACTTTCTAATCATCATTGCGTGAAGTGAACACACACACACCCGTGAACACACACCTGGAGCAGTGGGCAGCCTTTTTTGCTACAGCGCCCGGGGAGCAGTTGGGGGATCGGTGCCTTGCTCAAGGGTCTCACCTCAGTCGTGGTATTGAGGGTGTCAGAGAGCGCTGGTCATTCACTCCCCCACCTACAATCCCTGCTGGACACGAGACTCCAACCCACGACCTTCGGGTTACAAGTCCGACTCACAGACCATTAGGCCACGACTGCCCCATTGCCATTAACAATACACTATATAGCCAAAGGTTTGCGGACACCTGACCATCACACCCATATGTGGTTCTTCCCCAAACTGGTGCCACAAATTTGGAAGCACACAATT
>CM074970.1:5964129-5980867 GCA_037577455.1 Pangasius macronema
TATATGTAGTTTTGCGGTCATCGGTTCCTGACTTTTCAGACACCTTGTATTTTGTTTTTCACACTATTCTTTGTAAAGTCTAGAGACAATTGTGTGTGAAAACCCTAGATGACCAGCAGTTCCTGAAATACTCACACCAGCCACCTGGCACCATCAAGCATGCCACAGTCAAAGCCACCGAGATCCCATTTTTCTTCATTCTCATGTTCTCCATGTCCTCCTCTTAAAGTAGCAAGAGAGTGTTTTAATTATATAATAATTCAATGTTTGTTTCTTTATGAGCTAATGAAATGGCCTCGTTACATCCATTGTTAAGCTGTGAACAGAACATAAAGGTTAAGTAATATCTTTTCACTCCTCCTCAGTTCCTGTTCCACAAGCCATTGCGGATCCTGAACCTTCTGATCGGGATCGAGTCGAGCGTGGTGCTCTACCAGCTGTACTCACTGCTGCGCTCCGAGCGCTGGAATCACACGCTCTCGCTGGGCCTCATTCTCTTCTGCAACTACTATGTGCTGTTCAAGCTGCTGCGGGACCGCATCGTGCTGGGCAAAGCCTACTCATACCCCCTGAACAGCAACAGCCTGGGCCTCAAGTCCCAGTGATGTGCGCTGCAGGCTGTTTAGGGTGTTTTATCAAATGACTGTGAACTCCAGCTGGTATTTCTTTTGATACGGTTCTATTTTCCTGCAACGTTTCTATCTATTTAAGAAAATATTTTATTTTGTATACTGTTACATGAATGAACGCAGGGCATTACGTTCGCATGACGTGATGTCATTTCTTCCCCTATGTAAAAGTTTTTGAAAAAAATAAACAGTGGCAAAAGAAGCAGCCGGGGAGAAGCGTCCATGCTTTTTTAGCACGTGTTCTACTCGACGTCCAAATTTCGCCAAAGATGCTCTTAAAAAAAAAACCCACAGGCATCCTGTCAAGAGAGGAGTTCCACTGTCCACTCTAGATGGAGGTCCGAGAAGTGGATGAAATTCTTATATAGCGAATGCTGTATTATTTCTCTTCATTGCATTACTGTATTTTATGATTATTAACTGTTGATAGCGTGATACTGGTGCTTTTTTTTTTTCCCCCAGACTCCACTTTTTTCCTGTCGCGACAGCATTTTGAAGCTTACTAGATGCCACTTTGTTTCCTGTTTATTTATGTTCATCTCTGTGCCAAATCCCAGGATGCTATGGGAGCCTACCTTTGCCATTATTTTCAACATGGTTAATGGCTATGGCTGCATAGATGCTGGGTGGGGGCCATAGTTTGTCAAACCTGCAGTATTTGACACAATGCAGCATTATTTCAGAATGCCATGGCATCCAGAATAAAACAAGAAAACTTCTCCCATTGTCTCACAGTGTGTGGGTGTCTTGTTTGTGGAAAAAAAAAAAGTTTAATGCACAAATAAGTAAATTTTTGTACCAGACATTGCATCATAGTCACAAGATTAAATTTGCACGTAAGCACACTACAGGCTTTACCTTCTTCTCTTTATGGAATATTGTGGCATATATGTATTCGTTTTAAGTTGAGGAGCCAGATAGGAGCTATAACACAAAAATGCATAATAAATACGAAAGCTTTTTTGAGCAAGTGAGCCATTAAAAAGGCCCTGATTCCTGTCCTGTAGTTGTAGTTATATCCTATAGAATATTTACATTTGGGTCCACAGTAACATGTTAGAATGATGTGTTTCTTTCAAAAGCATTTAATAAACATTTGTATAGTACAGAGTGAATTATCATTCAAAGCTGTTTAATGACTAAAGAAATCAGTAATTTAAAAATTCAAAGTGCTTTAGGTGCTGACATTGGTATATAACATGCTCTGCATCTCCAAGTACTTATTTATTTCAAAAAGGTTCTGTGATTAGTCTAAGGAAGCGCCATCCACCAAGACTTTTTCCAAACTTGGGTCTTGTGGCCAATTGATGTAATGTCTTTGACCACTAGGGGTCGCTAACAGAATAGAAACCACATGCCACCACATGCAGNTATGTTTGACTTGGATAGCTATTTTAAAAAGCACCTTTGGTTAAACTGGGGTACATTCTTCACAAACAGTGAAAACGTTCACAAAGGCTTAAAGCCTACAGCGCTTTGTACGGAAGAGGTCCACAGTCATTGAAAACCATCTTTGGTGATGTTAAGTCTGTCCTGCTACTTTCATGTTCTTTCACAACTGTTTGCTATTATTTTGCTGCAATGGAAAGCTTAACTACAGTTTTGCTGACTTATCAAAGATGAATCCTAAATTGGAGCTGTACTGTTGTAAAGGCCAGCTGAAACTAAAGAAGACTGTGCAAAATTATTTGGTTAAGTAACTGGAGATAGGTTTCTAGAAATTCTTGTCATTTCTGAATAGTTACAGTGTGTGAATGGGTGTGTTAAGTTCATTCAGTGTTTACATGCCAGTGTTTCATGTATTCATAGGCGTTTAAACTCCATTTGAATGAATCTAGAGGATGCACAGATCTTTACTTAAGGTAAGGATAATACTGAAGCTTAAGTTCAGCCTTCTCTGCAGTCCACATAATTCCCTTTGATCCAGTAGCAGATCTGGGCGTATTTAAGAGGAGTGATGCGCACTGCTACGTTAAACTCCTGGGGGGCACCATTGAGGTCCACCCACTGGTGTCCCGAAAAGATGCCGATCACTTTTCGCTCCCAGCGGCGGCGCCTGCGGTCCCACATCCGGGCATAAACACCAGAGCCGCTAGCGCCAGGCTGAGCATCACAATGCTGATACAGAAGGTCGTAGGTTTCATCCCCGGCTTTGCAGAAGCGGTAGACCAGCTGGCCTGGTCGATCGTTGTCAAAGCCGGAGAACTGCACTCGTTTACCAGGTAGTTGCTGGCCAGAAGGACTCACTCCCAGCTTCATGTGTTTGCGCTTGTGAGTCTTCTTGAGTTCCAGGAGGGCGTAGTCATAGTCCATGCCAATTTCATTAGCGTTGCCCTTTATCCAGCCCTTGGGCACATGGGTACGCTTGACTCTGATCCACTGGAACTTCATCTTGTTGTCAGTGCTGTTGTTAGATGGTTGGTCCTTCTGCCGTGGCTTCAGAAAACCCACACGCAACCTCTGCGCACCTTTTACGTAGTTCTTTCCATCATGGATGCAGTGGGCTGCAGTGAGAACATGCTGGTTACCCACTAGTGTGCCTGAGCACCCGGTGGACAGCTTCACAGCAGTTGAAAAAGGGTAGTTCAGCAGGAAGTCCTGGCCCACAATGCTGAAGCGGCCATCATGGCCAAAGATCTGGCGTTTGACTCTGGAAGGTCCCTGCTCAGCCGCAGAGCTCTTCAGCGTGTTTGGGTTGAAGCCATAGATTCCCACGACTGTTTCGGTCAGCTGGCCATTTGAGTGGAGAGTCTCATAGGACAGGAAGCTTCGCAGGTCCCAGTAGCTGGGTGTTGGGGCTTTCTTGTGACACTCGGGACCACAGGAAGAGGTCACGTCCAGATGAGCTGGGCCGATGAAATGAGGGGGCGGCCGCTCCTCAGTCTGTTGAGGAAGGACTACAGGCACACGCTGCAAAGGCCACTGGGGCTTCTGATGGAAGCTTGACTGAACATGAAGTAATGGCAGTAGAAGGAACAGGACAGGATGGAGCACGGATGCCATACTGGTAGAACTGAGGAGACAAACAGGAATGAGAAAATGACATTTTGTTCGGAGAAGCTTCCCTGATTACAAAATGCTGTCTCATTTTCCTGTTTACATTTATCTCAGCATTTCAGATGAAACAAATATAAAACACATTCTGTGGCCTCTGTGTGCATTCAGGGGAACTGTATTAATTATTAATACTGAATATCAAACTGAAGCACACTGAAGCATGCCATTTTTTCTGGCCTTGTTCCCTTTCTGCTGGAATTTGTTCCAGTGCTGTTTTTTTTTTTTTTTTTTATCTTTAATCAGGCAAACCAACATAAATGGAGAACACTGTTTGTGGTTGGATGTCGAGACTGCAAAAACACGGGACTGACTGTGCGCTGTTATTTTTAGCCACCGGCCTTGCGAGCGATCTGCTTGTAATATTGAGCTGTGATAGAATTTCATAACAAAGGTTTCTGCTGATTTGAGTCAGAAGCAAAGGGACTCTAAACAAATGTATACGTTCACGCGTTCCCTTTTCCGTGCTGTCCTTTGTAGGTCCTGATCTTATTAGCGTCGTGGTCTCTCAGTAGTTTAAATGAAAGTGCCTCAATAGTCCAGATGTCTCAAACAGAGATTTTAGAATTAGGTCCCATACTAACTTTTCTGATGGATTGAAGCTAGAGTTGGAATCAGTGCTCTCCTCGCAAAATGTGTGTCAGGCATGGAGCTACATTTCAACTGTTAATTTAAAAGCCCTATATAGTTTGTTGACACAGACACTGAATTACAGTACTGTACTCTTTTCTTGTTATTGTACTAAATTAATAAGGAAGCGTACAGGTTATGGATAGCTATTTTTTAAACTGCACGATATGATGTCCACTAGCCTGAGAACTTAATCTGTCTGTCTGTGTGGTATCTTCCTTAAAAAGTCATTAAAAAGATGTGACAAAGAATCTCTACTAACTGCCTCTTCTACTAAGAATGAAAATACAAAAAAATGCACACACAATATAAATGATATCTTTTTTTTTCAAGGCTAGAAGATGGGGACGAAATGTTATACTGCACTTATCGTACTCTATATCGCTATGATACCTTTCATGAATCGTCTGAGGCTGTTATGCTTACAGTCCACATGAAAACATTTAGTGACTGCATACATCTGCATCTACAGTAAAGTGCAAAAACAACTCGCAGCACCAGGGATCCCCACCCCGACCCAGATCTGCTCTGAAGAAGGCGGTGTAAGACATCTGGCAAATATATACCAAGCAGAATGGGCAAAGGTTGAGCAGGCAGCAGTTAAGCTGGGTATAATGTTATAAAAGAATATTTATATCACATTAAACACATTCCAACTCCCTTTCTTTTGCATTATTAATATCTTCTCACTATTTGAAACCTAACACACTATATGTCTTAATGGTATGCGAACTCAGCTTCAATCTTTGTATTGCAAAGACTAATATCGATAAGTGATAAACATATTGTAGTTTGATCATGAAGATACCCTCACACCCCGCTCCTTGCTATTCTAACCTCAAATAACTCATGCAATTCACAGACTTAGTGAATGTACCTACACACATACACACACTTTATACTATTCATGTAGAGTTAAATCAGCTGTAGGACTGAATGCATTAGGAACTATAATGCAAATTAGCTTTTATTTTGTACCAAGAGACAAATCAGACATCCTGCACATAAAAAAAGGAAATTTTTATTATACTAGACTGTAATTAGGGTCTGCCACCCTTTAGTGGTCACTTTGCCCACCTTTGCCACCCAATTTCTACAAACCAGGACAGAAGAAAGGTTTCATGACAAATGACCAACACCCAGTGGTGCTAATATAAAAACACACACACGCATCAGTCACAGATTAACAAATGAAAGTTTAGGATGAAAGTGGTCTGATGACAGTTTTCACCTGTAGCTCAGAGAGAGAGGGAGAGAGAGATCAGATCAGGTGTTTTGAGCAAAATCCACAGAATGTCCGCTTAAAGAGATGAGGAATGGGGTGGAAAGGTGAGGTCGCGTCGCTCATTCCCGTCTTCCTCAGATATCATCTCGTCAAAAGTGCCCATGAAGGTTTCCTTAAGGAGACGTGCTGTGAGAGGAGCTGAGTCCATGCGCGCTGCTGAGCGGGTGGACGCGAGCGCGAGACTCGGTCAGGCTGCAGTGCAGCACCACGTGACCGCGCGCGCGCGCGCACACACACACACGCGCGCTCAAATGACCAGCCCAGTCCCCAAACTCATTAACCTGGTAGATTTTTAACAGTTTATTTATGCTCTGACAACTCTATACTCACAGAAAACAAATAGTAAACTAAAAGTACCTGTACCTGCCCTTGTCACTGGGATGGTGCGCTAAAGGATACATCTGTTGTACTTTTAATGTGTATTTTTTTTATAAGGTAACGTGAATGTACTGTACCTTTAAAAAACTATTCAAGGTATAAAATTGGACCATAAGTACCAGTCCTGCTTTAAACACACACACACACACACACACACACACACACACTACCTGCACCTTTCCATGTACAGCTTATCCTACACAGGGTCACGGGGAACCTGGAGCCTATCCCAAGGGACTCGGGGCACAAGGTTGGGGACACCCTGGGCGGGGTGCCAACCCATCACAGGGCACAAGCACACACATTACAGACAATTTGGAAATGCCAATCAGCCTACAATGCATGTCTTTGGACTGGGGAAGGAAACCGGAGTACCCAGAGGAAGCACAGGGAGAGCATGCATACTCCACACACACAGGGCAGAGGCGGGAGTCAAACCCCCAACCCGGAGGTGCAAGGCAACAGTGCTAACCTCTAAGCTACCATGCTCTTTCGTAATGGATAAATAAAAGGTATTAAAGATTCCTGGTCACCACAGTGACATGGAAAGGTATCATTTAATACTATTTTTTTTCTGTGAGAGTACGGTACTAAACAGTATGTCTATTCAGACCTAGTCCTTAGTTCAAATGGTAGTATGTGGATTCTGTTTTCAGTTACATTTATTCATTTGGCAGATGATTTTATTCAAAGTGACTTACAATTCAGCTAAGCAGCTAAGAGAAATATTAAGCACATATACACCTACACCTACCTTTTCACCCTACGTAAGAATATGTCACAGACCCATATGTCTCATGCTTATTCATATAAATAGGCCATTCTTTCTCCCCTCTGGAAAAATCATACATTTCACATATTTTTCATGTGTCATGTGATCACGTGAGAAATAGGAAGATTCATTTCTACGTTATACCCTGAATTTGCACGTGAACCTAAGGACACGTGACATCATCTGAGTAATATGTGACTATGTGAAAAATTCATTCATTCATTCATTTATCTTCAGTAACCACTTTATCCTGATCCACATGGTGGATCCGGAGCCCAGGAATACTGAGAGTGAGGTGGGGAGTACACCTTAGATAGGACCATATCGAAGTATTGATTCACACCTAGGAGCAATTTAGCATAGCCAGTCCACCTACAGGCTGCTATGCTGGCACAGCAGGTAGCATTGCCTCCACACAGCTCTGGAGTTCCTGGTTCGATCCTGAGCTCAGGCTACTGTCTGGTGCATGCTCTCTGTCTGTCTGTCTGCGTGGATTTTCCCTGGGTTCTCCTGTTTACTCCCAGATGTAATGGCTACAATAGCCTCTAGGTGTGACTGTGTCTAGACGGTATGCCATCCAGGGTTTATTTCCACCTCCCACCCAGTGGACCTGGGATAAGATCTGAATTCACTGTGACCAGGATTAAAGGCCTACTGAAGATGAATGAATGAATGAATCTGCCTACTGGCGTGATTTTGGGAGTTGGGAGAACTAGACGACCTGGGTACCAATAATGCGGGTGCCGATAATTCTGTACTGTTGACCATATAATCAGGACTCGCTTTCATTCACACCACCGAAGCATTGGAATGATCACATTTCTTAGGTAAACATATGACATGAAAAAGTGTACAGAAAGGGAGGAGTTTTAGCAGAGCACATGAATATATTATCTATGAAAATTGGGATGTATCCAAAGATATTGTATAATTATTTAATAATAATAATTTAAACAAATCAGAAAAGAAATGGAGGATAAATGAAAACTCATTACAGGTTCTGAACATACCAAAAGTCTGGATTAACTTTGATTTGGGCAGTGGCGAAGGTCAGAGAGTGATGTAAGAGAATATGGTTTTCCCACGGCCACAAGTCTCCTTATTTATCTTGCTCTAGATTCAAGGACATGCAATATGTCCTTAGAGACTATGCTCTGGGTCTTAGGGGAATTGTAAATATTTGCACAAAACAGTAGTGACATGAAGTAACGAGAGGGAAACGTAATAACACAAAAATGTGGGGGGAGGACAGGTCACTGTCTTTTGCATTAGAAAATGTTCCTGATCCAGCCATCCAGTGACAGAAAATAGAAACACGGATATTCCCCCCTTTTATGAAATCAAAGGTGCAACACAAATCGCCGAAACAAGTTTCCTTTGTGCAGATAAGGAGGGTGTTGCACAGGAAAGAGACAGAAACAAGGAAGAGGATGAAGAGAATGAGATGGATTTCTGACCCCCGATGGTGACCTTAACCCCAGCACAGTGGTGGGCGATGCTGTGATCCCATGAAAGCCTTGTCTGTTTTGGGCTACTGGCTTAATCACCATGGCAGCACTAAAGCCTGCACATTTGAATTGTCACCCTCCTACTCCATCCAGCCTCGGCATCTTGGCATGTCCTCCTGGCCTGAATGTCCTCATGTTTGTGCAATTCTGCCTCATCTCTCTGGCCTAACACTAGTTTGCTGTTTGCTTCTAAGGTTATTTGTGTTGTACATCCAGCTACCTAATATCTACATCAGGGTTATTCACCTTTTCCAAAGAAGTGGGCAAAAACAAGACAATCATACAGAATATGTGGATTGAGTCAGATATGATATATTATTTGTTCATTCATTCATCTTTAGTAACCAGGTAGCAGTGGATCCCTTGCTTATCCTGGGAACACTGGGTGTGAGGTGGGAATACACCCTGGATGGGATGCTAGTTTATCGCAAGGCACTCTGCACACGTACATGTGAAAACTCATTCACTTACCAGCAAATTAGAGTCACCAATCCATGGCATGTTTTAGAAGGAAAATGCACACAGACAAGAGGAGAACATCTTAAACTCCAGACGGTAACCTGAGCAAACCAGCGACTCTGGAGCTGTGAGGTGGTAAAGCTACCTGAGTGCCACAATGCAGCCCTTATTATATAATGATATATTATATTAATATAACATTACTGTTCCTCTTATTATATGAACAAACCATTTTTTTGTGAATTAATTTATCTTTGTCATGACAAAACATAATGAAAGTCACATGTTAGTTTTCACATCTGTTTGGGGTTGGTGATAATGCATTTTCATCGGGCCTATCTTGTTGGAACACAGCTTTCATTTTCATTTCATTTGTACTTGTTTGTCTGGATTTTTACTTTGGATTATGGATTCAGGCTGGGTGGGTAGCAATAACACCTTACAGCTCCAGGGTCCCTGCTTTGCACCTGAGCTTAGATTACTGTCTGTGTGGAGCTCTGTGCATGTTCTCCCTGTGTCTGTGCAGGTTTCCTCCAGGTTCCTCAGTTTCCTTCCACCATCCTAAAAAAAATGCCGGAACATTGTCAATGCTAAATTGCCAAAAAATGTAATTGAGTGAAAGGACTGCCATCCCATCCAGAGTATACTCCTGCTTCAAGCCCAGTCTTACTGGTACTGGCTCTGGATCCATACAACCCTGACTAGGATAACTGAAGATGAATGAATAAATTATGGATTTGCCCATGTTGACTAAGTTTCCCTGTGCCTTGACGCCTACAATTGAATCTGGTAATGATTTCTGAAAAAGCAAAAAGACACTGCATTTACATTTGCCTATATAGCCTCCTTCCACTGTAAAAAGGCCTAGATATTATTTGTACTAATGAATGGAAAGCTTAATGCATTCCATTTAGAAGCTGATACAGGCTGAGCCTGACCTCTAGGTTACTGGTTTAAAAGGCCTGACCTAGAGGATTTGAATAGAAATCAGATCCTAGATTAATTTGAAGGAGCACATTCCCGTGGTCTGAGAATTTGACAGAACATGGGCCAAAAACGTTTTTGGTCTTTTCCTATTTCACTGTAGTGTTTTTTCCGTGCCAAGCCCTGGACCATTTAACTGACACTGTGCCAGTAATTGCTTTATCCTCACCAGGGTCACGGAGGATGAACCCTTAATCAGACGCCAGTCCATCGCAGAGCACCACACACAAACAGTTGTACACTGGTTCTCACCTACAAGCAATTTATCATAGCTATATTCCATATTATGCAAACAATATGTGATCACTTAAAAGGTTAATTAATTTATTACACACCTAGGGGCACACGAAGGGGCAATTTAGTGCAGCCAGTGCACCTGCTGGCATGTTTTTGGTAAGTGGAAGGAAACCAGAGAAGCCAGAGGAAACCCACTTGGACATGGGAAGAAAAAGCACAGAAACTCTACACAAACAATAACGCTAGCTCAGGATCAAACCCAGGACCCTGGGCCCAGGACCCTGGAGCTGTGAGGCTGCAGTGCTACCCCCTGGGTGACTACGCTGCCCAATTTACATTTTCAGCCACTCTCCAACACTGAGATTTATACAAATTTACATAAATACAGCTCACATTGATAGAACTGTCTGCTGTACATACATTCACATAGTTATCATCTACTGTATGTCTGTTGTAAGGTATACAAATAATATACTTTTATGACTGCTGTTTCAGTAGCTTTTAGTGCACTTTAAGTGAAAGATTGTGTGCTACTTCCACCTCAGATAGAAATTACTTTTTAATATAGCTCATGGCAACTCATATAGTTCCTTTGTTGACAATAGGAACAGTTTTGTAAGCTGGAAGGAAAAATCCAAGGGTGTTGACCTCTTCAATGTGAAAACACTTGAATATCTCACAGAACTGGACAAGAGCCAACTCTCTGTAAAATGTCCCATAAAACCAGTTGCCAGAAGAACTATGCTGGAGTGATGAACTTCTGTGCATAAGAGAAATTTGACAAATCTCCAATAAAAGAGCACTCCCAAAGCTGTTAATCTTACTGAGTGGATTTTTTTCTAGGGAACCAAAATGAACGTCTGCCCTTTCCTCACCCGAAAGCCAAGTAACACCATATGACCTCTGGCGTCTACATAAAAGGAAGCGCTTTCCGCCACTTAGGCAGTGTCACATCTGTATCTCCAGATGTTTCTGTTGAATGTCATACTGGATGGAGGTGTGAATGGGTGGTGGGTGAGTGGGAGGGTACCCCAGAACTCATCAAGGTATTAGAAAAATTCCCCCACACTTCTCCACATGAGTCATGTATGAGTCAGGGCCACCAGAGAGAGCATGAGAAAACTCTGGCAGCTTCTCAAAGTGGCTTTGCAATGGAAGGCATTGGGGGGGGGTGGTGGTTGAAGGGTTTAAGAAGATGATCTGTGATTGCGTGCAACCAGGCAAGTGGTTAGGGTTTATGATTTTGGCCCAAGACAGTGTCCATTCTTCTCAAAACGCACAGGGTGTTGCTTTCTCAAGGGTGCTTCAGACAGGAAAATGGGACAAACCCATTCTGCCAACAAATGCTAATACTGTTCCTAATCTGGGCATCAGAGTTTGTCGAGACATGGTTAATTTATAGAGGGAAAGCCCATGCTTTCTTGGAAATAAGTGAAGCGTACACTTGATAAATCGAGAGAATTAAGGGCTTCAAAGCCTTGTATCTAAGAGATATCTAAGGGATATTTTGGACTTTCCTAAAGCTTGGATGGACAAGCTCGCCACCCTGTATTGCGTTGCGTAATTTTCCTGTCCTCTAGCTCTTGTCTTGGCCATTATTTCACAAAAACAATGTCAATGACTGAAAAAAAAATAAATTGCTAAAAAACTACCTTTGTTTAGACATTGATTGGGCAAAGATATGTGTGTAGTTGCTTGTGCAGCCAACCACATTTTCAGTATAAGGCTGTGTCTGAGAGCATCTGAGAGAGATAATGTAAAAAAAAATTACTTTTGAATGCATTAGTGCCACACCACAGATGCACCCTGTAGTGAGTTTGTTATGAAAGAAGCCACTTGTTTGAGAGGAATAGTGGTTGTTGCCAAGGAACCAGACATTCCTCGGAGTGTTGCCTTTTACGTTCAGCATTGCCATCTCTAATTGACTCTATCTGTGTCTGTCCTCACGATCATTAATCTTGGGTTCCGAGTGATATTACAGCTGTCTCTGTGAAGCTATATGAACCTATGAACCTATAGAAGGGGAAGCATGATGAAATTCAAAGGAATGTGGTCCAAGGAGGGAAACAATGTCTGGGCCAAATTTCTATTCAAATGAAAACTCACAAAAAGCATTTAGGAGGGAATTTAAAACCACTGTATGGGGTTTCATATTTCCCCACACAGATACACATGTCTGGGCAAAAGGAACTCAACAAGTAAGTCCTTGATTTTTTGGATGAATCTATCTTTAAAAAAAGGTCTACATAAAGTCTGACTATTCAATACTCATCCATATAGACACGTGTCCTTGCATATTTATGCTTTTAGTTGTTTCTTTTGTGTCTTTGTCTATCCTGTATAACTAAATTGCTTTAAAGTATGGCCAGTGCAAATTATCTGCAGTTGTGCTCTGTACATTTTGGAATTGGTGCATAGCATAATAGCCCATGGCCAGGCTTGAAATGAAATGTAATTTGAACCAAATAGCACATTGTTTATGAAAGTCATCCAGATCTGCAGATCAATGTCATGACATCTGAATGCAAGCCTACTGATGCAGCTGGGACTTCTCGCCAAGAAATTTAAACAATGTGCTTTTTAGTGGGAAAAAAAAAACCCAAACAATTTCCTCAACATTTATCTTCACACCAGCATTTGTTACACCCTGAGTCCTGCTTTAGATTACCTCCATAACACCCTTTTATGCTTTTCAGATTGATTTACTGATGACTATTGAGATCTGTACTGATAAGCAGGAACATGAGAGCAAACATGATTTCTCTTGTCGGCCATGTGGCGCTTCAAACAACATTGAAACTCGGCAGCTGTGTTCATGCTAAATTCGTGAGTACATATGCTATTGGATTCATTTAGCTAAAGGTGGTACTTGTAAATTTACACGTTACTTCATATGCACAGCTGCGCTCAGGCTCCGCTTCGGCTTTTGGGATTCAGTCTTATTTGGGTGGGGTGGTGACTCATTTAAACTCTGGCCTGGAAACCAAGGAGTGGAAGGGTTGTGTGTTTGGATAATAGTCAGAACATGCGCTGCTTTGTAATTGCTGTTTGTGTGGCTCACTTTTGGAAACGTGTTATGGAGAAGGCAGGTTAGGATCTGTGCACTGGTAATAATGGTGGTGTCCAATTAAAGAGGTTTCCAGGTGACCGAGAGTACCTCTTATCATCTTTCTGCAGTATTTCAGTTCCTTTACATGCTACTAAGGATCTAGTTGATTGGGATCTTATTGCTCTTTACTATACGTAGCTACTATTAGTTTTTCAGAAATATAAACTGACACCTCAAAGCGTAAACCATCCAAAGAATTCGTTAGAAACATTTTTTGCAGTCCACTTTCATATGAGGGACTCTCCCTGCTATCATGAAAAATAAAACTGTTATCATATGTAAATAGTTCTCATTTTTAATTTGAATTATTTTTAATATATTTGCCCAGAAAAGTTACCATACCTGACTTGTTTTGTCTCCAGATGTGACTAATATTCATGGAACACCTGACGCACCATGGGTTTTCCAAAGATATAAAAACAGGATGCATACCAAGCTTCATCGGATATTTAATGTTTTGACGTTAAGGTTTTCCGTCCTCTCTTGGTGCTAAAAATACTTGTCCATGTTTACCCTGGGAAATTTGACCAATGGAGCAATTGGAATGGTGTTTAGTCACTCATAAAGGTCAGATGTGATTGTATATACAAGCAGAAAAAAGACAAGTGGAAAAAAGAGGAGGAGATTTAAAGAATCAACCAAACATGCTAAAAAAAAGCACAATTCTCTACTCATCCTCACAAATTACAACAAAGCACAACTCTGTTCATCCTCTGTTCTTTTTTCTCTACTGAGAAGTTAAATAAAATAATGGAAAAGAAAATGATTCATACGTTTATCCAGTACAGCACGACTGTGCTTCGTATGATTGCTGGTCAACTGAATGTGTTTTACGTATAGTGCACTGCACGCTATAGCTATGTGTCTGTTAACACCGACTCATGAGGAAAAGTGTCACAGGATCAGCATCAATTAAAATGCTTTTGGGATTTGTTAGTGCTGAGTGATCTTAGCACCTGCTGGAAGCAGTAAGGTCAGAGTTCAAGACACTAGTCTTTTCATAACTGCCAGTAAAACAACGTAATGGCAGATGGCAAACAGCAAAGTTTCTCCCTGTGATATTTTAGGGACTGGAATAAATCCGTACCTATATGAGAGCCAAATTTTACAAGTGGTTTTAGGGTTTATTCCTAAAAATATTACACAGAGAACAGAACACAAGGACCATATAAATGGCATCTAAAAATTGGGATGGATGGCGGTTTCAGTGTTACTGATAATTAAAAAAAAAAATACAGCCCAAAGTTCCATTCTGTGACTTTTATTTCGGTAACAAACCACCATGACCCAGGCAATTTGGACAAAGAGAAAACAGTGTAATCTAAATCACCAGTGACAACAACAACCAGTTAGATTGAATTAGATTGAATATGTATATAGATAGATAGATAGATAGATAGATAGATAGATAGATAGATAGATAGATAGATAGAATGCTGTATGTATGGTAGCATGATAGAAAGGTCTGTCATCACTGAACGGATCCATCACAGAGCACTGCAATAACAGCACCTTAGTTTTTCCCTTAATAATCGCAGTAAGAAGTAGGTTTGCTGCTTTTACGTTACTCTGTATATAAAGTCAGCAGTCAGTCATGGCTGAAATATTCAGAGTCTTGCATAAGCGTAAGTTTTGCACCTGAAGTTGACTTAATTGAAACAGACTTGTGTGCAGTTGAAGTGTCACATGATTTCAGTATAAATACACCTGATCCTGTAAGGCCCCAGAGTTTGTTAGAGGACATACCTAAAATGAAATAGCATTATGAAGTCCAAGGAGTTATCAAAACAAGTCCTGGACAAAGTTTTGGGAAAGTATCTATCAGCGTTTGGTTATGCAACAACCCAAACATCCTCTGGAGCATCATTAAATCCATTACTTAAAAAAAATTGAGGGAATATAACAAAAACATGACTCTGTCCACCAAAAGTCAGTGACCAGGTAAGGAGGACATTACTCAGAGAAGCAACCATGTATATAGATTATATCAGACAGAGTGTATAATCTACATCCTTAGCTTCCAGATTAAATGTATGGGATCTAGTCTAGGGCTTCATGAACACATCACATCAATAGGTTCAAATAAACAGATCGAATCTTTAACTTACAAAGTTTTTGGCCAGTTAACTTCATAACCATGACCATATTCACCTCATCCCACGAGCTGGAGGAGTGGGTGTGGAGTGAGAAAGGGGGTGCTATCAAACTTAACATATTTGGCTATTTATTTTTATTTTGTTATTTGTATTTCTTCTGATTATCTGATTATTATGATTTGTCTCCTGGCACATGTGAGAGTGAGGTCAAAACTTCAGCAACGAGCTCAAACCGATAAGATAAGAGATGAAATTTCTAAATTTACCACGTTTCAGTGAGGGAAAAAGTGACTTAAGCTCAGCTAGCTGCCCAACACTTGCTACAACAGAAGAAGATCTAAAGTTATTCTGCGTTACAATTTATTTTTCTTAATTTTCTGCATTTCAGAAACAAGCAACTATTGAATAAATACTTTTGTTTTCACTGACCATTTACTAGACTATATATAGCCCTGTTCAGGTTGCATGTCTATTCCAATCGCAGTGTAGGCATACTTTCTTACTGCTTTATACTGTCCTATTTATTATGATGTTCTCATTTTTATATAGCATATCCAACATCTTCATTTTAGGGAGCCAGCCCTGTTGGCTTCTGCTGCAGTGTTCCTTGTTCCCAACACATCTGATCCAACACATCAGCTGATACTGTATTAATAGTCTGTAATAGTAATATACCTCCATCGGTAGAAGGTCCAACTCCACTGTTTAAATATAGCACTGTGAGAAAAGTCATCATCATGACACAGCAGAGTATCCAAAACATGCTTCCATACTGTTTGCTCATACGCTAAGAGTACACGCTGAGGAAATGGAGATTGTGTGTAAGCATGGAAAGCAGCCAAAGTAAATTCTCAGGACATGTGTCACACAATTAAACAGTTCATGCAAGGACACTTAGGTCATCATAGGCTATGGAGATTTCCATGTGTCCTTTCTTGCAATAGCAATGAAATTAGATGTCAGTACATATTCCAAACTCAATTGTTTAGATTTTGATTTATTGGTGGAACTCATTCCTCTGGTCCTAACTTATTTTAATTCAGTCTGTTACAGGTATTATGAATGCTGTGCTTACTCAAAGTGCCCTATCACTGTGCAGACAGGTCTAAAATAGTGCCATAAAAATCCTCACCTGTCACCTGGAACTTAAATAAACATTACAGTAAGAATATTTACGTGTTTGGAGGTGAACAAGATTTGTTATCCAAGGGCAACATTATCACCAAGAAAGAGCCAAATTAAGAAGAATTGTTAGTATTTAGTTCTAAAATTTTACATAATAGTGTGGGGAAGGGTGTGTGTGTGTGTGTGTGTGTGTGTGTGTGTGTGTGTGTGTGTGTGTGTGTGGAGGGGGGGGTGATTGGGGTCCTGGTCTAAGTGCTACTAATAATTAAAAGAAATTCTTAACATGTCCTTCAAGTCTAGAGCAGTGCAGAAGGATGGTCAAGATGTTGCAATAAAACCAACTTGGATTTTCCTTTTTTTTTTTTTTTTTTTACATCTTCCTGAAGTGGCGGCATATTTTGGTGAATTTCCTATCATAACCATGAACAGTGTATCTGAGCTTGTCTTCTTCTTCTTCTTTCGGCTTTTCCCT
>CM074970.1:5985644-6000644 GCA_037577455.1 Pangasius macronema
ATTTCTGTAAAGCTGCTTTGCGACAATGTCCATTGTTAAAAGCGCTATACAAATAAAACTGAACTGAACTGAACTTGTACTAGGACCACGTGCAGCTAGAAGTAAGCTTTCTGATTACAGAATAACTCTGGGTGGTCTTTCAGTTTCATCATCTGCAGCAGTAAAAGACTTTGGTGTGATTATCGACTCTAGTCTTTCTTTTGAAGCTTGTGTAGATAATATCACTAGGATTGCTTTCTTTCATCTCAGAAATATTGCTAAAACTACAAGAAAATAAAGCTAAAACTACACGATGCAGAAAAAATAGTTCATGTTTTTGTTACCTCTAGGTTGGATTATTGTAATGCCTCACTGTCTGGATGTTCCAGTAGATAATAACCATAAACAAGCTCCAGTTAGTCCAGAATGCAGCAGCAAGAATCCTCTCTCTCTCTCTCTCTCTCTCTCTCTCTCTCTCTCTCTCTCTCTTCTATAAATAAAAACCTATCACTTTTGTGAATTTCAGGCCAGTTCATATGGAAATATGGTAGCAATATGGCTGTAACATCACCTTGTGTCAACTGTGACACCTCCACAACAGCAGAGGAGCCCTGACCCTGCCACTTCCTGTTCCATGAGCACTTTCAGTTCTGATATCACTTCCTGTTTATGACTATATAAGGGCAATCAAGTTCACACTCACATTGTGAGTTCTTGTGCATTCTTTTGGTAAGTTCTGTGCCATTGTTTCCTGACTGAGATCTCTGAGCATTGATCTTTGCTTGTGTATTGAGACTAGTCTTTGGATTTTCCCCTGGCTTTATTGTATTGTGGATGTTCTGTCTTCTGACCCTGTTTTTTGACATTGCCTCTTTGGAATATGTGCATGTTTTTTCCAGCATACGGAGCCTAAACCAGGAGAGTCTGCGGTGTTATAATGGGTTTATTTTGGAGTTCATTAAGGCAGTATTTAGGCCAGGCTACTGGAGCAAATCACTGGCAGTAACACAAGAAAAATAGGGTTTTGTGTCTGTATTTGTATCTCTTTAGCAAATACTTTTGTTAAACATCACTAAGTGACTAAGTTCTTGGCATGTTATCCAGGTCAACATCACTAGGCCCACAGTTAAGAGGAATGAAACAGAACAGCGTCCATTCTCCATTACTCCATTAGAATGGAGTCAAAGGTCCACAAAGGTCGGTTCGTCACAGAATTGGGTAGGATTTCACTGTGGTCAGCTGTGATCTAATGCTAGTAAACGCTTGCCAAAATTAGGGCTGGTAATAATGTAATGGAAAATTATCTGGATTCTTATATGGTTTTTTGACCTATTGTGGAACTTCTGTATTGTCAGAGCGGATGACGTTTAATGGCATATAACACTGCAGCACCAGTTTACATATTTGGCTAAAGAAATTAATATATATGTATTAAAAAAAACAGACACATTAAGAGGATGCTCTTAACCATCACTTATCTTAACAGCTTATACTGTATAGCTAAATACTGGAGCTGTACTTCTTTCATGGGCAAAAATAATGTGGCCGCAACACGATATGATTAAAAAAAAAAAAAAAAGTTTGAAAGATACTTGTTTGTCCTAAAGGCCTAATGTAACCACCTATAGTTGGGTGGACCGGCTCTAAGTTTTCAGTTTGCTCTGTCAGCTTTTGCACTGAAATGATATCAAAATATCTTCATATTTAACTATATGAAGGTATGTTGTGCTTTGAACTGAATACAGTTTTATATAAAGCAGTGTGAAAGTGCATCACATTATCATAACTATTATATTATTCTGTGATTTTTACAACAGCTGGTTATGGTCCACTCATCTGATTGGGTGAGTGGTGTTCCAAGACTACTTGTATTTAGTATAACCACATTGGGACATTTCTCTGTTTATCACTCCGCTCATCTGTCTTCACCATGTGAAATTTCAATTCTCGCAATAGTCCTGCTGGAACTGTTACTACAGTAGTGTTAGCAACATCATCGGCAGACACAGCAAACAGTATATTTTTCATGAAAAATATGTTGTTAAAATATGAAAGCTTGTCAGATGAAAAGGAAGAAGGGAAGCCAGTTTCTGGGCAGCTAGCTGATGGGCTGTCAGTGATTGTGGCTTCTTTGGGATCTATTTGTTTGCAAATTATTTGGCCATATTGTGTCTAAAATGTCAGTTACTTGATATTAAGTTCCTATTTATAAAACTGTTGTATAAAAGCACTATCGCATGCACAATGGTGCAGTTATATTGAATACCAGCCACAGAGTGCCAATATTCAGTATATTAGCACGATCACCAGTGTGATTGCTTTATTATAGTACTTGAGCTCAGCTCTGTTTCCTGTTCACATAAACCAAAGGTGGCGAAGATCAGCTCCTTTAAGTGTAACTATTTGACATTTATTTAAATAAAAAAACTTGTTCATCTTCTTCCCCTTTCTTTTTTTTTTTAAATATAAAAAAATATATTTTTCTATATAGAAGGAAAAAGCTACTTTGCAATTATAACTTGTCAAACTACAAGCTACAGCCAAACTACCCTTCTGATAAGTAAATAGCTAGTTAAACTACACGCTACTTAAGAAACCGCTAACCACACTGAAGATTTTTTGTCAAAGTGAGGAAATGCAACTTTGGTATTTTCATTTTATTATGCCCCTAATATTTTAAACTTTTTTTTTTTAACAGTTTTTGAAAATTCTTTAAAACTATTTTGTACAGGATATGTCAGATTTTTTTTTCCTTTTCCTATTTGTAAACCACTATTAGAAGTTATTACCTAACTGTAAAACAGCAATCATTAAAAAAAACAACATGAGAGACAGAGAAGGTTCATTCCACTCGACCAATGCAGTTCACTTCTGGAAATATCTAGTTAGCTAGTTAGCATTAAAGGCCGTATGCTAATCAATATAACATTTATTATTATTATTATTTGGCCATTTCCTGAAATAAGAATAATAAAGCTTACCATTGCTTCTTATTTTTGACTGAAGGAAGCAGTTTTGATCAATCTTGATCAATATTTTGATCACTGCTTCTGTAACTGCTTCACATTAATTCAACAGAAAATACTCAACACCTAATGCTATCACTCCTGAACACTCTATTAAGCAGCTAGGTAATCAACAACAACGACATGTTTGTGTCCTTAAAGTCAATAGGGGGGAAAAAGGAAAAGGTGGTGTAGCGTGGGGAAAAAAAAAAAAGTTACATCATTAAAAAAATTTCGAGTTTAGCTGGTAATGTCGCTACTAGCTAGCTATTTCTCAACTCTGTGATAAGACTCGTACTCGTGCTTATTCTGGTTTCATCACTTGAATCGCAAATAACTGTTAATTTATTCTTTTTTTGTGTAACCTTTAACCTTAACCAGGTCAGTCTCATTGGGATACAACTCACATTTCTAATAGACAT
The DNA here is from genome assembly GCA_037577455.1 of Pangasius macronema. NCBI lineage: Eukaryota > Metazoa > Chordata > Actinopteri > Siluriformes > Pangasiidae > Pangasius > Pangasius macronema. Next base: position 5,989,051 of record CM074970.1, read on the forward strand.
CTGGGCAAGAAGAATTTTTTTCATTTATTTATTTATTTATTTAAATAGAAATCATATTGTCAATACATAAAAACAGGTAATATTCGAATCTCACTAAAATATAAATGAAACCTTTCAAAGTCTAAGACAGCTGACTAAAGTAAAAAAGAAAAATGCAAGGAGTTCATTGTTAATGCTCCATAAACACAATTCATCAGGAAGACAATGAGCTGATTTCTGTAATGAAATGAGATTATATTTAGGGGTGGTCACTGTGGTGACTGAGGTCCCTTTTTTGTACTAACAGCCTAAAGAAGAGCATTGCTTTACCTCTCTTTGACCCAACACTTCCCTTTCACCAGCAATAAGCACAGATTTCACCAAGCCAGGATGCTGGTAGTTAAGAGAAGCATGTCTCAGACTCCCACAGATAGAAAGATGGCTAATTATTTGGAATATGATGATTTATGATCATGGTTACTTCATTGTGAAAATTTTACTGAACAATAGGAGGGCTAAATTGTATTTGGATTTCAGTCCAGCTGATTCTTTCATGTATATATCCTGCCCAGACCAAGTACGACAGTGAACAGGCTCGTGTGTTAACATGCCACCTCAGCCTTTTGTTAATAAATACAGCTCGCGGGCCAAAAATCTCTGTGGAAAACATCATGTTTGTTTTGGCACATTGAAAGATCTGCTCTGTTCCTTTTAAGGCTAAAGAAGTCCATCATCAATAGTCAGTTTATTTTAAAATGGTAATTTATATAACTTATCATTTATACCATTTTGGCATAGTAGGTGAATATATTTACAGCAGTATGATGTAAAGACAAGGCACGTAACAGGATACAATGGGAAGATTCTTCAATCAGGAAGAATAAAAGTGTAATCTTTCAGCCTATGTCTAATCCACTCCATATGATATCCCACAATCAATCGCCCATTAAATCAATAACCCATTAAATCTATTTGGCAGACCGGGAGTTCCTGGTGGACTAGTGGTTAGGCCACAGCACTCTCACCACTGTGGCCCGGGTTTGATTCCCAGCCAGGGAACCGACTCCAGCCACTGGGGTTACGTGCAACAGTGCAGTCTCACAGCCGGTCCCAAGCATTGGGGAGGGTTGCGTCAGGAAGGGCATCTGGTGTAAAAACTGTGCCAAATCAAATATGCAGACCAATGATCCGCTATGGCGAGCCCTAACGGAAGCAGCCGAGAGAGCATTTTTTAAAATCTATTTGGCAGACCATTAATTTAGATTTGTTACTGAATAATATGCTTTAAGGTAAATAACACTAAATAATAAGATGAGACTTTAGGGGTTAAATTCTACCTCCTTACATTCTGGACAGCTCTGGTGGTTTTCTTCAGAAATGGAAATTCCTGTGTCATGTACCAGTAGCAAAGTCGTCACCTTGTGCCCTCATGGGGGTAGCATGTAAAAGGACTGGTCTGTTGGGTTCATTCCCTGGCCATATAGATGTGAAGTGTTGAAGTGTCAAACCACTAGAAAGGAGAAATCTTTAATTCTGATGGTAAAAACATGTTCAGCAAAACAACGCTCCTCTTGGTTTCTGCAATGTAAGGCTGATTGCATCTCTTGCAAAAGAGACAACAAAGTGCTACAGTGATGCATGAGGAGCGGAGGCAGCCTGTGATTTTAGTTGCTATTTAAATAGTTTTACATATCAAATGTCTAGAACTTTCGCATGCAAAGTGACAGATTCTAACAGGCTAATAATTTAATTCACTCCTGACCAGCTCCTGAGATGTCTGTAGGAGATTATTTCTCCTTTTTAGGAATAAAGGATTCCTGAAGTCCTGGTTTTACCTCTTATGGCCTTAGAAGCTCTTTGCTTGGACATCTATCTAGAATTCATTCACATAGTGAGTTTCTAACTTATGGTAAATGGCCAATCTCTCTCTCTCTCTCTCTCTCTCTCTCTCTCTCTCTCTCTCTCTCCCACACCTCCAGCTGGGTTTTGATTTGTAGGCCACATTAATGATCGCAGAGGAACCTTAAACCTAGAAAATGAGTATGTTGAAGAGAAACAGCACTTCAGCTTGGTGCCAAGCAATTGCTGAGGTCTTCAAATACAAACCATGCAAAATTGCGTATGATGTCCCATGTCAATGCCATTTACTGTCTCTAATCAGCTTCACAGAACTGTCATTACAAACTAATTAACGTCAGTGAAGTCATTAAGCTGAGATGGGCCAATTTAGTCCCAGTACACAATCATGCTTCAGTAGAATGTTTGACTTCATTGAAGTCATTCATAATGTGTGTGGGATCCAACTTGTGGTAATGAACTGCTGATATGGAAAACATTCTGTTAACCCAGCTGCCACAAGTCATTAGCTCTCGACTTGCTATTTCTTTCGCAGCTTCCAGTATAATGCTGAAAAAATGAGTTTCTCTTAACCAATACATCAGGAGTGAGACGAATGTGCTGCAGCTTAAACATTCAGAAGTTCTTGGTTGAAAGAAAGGCGATTAACAATGCAATCAGAGTAGCACAGTGGTTTTTGTGCTAATACAACTCTACAAATGCTTGCTTGAAGCTTGAAGAAATGCTACAAGCTAACGAGTACTAACTGGATTTTTGGTATAATAGGACAGCCAAAATGTGACTAATTTTCTAAGGAAACTAACAACTGGCTAGAATTGATTTTGGCTGAGTATCTGAGGAGTCGTCAGTGTTTTCACTAGAAAAGCAACTGCCCTTCATCCTCATCAAACCCAATAGAGTGTGTGTTTTTAATCCAGACACAGCATACTTTAGTCCAGTAACAGACACAGTTTCAGCAAATGAGATGGAGAACACGTTCTGAAGCAGGAGTTGAGGTTTAGGAGAAGGTTTCTAATAAAATTAAAAGAACAAGGAACATCAGATTACTGGTACAACATTATATTAAGGTTTGCCTAAGTGACATTAACACATGAGTTAACATGAATAAAATATCAACTTCAGCACTGACACAACATAAGTAACTTTAACAAAGTCACGCTTGCATTAATTGATGTTAAAAAAGCTAAAACTCCACCACAGCTAAATTTCTCTTATAGTATAATATACTTTTGATCTCATTTGTTTACAGTCTCGTTCGCTTTCTCTCTCTCCTGAATGGCAGCCTGACTCCCATGTCGTCACACTTCCTTCCTGCCTTAAATTGGTGCCTGAAAATGTTTGATGTATCTGAGCTTGCTTATGCATGCAAATTGAAGTGATCTTGAATGTAGATTACAGTACAGGATTTATTGAATTTCAAGATTTGTAGTAATTAACATAAATTTACAGTTAATTGACTATATACATTGGTTATTTAATGTTCTGTTATTTAGTATGTTATCTTAAACCCTTGTCTTACGCTTTTATTTTGTATGTAAAACTTAAGATTTTGAACTTAAATACTTGAATAATGCTAAACCTGTGCGTGATTCCACGATTGAGCTGCCATTTGTGTCCCACTGATATTACTTGACAAATGCATGTAAAGGTAAATGACATTTTAAACATTGGTAAAATGTTTTACAAATTTAAACATTGGTTAAATTCTGACTCACTATATCCACACTCTGCCTTGAAATATAATCATTAAAATCCTTCAAACCTCTTATTCTTTCATTAGAAATGTACATTTTTGTTTAGTATCCCACAACATTCATTCAGCCCTGCCACCTGAACACATTCACCCCTGTGGAATATTCCAAATGTTTCACATTAATAAGTCACATTAATACACATATATAATATATAATACTGTGGCTTACAAACTGATGATGCCTCAAGGGCCTTTTCTATTGCTAAGCACAGCATACCACACTTTGGATGACTTTCTTTTTCGAACAAATGTGAATCAAGGATAATTTGAATAACATGGTATCAATATAATTTTAATTTGGAGCAGGGATGTGGTGAGGGGTCTGGGATGAATTATTAACATAATCCCTCTGGTAACAGTGAGGGCTTCACCACTGACAGATGGCCCTGAAGACACATTAAGGAAATATGAGATATAACTAAATTCTTATGTTAAGATTTTTGGGAAGGGGCCTATACAGGGTCTTGAAGTATTTGCAAGGCTTTATATAAAACCATGTAAATTCTGAAAGAATGCTGGGAAAAAAGAAAACATGTGGTAAGAGCTGTAATAGTGGTCATGTACTTCATGTATCACAGGTTCGAATCTCTACAGGGTTCACTCTGGCAACAGATTAAAGGAGCATACCATTCAAAATCCATAATGTCAGTCCCCACTGTAGGATCTGTTGGGAGGAATTTAAGTAACAGAGTCCAAATATAAGTTCTCTGGATTTTTGGATGTGGACTGGACAAGACGCCACTCAGTGGTCAGGTGACCTGATGGTATAGGAAAATAAGTCATAGTAAAAAGGTTGAACAGTGATTTAAATTTAGGAAAAAGAAACAGATTTTTATAAATCCTGGATATTCTTTCTCTTCAACAATGTTCCTTCATGATTAAGAGCATTCATCAGTCTACTGTATGAACCCATGTTTGACACTTTTGGTGTTTTGACTAATATCTAATACTTGCTCGGTGGTTTCCTGCTTTTCTTTGGCCATCATTTGGACAGACAGCAGGAAGAGAATCCAGAGGGAAATGCTATGTACAAGAGCTTTCACGTCTCTTGTACGTGAAATAATGAAGCAACAGCTGATCAGCTAAATGTTCAGTGAATTGTGGTCCCTCGAAATGATGGAACTGTTCAGGGTATGACTGAGAGAAAATAATTGTGAATATACTTTTTATTGAAGAAATTGAATTTAATTACAATTTGGCGGCACAGTGGGTAGCATTCGCACCTAACAGCTCCAGCGGCAATGACCCTAAGCTTGGGTTACTGTCTGTGTGGAGTTTCGCATGCTCTCTTGGTGTGAATGTGTGGGTGCATGTTGCCCTGGATGTCATTCCATCCAGTGTGTATTTCTGCCTCAAGCCCAGTGTTACTGAGATAGGCTCTGGATCCACTGGGACCCTTGACCACAACAAAACAGTTACTGAAGTGAATGAGTTGATGAACTGATTAACTACAGTTTTACGAAACATATATCCATGGTTCGAAAACCATAAATCTCAGTAGTGAGAGTATTTGAGGTTTTCAAGTTCATGGATCAACAATGAGTCATCAGGTCATCAAGATTCTTCGTGGCTTTTGTGTATAATGGCAGCTTACATAATGGCTTGGGGAATTGTCATTTTCCAGTTATTATAGTAGCAATAGGACTGGATGCCTAAGTCAGAAATGCTATTATCCTAAATTAAATGTCAATATAATTCTGCTATTATATATTATCTATATTCACAGATTTAGAAATATATAAATTAATGGGGTAATTGGCAAATAGTCAAGATCAAAACAGATGGTTTAAGAGGCTTGACAACAATAGCAATACTCAAAGGAGTCCCAAATGTATCTTAATGGTGAAGTAACCATTTGCCCAAACATTAAGAAATTTACACAGTCCATTAGCCAAGATATGACATTTCTCTAAAGTTTCCCCTCTAAAGTTTTGCACTGTGAAGCTAGTGTAGCTAACAAGTAGGAAAAAAGAACAGCCGATAGCCACTACCCTAGTATACAGCCATGTCACATGTCCCATGTGAAACTGTTAGTAAAAAGGCTACCTCTAGCATCTGTTGGTTTGTCTGGTATACAGTATAACCCTATTTCAGAAAATATTCCTGAATAGATAATATAGGGACTTTTTTAGGGAACAGTTTATGTACAAGTAGTACTGATTTGCCACTGTTTTGAGGCAGATGTGGAAAGATTAGGAGCAGTTTATACTTTATTAAACTTGCGGTTACAGACTTACTTTATCTATTAGCCTCGTAGCTCCAGCACAAAACCTACGTAGCACACATTGGACAGTAAATGTCTTAGCTGGCTACATTAGAGAAAAAGGAAAATTGCATAGGTTTAATTTTCAGCTGGAATATTCGGTTGTAAACAGAATCAGATGTAATCAAATGTAAACTGTAATCAGCTTGGTAATGTGTCCATCAACGTACCCAATGTCCCATGATGCTTCTAGGTCAGGCTTTGCATTAGTGTTCTGATTTAATATTTACTGAATTTGGCACTGATTTCCTTAACTACGCTGTCATTGGTGACATAACTGTTTAGCAGCTAAATGAGTCAGATTTGGCATCTAGTCTGAAAATGACTGAATGTTGCAAACTGACAAAGTATTGAATTGTACATAATGCATGAAAAATATTTTTAGCAGTTATTCTCTCTCTTTTTTTGTCTTTTTCTGTTACCTGTTGATTTATGACCTGTTTGTCAAAGTTAATTAGTTCTCTACTGCAAATTAGATTTAATTTCCTGTTACACTTTTTTGTGACAGCACTTCCTCCAACCCTCATGTTAAGTCGTGTCTCTCTCTGTGTATGTGTTTAATTACGGCTCTTCATTAACTATCCTGTGTTTTTGCTTATGGTCCCTGGTGGAAATTGGGGCTTTGGTTTAAAGTGTCTCTAAATGAACAAATGTAAATATAAATCTTAGTTGTCAAGTTGGTGTAAGACTGTGTTTGCAGTGTGGTTTTGTGGATACAGCTCTGGGTGCTTGGTTACTGGGAGAATGGACAGAGGCCCAGTGCCAGAACATCTGGAGACAGGATTCGAATTCGGCCAAGAGTTACTGGCCAGTGAATGGGGGATATCAATTTGATCTGGTGCCCTGGGAAAGTGGAACACCATGCTTCTCCTCTGTTGTATGTAACTACTGATCAATCTTTAAGTGTGTGTGTGTGTGTGTGTGTGTGTGTGTGTGTGTGTGTGTGTGTGTGTGTGATCTCTATGTTTATGCAATGTGATCAAGTTAGAGTGTTTTTTCCCTCACTCTTATTCTCTTGGTGTCTGTAAGTAGGTGTTAACTCAGGATGTTTCTCAGACAGACACTAGAAATGAAAATCCTATCCTCTATAAACATGTCATTTTATTGCAGATGTCAGTATGACCCTATAAAATACATTAAGTGTGGTCTATTTGCAAATCGTTAACGTCATTCATGTACAAAGAGGACAGGAAATGTACTCTGGTCCAATGTTTTTAGTCCAGTAAATTTTATAAGGCTAACTTTTACATGGAAGACTTCTTCAAACTTGATTAGTTTTACTGGGAGTGGTATTATATTTTAAGACCTTATAATTAACCATGATGTCTGAGTTTTTAAGAGCATTAAAACTTGACCATGGTTCAGTGGTACTGTGAGCATCACACTGAGCACTCTCCTACCAGTTGGGATGATTATCTTTACTTGATTTTAATTGCAGTCCAATATGAATAAGCAATGTCTGTAGTTTTTACAAGTCTGAAAAATAAATCTTACTGGAAAGCTCCCTCAGAAACCAACAATGCTCCTTCTGTAATATCAGTCCTGCATCAACTGACCTCATGGTAATGCAATAACCAAGCTTGCTAATAGACATGACTTTATTCTGTGTTGTTGTTGTTGTTGTTGTTGTTGTTATTATTTTTGTATGTTGTACGAGGAAATGCTAATTTGGGCTATCCAGTCATTTTGGCAAATTATACACATACCTCATACCATCCAAATCCCTTAAAAAGTACATTGCCAAACCTCCTCTGGTAAAAGTAAAAATATACTTGAACAGTACTTAAGACTAATTGTTTCTCTCTGGTCCCTTCTTTGCAATAAACTAATGTCCAAGATGCAGACTGGCAATTTAATGATTCAGATCGCCTGTGATGATACCATCAATCTTCACAAGAGCTCCTGAACCACCAGCAACAAAATGGCCCCAAAACAGCAAAGATCCACCTCCACATTTTACAGTGGGGTATCATGTACTTTACCTTGGATGGAGTCCCCTTGTGTTACAAAACATGCTGGTGTGCATGACCTAAATACTTTCAATTTAGTCTCATCTGACCACAACACACAACTGTAGTTCTAATGACATGTTTTGAAGTGTAGGCACAACAATTTTGGGAGATGGGAAAGGAAGAAGAACTTTCTCGTTCCAAACAGCTTGTTATGGAAGTGTTGTTTAACAGTTGACCCAGGGAAATAGTGAGGATCCATTCACAGACCTTTTATTACTAACACAATCTAGATTCCAGGTCATTTACAGATATGGCAAGTAAACAACAATATCCAAAGGGTATTATGGGTGCAAGGTCATAGGCAGAGATTGATACAAGATGGTACAAATGAGAGAAATTGAGAAACTGGGGTGGTCTGGGTTTTCCTTGTGGAAGTCGCTGATGAGAGCAGGGTCAAGAATGTCCCTGGCAGGACCTACCTTCTTGGCTATAGCCCTCCCAGTCCACCAGGTAGTACATTACATTGCCCCATTACTTGGAGTGATGTTGCTTGCGGACACTGTATGCAGGTGTTTCCCTGGCCATCACAGGCAGTGGTGGCTCAGCTCCAGTTACCTGGTTCTGGGTAGATGGAAAATATAGTTTAACCTGAGAGACATGGTAGAGACAATTCTGTATGTAGGTGGCAAATCAAGCATATACGAAACTGGGCTTATTTGTCTAACAATGGAAAAGGGAGCGATGAAATGCTGATTTAACTCTTGAGATGGAAGTTTCTGTTTCAGATCACAGATAGCCAGGCCATCTGCCTGGGTTGTAGTGGTGAGTGTGGCTGATGATTTCAATCTGCTTAATATTGAAAATACCTCTTTAAAGATGGCCCAAACAACAAGCTTTAGAAAATTGGTCTACTATGGTTTGAATGGTGGTGTTACCTTGTAAGACCGGGAGCTCAATAGTAAAAATTAACTGAGAGATGTGACCAAGGTCTTCATGGGATTGGCAGAGGTTCTAGGAGTTCCAGTAAATGACATTCTCTAGAATGGCCTCTGGTACATAAACATTCTCTGGTGGACACTCGGATGGAGTAGGATCATTATTTTGGACTCCCCTGCCCTCTATGATGCCCCAGGTGACAGGAGCAGTGATGCATGTTTCTGGTAAAATATAGGGTTTTCTGGATACAGGATAGAGCACCTGCTTTTACATTCTTGTATCCAGGTCTATAGGCCAAGATGAAATTGAAACAAGTGTAAAAACATGCCCATCTAGATTGTTGTGGATTGAGGCACTTTGAAGACTTATTCAATATTTCGGTGATTGGTCAGGATGATAAATGTGTGTTCAGCTGCTTCTAGCCAGTGCCTCCATTCCTCCAAGGTGGCCTTTATGGCTAGCAGCTCATGGTTTCCTACATCATTTTTTTCTGCAGGGGTTAGCTTATGTGAGTAAAAGGTACAAGAATATAACTTGGCTGGATTACCTTGACATTATGAGAAAACAGCTATGATGCCAGTTTCACATGCATCAACTTTGACTATGAATGGGACTGAGGGGTTTGGGTGACAAAGAATATGGAGCTGGTCAATTGTTGGAATGCTCAGGTGGCTTCACTGGACCACTTCAAGCTTCTGGGTGACAGTAGAAATTCATGAATCTAAACCTAACCCTACACTTTGCTGATGTAGGATGTAGCCTAAAACATGAAAGATGGTTGGTGAAATTAACATTTTCCAGCTTGACAAAACAATTTGTTTTCCAAGAGCATATTGAGGGCCTGTCATACATGCTGAATATGTTCTTTCACTTATGAGAAGATCACTATCATGTCAATGTACACAATGGAAATCTATTCAAGCACACTCCCGGAATTTTATTAACAAAACCTTGGATTACTGAAGGAGTATTTCCTAGGCCATATGACATCACAAGATATTCATAATGGCTGGAGGTGGTGATGAAGGTGATTTTCCATTCATTGCATATTAGGTTATGTGCAATTTGAAGTTCCAATTTGCGAAAAATTCGAGCTCCTCTTACCTGTTTGAGGGCAGAAGGGACAGGAGACAGTACCTGAGAGTGACTGCACTGAGACCTGGGTAATCAATACAGGGTCTTAGCTTGTCATCTTTCTTTTCCGCAAAGAATAAACCGGAGACATGGATGGTCTAATATAACCTTGGCTCATGGCTTCTTTGATGTACAGTAGTTATAAAAAGTCTACACATCTCTGTTGAAATTGCAGGTTTTTGTGATGAAAATGAAACCAACATAAATCATGTCAGATTGTTTCCACTTTTAATGCGATCTAATGACCAACAAAATTCAAGTGGAAAAACAAATAGTAAAATTTTAGGGGTGATGGGGAGCACAATAACCTCATTGCATAAGCGTGCACACCCTTTTATAATGTGGCATGTGACTGTGCTCAATCCAGAACAAGAGAAATTTAGAAACTAGGCAAGGTCATGCATGGAATGGATGTCAAGGAAAAAAGGCTCAGAGTTTACACAAGAGTAAACGGTCAGCAAGGCTTTGTGTCCAAGTGGTTTAAATACTTTACAAGCAGGAAATGGAATGAACAAATGAAGAGGTTTTAGAACTCAGGGGAGGTTGCCCTCTAGTGGCGTGGTGGAGAACTGTCTGTGACGGATGTCACAAGAATTATTTTTTTTGTTAGAACAAAAATAAAAATAGAAAATATTTATTATTGCGCGTAATGCTTATTAAATGAATTAAAAGAATTAAATTTTTTATATGGTCACCGTTCTATATAGAACTACTGGGAAATACTTTCTTGGGAACTTCTTGGGAAAACAAAGATTATCAAATCTTCATACCTTGGTAAATCCTCAATTCCTTCTTAAGGTAGGTGTTGCTCTGTGCAGAGAGGGGTTTCAGGGGGTTGAAGGAGAATGAGGTTTGAAGGGAGTTATGGAAAATGGTCACATGTTCTGGGGTGTAACACCATCTGTTCCCCATTTTTCTAGCACTATTCACTGTCCATGAATCAAAAGGCACTTTTCATAAAGAGTTTATATATAGGAGCCAAATCTTTCAAACTTAACTAATTATTTTGGGTTTTTCAACAAAATATCCTTGAACAGGTGCTTGACCTTCAGAAAATGTTCTTTCCCACCTCAGGCTGCACCAAATGAGCAGTTTTATCCAACTCGCATTGGGTTTTTTGGTACCAGCTTTATTAACAATCACTGCAAATTGGCGTTTTACATAGAATGAAAGTCTAATTGTCACTTTAGGTTAGGCCCTAACACGTTAAGGCAGTTAAGCGAAAAAATCAGTCAGAAGGGGAACCAGCTTTTGGCACTGATGAACGTTCTCAACGTTTTTGGTATACTGTCAAAAAGGAAAATTCCACAGCTTGTTGTGTCACCAGATATAAAATTTGGAGAGAAACAGATTAAATGCACTATCCTAGTGGATAAAAGCAAAGCATGTAAGCTAACAACCTGGTGTGCTTCAGTAGAAACTGTGGTAGCTTTGTCTCCTTAATCAAGTTCTACTCCTTATTCTGAATAAACATGTGTATGTTAACTAAGACTAGACTAATATCAATAAGGGCACTTTGTAGCACTCCTTTGCAATGTAAATCAAAATTTAGTTATTGAATCAAGTATAAAATTAAACTACCCCAATTTTAAAAATGCTGTAGCTTAGCTTCAACAGTGTACAATATTTTACTGTACTTTCCACACACTTTTATCTGTCCTCCTTTTGTTAGGTGTCATGTGCTGAACTCCACTCTCCACAGTGTAAATTGATTGGACAC
>CM074970.1:6003144-6008919 GCA_037577455.1 Pangasius macronema
GGTATGTGTCAAAGTAACATCCACATGTTATGTCAGGTTTCCCAGCAGAACATTGCCCAGAGCATCACACTGCCTCCACCAGCTTGCTTTCTTCCCATAATGCATCCTGGTGCCAACTCTTCCCCATGTACATGATGCACAGGCCGTCCACACGATGCAAAAGAAAACATGATTCATCAGACCATGTCACCTTCTTTCATTGCTCCATGGTCCAGTTCTGATTCTCACTTACCCATTGTAGGCACTTTCAGTGGTGGACAGGAGTCAGCATGGGCACTCTGACCGGTCTGCAGCTACACAGCCCATACACTGTGTCACACTATATATATATATATATATATATATATATTAAACGTTCATGCAGTTATCTAAGCAGCCAATCATGTGGCAGAAGTGCTCATCCAAACTGGACAACTGAAGATCTTGGTCTTTTTTCCAGTCTTCAACGGTCCAGTCTGTGCAATGTCTTTTTCCAGTCTTCAACTGTCCCATGATAGCCGCAGATTCTTGTTCTTGGCTGAACCTGATATTGCATTCTGCTGTTGTAGCCCATCCATCTCAAGGTTTGATGTGTTGTATGTTCTGAGATGCTTTTCTGCTCCCCAACTGATTTTAAGATTAAGAGATAAAAAAATATAAGACTTCCATTTCTCCTCAGCTTGTGAGATGTAAAAGCTTAATTAATTAATCACAAGGTACCAGAACACCAAAGGAGAGGTGATCCAGCAAGTGGACAGGGAGGGAAAAGTTCCTGGAACATGTAGACACAGCAGTGCTCCAAGCACTTGATATATACAGTAGTGTTGAATGCCATCACAGACTTAGAGCTAATAGCATAGGTATGATGGCTGCAGACATTGCAACCATACCATTTCATTGATGCAGTAGGAGGAGTTAACTGCAACTGACTGTAACTTACAGTCTTCTCCTGATGCAGTATGCTCTGCTCATCTGTGGCATTCCAATGTCTTTCAGAAATCTGAAAATGCACATGTGGCACGGTTGAGTTTTGTGATTGATGGGCCAACAAGTTCCAGAAACAGAAATGTCACCTCCCTTGCTTTTAGCATCTTGTTCTGCTTTTGCTTACTTCATTAAGAAATGACAACAAAGTCAGCTGCCTTTTTGCCATATCTGTGATGTCTGTGATGTCAGTTAAGCCAATGTTTTGTTTCAAATTACACTGACCAATGTATAAGTGTCTCACTTCAAATAGAAAAGCTATCTTAGCAAGTGAAAACATCTTGAATATAGTCAAATGTATCTAACATTTCCAATTATAAGATTACAATAATCCAAATATAAGATTATTAACCCTATTTCTAGACTTTATTTATTTTATTAATTTCAAGTTACACATTTTCTTATTGTATTGGCAGATAATTTTGCTTTTTTCTAGAACCAAATGCTTAAAATTAGCTAAAATATCTGCCAATAGGAGAAGACTTCTGAAGCTTGAAATTAGAATAAATGTCAAGAAATAGGTCTAATAATCATATATTCAGTTTACTGTAATTTAATAATAGGAAATACTAGATAAATTTGTCTATATTCAAGACATCTGTACTTGCAAGATGTCATTTTTTGCAGTGTGTTTATACTTTTACAAATACTGTTATGTTTGCTTATTTGCTTACAAGACAATAATCTTGTGGAATTATAATAAGTGAAGATGCTATTTTACCACATATTTTCTGAAAACTATGAGGAAAGATAATGAAAATTATTGAGAATTATACATGATAGTATTTAGGTCCCTGGAGGACTAATGGTTAGGTCTCGGTGCTCTCACTGCCAAGGCCCAGGTTTGATTCCCAACCCCAACCACTGAGGTTGCACAAAGCAGTGCATTCCCAGTGCCAGTCCCAAGCCTGGATAAAATTGGGGTGGATAGTTTCAGGAAGGGCATCTGGTGTTAGAAAAATGTGCCAAATCAAATATGTTGACCAATGTTCTGCTGCGGCAACCCCTAACGGGAGCAGCCAAAAGGACAACAACATGTATGGTAGTATTTCTTTTGTGAGAAAGAGCTTCTGTATAGTCACCTACCCTGTAGCCCAGACATGTTAAGAATACAAGTGAGTGTTGTCACATGCAGGCTATGAACAGTTCTTGCCAGATGTTCCTGCAGCTCATATGATGTTGACATAGGTCTCTTGGAGGCCTCACTGATAAATATCTGTCTTGTCCTTTCTTCAATTTTGGAGGGCTGTCCTGTTGTTGGTAATGTTACTGGAGTACCCCGTTTTCTCCACTTGTTGATGATGGCTTTCACAGTGTTCCATGGTACACCAAGTGTTTTGCAAATACTTTTGTTCTATTTGTTTTTCACTTGAAAAAGAATCTGACATGATTTAACATGATTGGTTTCATTTTTTTGCACTACTAAAACTAGCAATTTTAACAGAGATAACAGAAATAAATAGTTAATGTTTTTATTAACCCTAATAAAATTATTAGGACTATTATAACTACTTTTTTATTACTACTAATGACCTATAAAGCACTGAATGGCCTTGCTCAACAGTGCCTGAACTTTTGGTCTCATTATGGTCCACCACGTCCACTTTAATCAAAAGGTCCAGGGTCTTTATCAGTGCCTAGAATAATGAAAGCCACAGCTGGAGGCAGAGCTTTTTTCTTTTCAAAGTCCCTCAGCAATGGAATAGCCTTCCAAGTGCTCAAGACTCTTTATATCTAGGCTGAAAACTTATTACTTTAGTCAGGAATTTTATTAAATAGCTTTTCTTTATAAAGGCATTTTCTTTCAGTGGTTCATGAGGCTAGAGAGTTTTGGTAAACTTGGATGTTTTGATGTTGTCATGCCCCCCAACCACACTTTTTGTCAAGCAAAACATTTTTTGTCATCAGAATAAAACTCATTTGTTAAAAAATTAATTTTTAATACATTCCAGTGTGAAACTAAAAAAATAATAACCAACTTAGGTACCATAACTTACAATAAAACACAAGCTGTCTATAGATGATTTCGTTCTTTACTAGCTGCAGTGTTATGTAGTGGTTTGTCTAATTGGTTGCACATTGTTGGATTTTGATTGAAGTTAGCACAGTGACAAAGCATACAATCCAAGCAATCTGCAGTATCCAGTATAGTGCTGCCTCCATGGTTTATACCTATTTATCTCTGCTACAGTTGTGATTCATGTGACTCTGACTCAGATGAAGTTAACTGAGTGCATGAGCAAATGAAGGTTGTGGCAGTGATAAACAGGGATGGGTAAGTAGTAAACATATACATATAATATGACCTATGAAAAAACATAGGCATATGTTTTCCGATGTGTTAAGAGTTTATTTACAACAGAAAACAAACAAACAAATCAATAAATCAATATTATTAACTGTTAATCACAAAATGCTTTCCTTTTGGAAAGGAATTGGAATAATTTCCATGTAAGAAAATTTAAAAATACCAGTCCAGTCTTTCTTATTATTTTGACATAATTTAGTAAGGTAGTAGGTGGTTTGGGATGTAGCTGGTGTCATCATGACTGCAGTTGAGCAGGGAAATGATTTCTGAAAAGAATGTGGAGGAGGAATAAAGGAGGAGGAGGAGCGGATGGATTTCCACACTGTCGTCACGGAATTTCTTTGCCTCCTCATGATATGTCTTCATGCCGTTTCCTCACCACAGGCCTGTGAGTGAGCCAAGGACAGTCCATATGGGTCGTTCTGTCAATTTCTAATAGTTCAGAAACATATACAGAATACATACAATACAATATTATTCAAGATTTGTTCTATATTTTAACAACTAAAACAACTAGTTTGATAGTTGGGAAAGAGAATATTTAAGTATCCTTAATTACGCTCTTAGAAAAGCTGATATAGCTAGATATTTAATGCATGAGGGGCCAGTGAGTTTGGACCCGAAAGGCCCATTAGTCAGTTATGTAAAGTTTATTTTTGTCTTTGTTTAGTAAAATGTTATACAAGTGCAAATCCCCCAAACAATCTCTTTCCCTGTGCTGAGTACAGGCTTGCTGTGGGCTCACATCCCATCCTCAGCTTAACAGCGGCCTCCCGCTTCTGCAAGCTGCCCCAAAAAATGTGCTGATGCACAGGCCATCTAAAATCCAATATCACGTACTGTCGTATTTCAGAGCCTCTGTCTCTAGGTCCTCAGTCCTTTTGTGTCAAATTGATTTACAAAGACCTGGGGCAATTTTCCTGTAGTGAAAGACATGCTGAGCTTTGCTGTCGCCCGTTTTTTATTGCCAAAATGTGTTAGCTTTTCCTCACTGTATCTCTAAACCTGTTAGTTCTACAGATTATTTTCTCTACACATTGTTTTCTTTCTCTCATGCTCATTCAGGTTTATACTATTCCTTTGTAGTCTGTTTTTCAGGTGTTTTGTAGCCAAATCAGCAGTGAAGGTTATTTGATTGCTTTATAGTTCAGAAGGTTGCTTCCTGCATTTCTGAGAGCATAATCAAAGAATGATTAATATCCACTTGCTCTACCACCAAATCATTGTTTACTATATCACAGCACAAACATCATCATTATTTGGTAGAGCAAGCATCACTTTGAGCACTCATCATTTGCTCTGAAAAAAGGGAAGAATTGTGTATCAGTTAAACACATTTAACATTTTTGTAAGTTTGTGATTTTACAGGTCATCCACCTCAATATTAATTCTATTTTACATTTCATTGCTTACAGTCATTTATCACACAAACGTTATTTACATTGTTAGCCATGCAGCTAGCCTAATAATACAGTAGAAGAAGTAATACCTCCATGATGACTCGACAGCACTGAAATGTAAAGTCAGATGAGTAGCTGAGGTGAACAACGTTGTTGGATGAGAGTGTTGTGGTGGCCTGGCTGTCAGCCCTCTGAGTAGGCTGTTAGACAGATTGCCTTGGTGAGGAGGGCCTCTGCATGATAATAAGGGCTGGACCTGAAAGACCGGCCTCCTTCTCTCTCTCTCAAGGCATGTGGCATGATCTGTTCCAGGCTTGAAAATGATTCTACTGATAGAAAAGTGGATTCCATCTATTTCAATCCTATAAGTATCTGTCTCTCCCTTTTCTCTCACTCAGCCAGACGTGGTGGAAGCGGGTGGTTGAAACCCAAGCCCATAATGAGAAAGGGAACAGACTGGGTTTAAATGCGTGGCTGGAGCTGCAGAATGAATGTCTGGCAGCTGATTTGCCTGTTTAGCCATTCATTTAACAGACAGGAAATAGATATAGGGGAGAAAAAGAAGAAAGAGATGAGATGAGATGTCATGAGATGTCAGGGTGACATAGCAACAATTAGGCCGATGGCAGAAATAAAAAGAGACAGTGTGATTACAGAAGGGAGTGATTATACAGTTTTATTTAGATTTCCTTTTCTTTCAATAACCAATTTGCACATCTTGTTGCAGAATTGTATTCTTTTCTTCTTCAAAATATATCTACATAGCAAAGACTAATCTGGCTTTCCTGTTCTTGAATGTTGCCAGTGGTTTGAATGTTACGAAAACATCTAAAAAAAGCCTCCCATGTTCTCCTGGAATAAGATTCTTTGGACTGATGAAATCAAGATTAACTTGTACCACAATGATGGGAAGAGAAAAGTATGGCGAAAGAAAGGAACAGCTAATGATCCAAAATATACCACATCATGTGTCAAACATGGTGGAGGAAGTGTTATGGCATGGGCATGTATGGCTGCCAATGGAACAGACTCACTGGTGTTTATTGATGATGTGACTGCTGACAGAAGTAGCAAGATGAATTCTGAGGTGTATAGGGCTATACT
>CM074970.1:6041145-6052854 GCA_037577455.1 Pangasius macronema
AGTAAGGAAGCACCAATCCAATAGTGGCCTCAAACCCTGGCTCATGGGCAGTATTTGCCTTAAAGTATGCAGTGATTGTGCCTCTGATATTTCACAAAATGAAGTGAGATGAAGTGAAGTGACTTGTGGCCATGTATGGTGACCCATACTTGGAATTTGTGCTCTGCATTTAATCCATCCAAGTGCACACACACACACCTGCGAACACACACCCGGAGCAGTGGGCAGCCATTTTAGCTGCGGCGCCCGGGGAGCAGTTGGGGGATCAGTGCCTTGCTCNGGTGGCAGAGAGCGCTGGTCATTCACTCCCCCACCTACAATCCCTGCCGGACCCGAGACTCGAACCCACGACCTCTCTAACCGTTAGAGTCGGACAAGAAAATGGCAACAGAATCAGTCGTCTCAGAGCATGTCAGTACTGGGTCTGTATCAGGTATGGTACAGCATTCAGAACTCTGATGTAGACATTGTAGGGGAAAAAAAGGGACACGCCTCTTCAATAGATTAGGGATCGTCAACTGGCAGACCAACTGGCAGGTCTAGTTGTAGAAATGTATTTCAGCCAAGTATTTCAGGGAAACCAAGCACTCGAAATATACTGCAGCAGAACCGATCATAAAAAAATTAAGTGTAGCTCATAGATTTTTTTTTTTTTTTTTAAACATGAACCATCACACCTTCTGTAACAGATCCTCTGTTGCACCTTGTTGTGTCCAATCACATAGATTTATTCAAATTATGTACATGAAGGCTGTTTAATGAGGCAAGAATGTTTTCAGATTTTAACTAATCTGTGTGAATAGTGAAGTGAGCACATGGCTCATTAAACAAAATAATAAATAAAAAAAAAAACACACACACACACACACACACACACACACACACACACACACACACAACAAAAACTATATTTAAAGACGACCGGAGAGAGATGTACGTGTTTTTTTTCTGCTTTGAGCTCAAACCAAATGTCCATGGAGTTAATTAAAAGTGGTAACGTGAAGTGCCAGTGGGGAAAAAAATCTCAAAACATTTCTTCAAATTGTCCTATTCATAACCAAAAACTTAACAATAAACTTTATTAATGTTTATTTTATGTGGGTTGGAGTCTGGGGTCCGGCAGGGATTGTAGGTGGGGGAGTGAATGACCAGCGCTCTCTGCCACCTTCAATACCACAACTGAGGTGAGNGCCACCCTCAATACCACGACTGAGGTGAGACCCTTGAGCAAGGCACCGATCCCCCAACTGCTCCCTGGGCACCACAGATAAAAGAAATGGCTGCCCACTGCTCCGGGTGTGTGTGTGTGTGTGTGTGTGTGTTCACTACAGTGTGTGTGCACTTGGATGGGTTAAATGCAGAGCACAAATTCTGAGTATGGGCCACCATACTTGGCCACAAAGTCACTTCACTTAAAATAATATTTTTATATAGCTGTACCTAGACTATTGGCATGATCATGGAAACCAGTGGAGTAAGAGACCAGGGTCAGTCTTTCAGATTTGCTCTTTAAAGCCAGTGCAACTGCTCTTCACACTGTAACACTATTTAATCCCTCAGTAACATTAGCATCTCTGTCTATAAAACTGAAACACACACACACACACACACACACACAAACACACACACACTGCAGGCAGTCCAACCACAAAGCACATGAAGTAGACCTACTTATTTACACTTTTTTTTGTTATTTAGCTAATAATAATAGAAATAATGTGAAAACTACATCCATACCAGAAAACACCAAAACAACCCCAGACAATTGCCCACCCTGCAGCCAGCCTGTTAGCACGCTGCTAGCCAGCCTCAGTGAACATGAGGCACACTGGGCTCTCAGAGGAGGCACAAACAAGCGGAGAGAAAATGGAAAACAAAAATAAACATATGGGCAGAATACACATATGGACATGCTGTAAGTCCTGCTCTTACACACACAGCGAAGTGAACTTACTACTAACGACAATGACAACTTCGCTAAGAGCTTCAACAACTACACGGCAAAATGCAGCTTTAGAAACGCCACCCACACCTCACACAACAACTCCAGCTAGAAAATATGTCAAGTACACACTTCGCTTACATTTTCATCCCCGGAGAGGTCAGGGTTGCTGTTTTCATCGCTGCTCAGTTTATGCTTTTTTGCCGGCATGATGTCGTTTCCCGCCTCGGCATGAGCCTCGGACATCTTCCCCCTCATCCTCAGCGGCCTCACTGCCGGAAACCAGGCGCGCACTGCCGCAAAAACAGCTCGCCGGCTAACTCCCAAACGCCTACGTGATCTACATACTAGAGCACTACGTAGGGCATGAAATGATGATTTCTACGTCTAAGAAAGTGCACTAAGCTTGTAAAAAGCTGCGATTTAGGGTTCACGAGGTTAGAAATCCTCGTACACTAGATGGAGCTCTGTGCACGAGCAACGTTTCGCAGCTAAACGGGATATGTTATGTTCATCTCAACTTTCAACTGAACACAAGACTCAGTGTGACAATACATGTTTACTTGTGCATTTGCACTACAAATCATCTTGCACTATGCGCTGCTTCCCACAAAATATCTCTTCTGCACAATTTCATGTACAAAATATCTCATTTGCACATTTTTCACTTACAGTATGTAAGTATGTAAAGTTTTTTTTGTAAAGTTTTTGTAAAGTTTTGTGCAGTTTATGTTCATATTTATGTTTAACTTGTATGTAGCACCGTGGTCCTGCGACACACGACATTTCTTTCCACTATACTGGATGTCCACACATGTAGCAGAATGACAATAAAGCTCAACTTGAACTTGAACTTAATACAGTGTTGAATTCTCGATTCTGATTGGTCAAATGGTGTTGATTAATTTTCCATAACAGCAGCTCTGACGTTAGTTCAGTATATATTATTATTATTATTAGTAGTAGTATTAGTAGTAGTAGTAGATTTTGTAGTAGTAGTAATAATATTTACTTATTTATTTATTTAAATGACACTAGGGGTACAATGAGGGGTACATTACATCATAAATAAGAGAAACAAGATGGAAAGAATAAGAGTGCACACATGTAATCAGTATGATGTGTACAAGGCTTTGTATAAATTTATGTATAAATTTAATGTCTTAATAGCTTTCTTGTTTCTCAGTCCATACAGTGTTTTAAAATAAAGATCCATTTCCATTATAAATCTTTTGCATCCTTGGGGTTTTCTTATCCCATTTACCTTTATGGACATAGTATTTTCCATATATTAAAAAAAAAAAAAAAAAAAAAACATTAGAAACAAACTTATTATTACCATCAAGATCACTTCCACAAAAATGGAAAATAATATCCTTTTTACTTAGTTGTACTTTGACCCCATTAATTTTAGTATCTAGCCAAAATATTTGGACATACATACAATCATAGAGGAGGTGAGAAACAAACTAAATTGACAGAATGTACAGTTTCAACATCCAGCTTAAACTGTAGCATCACCAGGTTTGTATGGAAGAAGCATAATCTAAAGCTAATACTAAATGGATTAAAAAGTTAAGAAGTAGTTATTTAGCAAAGAAAAGCATAAATTTATTTCACGGTTTGGCATTCAGGGTGGATTAGTGGTTTGCATGTTGGCCTTGTACCTCTGGGGTTGGGGGTTCGAGTCCTGCCTTTGCCCTGTGTGCGCGCGGAGTGTGCAGGTTCTCCCTGTGCTTTTGCGGTTTCCTCCGGGTGCTCTGGTTTCCTCCCCCTGTCCAAAGACATGCGTGTGGGCTGATTGGCATCTCTAAATTGTCCACAGTGTTTGAACGGGTGTGTGATTGTGCCCTGTAATGGCTTGGCACCCTGTCCAGGGTGTCCTCCACCTTGTGCCCTGAGTCCACTGGGATATGTTCCAGGCTCCCTTGCGACCCCATGTAGGATAAACGGTACAGAAGATGGATGGATGGATGATGTGCCACTCATTAATAAATTGACTTTGGGATATGCTGTTACATAAACAAATAATTAACTACTACATGCTAATGGCATCACACCACCCTATACGCCCCATTGTGCTTTGTGTAAAAAAGAATAGAAAGTTTTGTCGGTATGCTGTAATTAGCTTAGGCCATATCTAGTTTAGAATTAAGTCAGTTTCACTTTCTAGTTAACTGTTTTGACTTGACTCATGCTACCTTCTCAAGCTTATCAGACAAGCTTCTCAGACAAGCTTATCCCAAATGCACAATCCCATGTACAGATCACATGTGCGAAATCAGAAATGTAACTGAACCACACCTTTAAACCTTTTTCCCCCTATATATAAGAAAAAGAAATATTCCCATTATCCAACACTAAAACCGTCCTTTCCTACCTCTTGATGAAAGACATAAGAAGTCAGAAAAATAGTTTACAAAGCTTCCACTTGTGTTTAGGATTCGAAATGACGTTCATGTGTTCACCTATTAATTCAAAAACACTCATAAGTGGCAAATACCAGCTTACATAATGTATTCCCACTATCTGTAGTATTAGTAGGAAATGGACAGTAATAATGTATTAAACTGTGTACCAATCTGTCATCATACCACAAAATGTATATTCCAGTGTGGCTGTGTTATGTGTTACGCTTCCTTATTTTTATTCTTTTATATGTTTGACCCAAACTGTAGTCTACACGCTTTAAAAAAGGTTTTTTATAGTGCTCTATATATCAAATAGGGAGTCATTTCAGAATAGCAATCAACAGATAGCTATTCTGAAATGACTCCCTATTTGATATATAGAGCACTATAAAAAAAAAAAAACATGAGCACAAGCCATGTAAAGTTTCCAAGTGGAGCCTCTTTAGGAAAATAAGTAACCATTTACATTTGACAGACGCCCTTATCCAGAGTGACTTACATTTATCTCGTTTATACAACTGAGCAGTTGAGGGTTAAGGGACTTGCTCAAGGGCCCAGCAGTTGCATCTTGGCGGTGCTGGGGATTGAACTTATGAGCTTCCGAGCAGTAGCCCAACATCTTAACCACTGAGTTACCACCTCGCGAACCGTATCTGTTCAGAGAACTCCTGAGGGCTGATATTTTTTCTAAGGGTGTAAATAGACGAAAACATGCTTGTGGTCTCTATTTGCCTTAGTGTAAGTGTGATATTTAGTGCGACAGAATTTCTTATGAACTTTGAAGTTCTACTTCTCCTTGTACTTCCTATTGCCATATTTGAGCATAAGGAAGTGACCTGGTTAAGCTGGTACATTCATGGGAGGAAAAGAGTTCAAACTGAAAAAAAAGAGTCCATATTATGAGCAAAGGCTGATTATGCACAACATAGGCTAAAATAATTTATAAGCCTTAATTAAAACTCATAGGTAAAACCTATTTAATGGGTTTAACCTTATATCCTTTTTCACACCATATTGCCAGCTGCATCATACCGCACAGAAAGTGCAATTTCACATGGGTATATCATATTCCATGTTCTGGGAAATGAATCAGGGCATTTCGTGCATGTAAGTGCATTTCGGTAATTAAGTGTTGAACAAGGTGCATGCCTGTGGGACATTACACAATCATTTGGAGTGAAGCAAGGTCTTTTGCTACAGGTCTCAACAGCTCCGAGCCTCCCAGATCATCTTGCTCATATCTTGGTTGAAAGCAAAAGCGTTTTTTTCTGTTTACTCATCTTTCGGAAGGTATGCAGGGATCCACATGGAGTGTGTGCGGGTGGCTGCAGATTTAATCATGTTTGGCTCGGCATGACATTAAACCTAAATTGGCAAATGATTGTGCATGACTATTTTATAATCACAGCCAGTTTACAGGGGTGTAATAGAGGAAATTATTGCAAAAGAAGGAAGTGCTAAGGTTTGATGAAACCTAACCCTGACTTTTACCACTTTCCCTGTTGATTTACTCCTTAGATGGATTAAGTTTTATTTAAAGAATGAATTTTCCATATAGAATTCAATAATGTACAGAATGCAGGTTAGAATACAGATGGCTTTCCTTTCAGATGGCTGAAAAGAAGCAAAGAAAGAAACAAATATGTGTATGTTTTGTCCATTTGAGCACTTTGTGAACATAGGACATTGAAAATGTGTTTACAATGCTTTCAGATAAAGACAACACAACGTGAAATAACTTTACACTTACAGTACAATATTTAGACACCATTCATTCATCAGTAACAACTTTGTCCTGGTCAGCACAGTGGTTGATCTGGAGTATATCCCAGAAGCACTGGGTATGAGGTAGGAATACACCCTGGATGGGATACCAGTCCATCGGTGTCACCAGTCCACCTACCAGCATGTTTTTTGGAGGTGGGAGGAAACAGGAGAACCCAAACTCCCACTGGGAGAACATGCAAAATTCACACAGACAGCAACTCGAGCTCAGGATCAAACCAGAGACCCTGGAGCTGTAAGGCAGCAACTCTTATTTATAAATAATTATAATTACAATTATTATGTAATTATATTACAGATATGGTCCATAACTATTAGGGCAGTGACACGATTTTCGTAACTTTGCCTCTGTACACCACCACAATGGATTTGAATTGATGCAATCAAGATGTGATTGAAGTATAGACTATCAGCTTTAATTCAAGGGGTTTAACAAAAATATTGCATTAATCATTTAGGAATTACAGTCATGAATGAATTACAGTCATTTTTTGGTGAAAATGGAGTGTCTCCATTTTCAAGGATGATTGCTTTGCGGTATGTTTTGGGT
Organism: Pangasius macronema; assembly: GCA_037577455.1. NCBI lineage: Eukaryota > Metazoa > Chordata > Actinopteri > Siluriformes > Pangasiidae > Pangasius > Pangasius macronema. The sequence goes on from CM074970.1 coordinate 6,047,834, forward strand.
CATTATCCATCTGTACTCTGAAGCGCTGTCCTATAGGTTTTACAGCATTTGACTGAACCTGAGCAGAAAGTACAGCTCTATACACTTCAGAATTCATCCTGCTTCTTCTATCAGCAGTCACTTCATCAATAAACACCAGTGACCCAGTTCCACTGGCAGCCGTACATGCCCATGCCATAACACTACCTCCACATGTTTGACAGGTGATGTGGTATGCTTTGGCACATGAGCCCTTCCTTTCCTTCTCCATACTCTTCTCTTCCCATCATTCTGGTAAGTTAATCTTGCAGACTGGTCAGGCTTTTTCTATAAACCATCTATATTTATATTCATGAAGAAGTCTCTTGATTGTAGACTTTGAGAATGATACGACTCCCTCCTCCAGAGTGTTCTCCACTTGGCTAGATCTTGTGAAGGGGTTTTCCTTCACCAAGGAAAGAATTCTGTAATCATCCACTTCAGTTGTCTTCCGTGGTCTTCCAGGCCTTTTGGTATTGTATATATAAATATTTATTCAGCTAAAGTTTAGTTTTTGCTGCATCATCAATATTTAATTCCTTCTTCACTATCTTGATATAAAACTGCAGTTGTGTAATGTACAATGGACTTCTTGTACTGGTATTGCTTCTGATGCAGCATTTCAACTGCAAACATTTCAAATGTAAACCTGGGCTTTTTACCCAGGCATTCCCAATATCCTTAATTTTTCCTTATCTCTTGGTATTCTTTTAAATTAGGACAGTTGATTCATTTTTAAGTAAATTAATTGTGATAAGATACATGCTGATGCTGGTGATATTTTTTTTTTCAAGTACACACGCTAACCAAAAATGTCCTTAACACTACTTTTTAGCATAAGATTTGGTGTCATTGTGTCAGTGTAAAAATGACAGGAAAAGGCCTGTACATGCTGACATTTCATGGAAAAGGGAGGTGCTCAGCTTTGTTTTAATAACCACAGGCAAACCCCTCTCACTTTCACAACTTTTGATGTTCCTGCTGAGTGATGTTTCCCTTGAGCAATGCTCTCTGCCATGGAGTTTCCAGGCCTAATCCAATGAATGTACAAATACTTAAAATTAGGTACCGTAGTGATTTTAAACTCTGGTTTTTAATTGAGACTGGGTTCAATACTTGTACTGAACATTTGTGCAGTGGCAGTTCAAACCAGGATTATGTAAACCTGAACTAAGTCCAGTCTCTACACAAACTCACCATCTGGCATCTGTTGTTCCTTCATTTTAAAATAAGAACGGAACTGAAGTGTTGACATGGCTAAAAATGATCATATGCCATGTCATCAAAATTGCCTGACCATTTAAATATGTAGCCTAAAAAGGTCCACAGGCTGCTTCCCATGTCCAACTTCCTCCTGGGGTCTTTGCATGGGAAAGCCAGAAATATTGTTGCACATAAAAAAAAATGTAGAACAAGATGAAGGGAGTGATGAGGAAGTTGGTGAAGGCCTTAAGAATGTCAGTGAAAGATCATATGTCAGTTTTTTTAAAGAGAAAATTTTCACACACATATAGTGAAGTAGAGATCACAAAACACATTAAAGTGTGCACTGTATATGCACTAGGCCATCACAGTTTCTGGGTGAGAGTGCAACTTCTGGGTAATGTCATTTCATAGTGTCATATCATCTTTAAAAAAAGATTTTTTTTCAGTGGACATCGCATCATTGCTAGGAACCTCCACAGGGACAGGAAGTGCTATTGCAAGAAGAAGTGGGAGTTCCCACACAATGTAACATTAATTCTGACCCATGTCAACCACAGAGACTACACGCCTGTCACTTTCGACCATAAACTCGCTCAAGAAGAACGTTACTCTTTGAATGGTCCTGGTTAATTTTTAGATGGAGAATTAAGCAATACTGGATAGAAACTGGCCCAAGATCAGTTCTGCATAGACGTGTCTTATCCCCCTTTATGTGTGGATAGATATGTTGTCTAGTGTGTAGTGAAACACGAAATAAAAACAAAATACATTGCAGTAAACATCAGTCATTAAGAGCGATTAAAATTTCTGCTTCTCTGTCTTTTTGTGTTTCACTGTGATGATGATATATAGTATAGCAAACAATTAACACAAAATAAACTATAATCTCACGGCATTTACTTCTACTTCTGAAAACAAGAATCCAACACGTTTTCCTAAAGAAATATTTCGATTTTCAGTCTTGCTATTGTAGTGAAAGATTCGTCTTGGGAAAGTAAACATGTTCATGACAGCTTTAAAATCTTAGCATATTGAGTGTAAGTAAGGTAAGTTAACAGCATCCCACAAATACCAATAAGAGGTGCAAGTGAGAGAAACGAACAAGTAAGACTGAAGAGTATTTTTTGACAGAGCAAACTATATATGAATCATATGCTAAACCTGACACACGCCGATGTAACAGAAACAACCGTCTCGTATTACAGCTCTTTAGTAACTTTTGCTAGAAAATAACAGGAATGAACAAGATGACAAGCCTCCTATGGTGATGTAACAGGTTTAAAAGATTAAGAGTAAGCCTTATTAATAGATTTTCTGGTACTAATATATTTGCTGGTAATAACCATCATCTGGTTTTTACAAGTATGACTTCACAGGCAACTATGGCTTCTCAGGCTTGATCTCTGCAGGGGATGCTGAGTCGATAATTCTGACAAAAAAACAAGTCCGAAAAAGGAAAACTTATAAAATGTACGATAATTTTATTGTGAACATTATTAGTTTATAAAAGGGATTGTTCTTTAAACCTTTTTTTTTCAGTGACTAGCAATGGTCAAGCATATTACTCCATATATGTACAAATGATTTTGGTAAATGAGAACTTTCATATACCATTTTTTTTTTTGCATAGTTTCATTGCAGATGTCATCCCCTTTATCTTTCTTTCTGTTTCAGTTAAACTATCAGAACTTCCTCTTAATGTGCTTGTGTGATATAGAACATGCAAAAAAAGAAAAAAAAAACTGTTGCATTATCAAATGGAAACTTTTTCTTGAGTCACCAGGGCGCGTGTAATGTTTTTTTTTTTCTTCTTTCTATGCAAAGCTATGATTCGAATATGTTGTTTAGTTTAAGGGAAACCCACAGCTAAAAAAAGGACCTCTTACTTGTCGATCACACTAAATGTATGTTGTCATTAATATATGCGATATTCACACACACACACACACACACACACACACACTGTGTGTGTGTGTGTATGTGTGAGTGAGTGTGAAAATGTATGCACTACCAAACAAGAAAGTTTTTTCTCTGTAAGTGACTTTACCTACGTACCTGTGACTTGTGGAAATGACAAGACATTTACCTTTAAACTGATTCGTGTAACAATAACGTGGAATGTCACACTGTTATTTGTATATTTTGACACGTGCCCTGGAGGATATAATTAACACATCATCTTGAAAACGGCTGCTTGGTGTAAGCCTAAAATGCCATAAGATTTTAGAGATTTTAAGATTTTACAGAAGAGATAAAAACAAGTTTGTTTGTTTTTAAAAATAAAAAGCTATATTAAAAAAAGCAAAATTTCAAAACTAATGCAATTGATAACATCAGTGGCTTTGAAAGGTTCTGAGGTACAATGTGGTCGCAATAGTGTTAAAATACTGTAGGTCCTTTATTTACAGTAAGTTAGCAGTTTAATCTGTACACCTTTGCACAATGTGTACATTCCAGCAAGTCATATGTGAGAGTGGAAGACCACCAGGGAGGTTTCCTCTGGAACTAGTCGTTTGGACTTTCCATGAGTTTGTTTCTTTGCCAGATAATAAGGTCGACACCTCATGACATACCAGATGGGTAGCGGATAAAAAAAAATCCCCCCTAGATGATATTCGTCCTCTGGCCATTTTTGTCAACCCAAGCGAACAAGGTGTCCTCCACTTAGTTGTGGTGCCATGGTTACACGACTAATGGAAGCAAGATGAAGGAATGAAAAGTAAAGTAAAGTCTCGACCACCTTTGGTGTATAGTGTTTAGTACTCAGTCATTTAAACAATACACATAAATAATGCAGATACTATATTAAATATGAGAATCACTTACAGTGCTGATACTGTCCTCTGTTGAGGATAAGAATCATTTAATCACACCACGGAGCACACAGGGTGTAACATTCAATTCAATTCAATTTTATTTGTATTGCACTTTTAGCAGTGGCCATTGTCACAAAGCAGCATTATAGAAATATATAAATTCAGTCAGTAAAGTCTGGCAAAGTTAGAAGTTGACCTCCAGCTAGAGTACATTTCTAATCTCATTAAAGAGAAGAAGGTGCCTTTTCCCCTGTGCTTGAATGTCTGTGTAATCACTTCCTTTACCCAATGGCTAATCTACCTTTAGATAGTGAAGCTCCTTTATGGTGCTCCCCAAAGCACACAAACAGCTGGTGAGTGAGCCCTACTTCTGATTGGAGTTCTCATCGGTTGATTTCGCTCACTGCTCCTGGGGCCCCATATGGATGGCCTGAAGAACCATTTGGTTTGCTGGGGGTGGTGCCACCTGGGGGCTGTGGAGATGGTTTGGGGATCACATACGGGGAGCTGTACAGTAATGGCTTGGGACTGCGATTGCTGTAGTGGCTTTGGGGCTGTGGTTGCCACGAGCAGCTTCATACTCAGGACTCCATCAGTGGACAGTGGATAGATTTTAACCAACCAGACTTCGTGCAGAACTGTGGTGAATTTATTGGTTGCACAATTGCACTACTTGTCCTTATAGTGCACAATAATAGAAGGGATTTATTTATTTAATCACNATTCAAATATTTATAATATATATTTTGTTAATCCATTTATTTCTGTAAAGCTGCTTTGAGACAATGTCCATTGTTAACCCCTTAACGCCTGTGGTCACAAATATGCGACAAACCGTTTGACTCAATCAACCAGCCGTGAGAGCGTGTGCATTCCCCCAATACCGGTTAGTGCAGATTTGCTGCGGACCTAGGAACCTTCGACAAGCAGTTGTTTCTAGTGGGACCACAAAGTGACGGACTTATTTTGTGTATATTGTGT